>JAMZAV010000998.1:600000-1005139 GCA_024449915.1 Sweltsa coloradensis
GAAAATCAAAATTATCAACAGCTAGGTAATTTCGTACTCTTATGAATAAGCCGCAATACAGAGAAAACGGTTCATCTTAGAACTTTGGAACTTGGGCCACACTCACTCAGATAGGGAACCTAAGTTTTGAAGTCGGGAAGGAAATTGGTTCTCTCTGGTCTCAGCGCCCATAAGAATTAGCATGGTACGAAAATGTAACTCGCCGTATCTTTTGACTCGCGCAAAAGAAATCTAAACCAATAACATCACAAGATGCATAATTCTGTGAAGAAGATGATGGCATTCTACTTTGCTCGATAACGCTTCCTAAATTCAAACTATTATGAGTTAAATGGACCCATGTTTGCGCGCTGTCGCAAATGTACTCTGACTGAGCGGCAACCTAAGCGAGACGCAGCCACGTTGTGTGCAGCTGTGGCATCCTCGCATACCACGCGCCTGTCCATGGTTGCTAAATGTACTTCGCATTCAAGATTTTGTTGGCACATTAAAGGATATTTTATTAGTAATGTATAATCTAGTACAACCCAGTGACCTCACAGTAGCCACAAAGAAAGTCGGATACCAAATGTTATGCTGATGCCACGGACACAATGTTTTTACGTGCTTTTTAATGAGCAGTTTTTTAAGGTTTGGCAACAGTGTAAATGTAGAGTTCACTTCAACTCAAAACAAATGTCATTAATATTTGTGATAGAGCAGAGTTATGTATATCCACGCAAAGAGGAAAGATTATAGTTTCTTACAGTATGAATATAATTCCGGTCCGTGGTCGGGTTCTCGCGCTATCGCTTACGAAACATTTAGCACGGGTTAATCGCCTATACCTCGCTGACGGGAGAGAACCGGACAACGCCCACTTAGGTTCCCTATGTACCTCATGCACAACTTCTGACTTTGTCGGGAATCGAACCCTGGATCTTTTGTATTGGAAGCAGATACGCTAACCACAAGACCAACGAGCCACACAAACAACAATTAGCAGTCAACATTCAAGCTAGCAGATAAAGTGATTCTGTGAAGCTGTACTCATGCAGTAATAGTCATGGTGTGTTCATTGTAGTTGCACTAGCGTATCCAAGGAGATCCCCCCCGAATTTTGCAAAAAAAAGTGTGAAAGTGCACTTTAACGTTTCGATTGAGAATATAGAATAACTGTCGCAATAGGCTACTAGCACCTACGTCACAAATCGAGGGGAATGAGGGGTATTCTCCGCTTAGAGCCCAACTGATGGACAAGCAACCATCGTTTCGCAAGTGGACGCCTGCTGAACGTCGCACAACTTATCACGCTCTAACTTTTACCCTATTCATTATTGGGAAAAAACTTAAGAGGAATAATATTTAGCAAATATATCATTCCTTCTAATAGCAATTATTTTGAATTTTTAGACAAACGTTAACGTGTTATATCGATGTGCGTATTGAAATAACATTTAAAACTGTTACTTGTTTTTCATGAAATTAAATAAAACAACTTCAATTGACAAAAACCTAGTGATCGGATTTTGACAAGACCTCTTTCAAAATATTCATCGGACTGTTTAGACAAGAAATAAATAAACTTTCTAGATAGAAAGTGCACAGAACGAAAATTTATAGCATAGGGTAATATGCATGGTATGTGTTTTCATCTAAAATACGCGCTTTTGACGTGCAGATGAGCCGTGAAAAACTGCACGCTATGCTGTAAAATTTCGTTCAGTGCATTTTCTATCGAGAAAGTTAACTTATTTCTTTTCTTATTAGTTGGATGCATATTTAGAGAAAATTCTCGTTGAAATCCGATCAGTAGTTTTTTATCAATTGAAGTTGAGAAGACTTAAAGTTGTTGAAAAATTTGTCATTTATAATGCGTAACTTGTTATAACAAGCTAACGGTTCTGTTAAAAAGTTCGAGATAATCGCCATTAGAAGGAATCATACGTTTGCTAAATATTATTCCTCTTAAGTTTTGTCCAAATAATGAATAGGATAAAAGTTAGAGCGTGATCTTTGTCGAGCCGTTCACCAGGCGTCAATTTGCGAAATGAGGCTGCTTGTCCATCAGTTCGGTTCGCGGCCACTTGCCGGCGAGCTGTGACGTCACGTGAGGCTTCCCTATACTAAGGCAAATTACCATCTGACCAGAAGAGGATTTAAGTACATACAAAGTTGGTTATTGTGATGCTTCAAAACGCACAGATATTCACCAAATTATCTGGAAGGAGATTTTGTTGAGGGGGGGGGGGTGGGGGGCACTTAGCATTCAGTACATCTATAAATTAATTTGTGGTTAACCTCACCCCCCCCCCCCCTTTTGTTTCGTAAGAAACATGTCCAGGTAAATGTTGCACCTCTCCATGTTATTAGATACTTTCAAGTTAGGAATTAGATAGTTAGTAGGAAATGTCTGAAGGCTAGTGTAGTGTTTAGTGCAAATTTACATTGTTAAATGGATATTTAAAATTTTGATTGATCAGAAAATCCAGCTGATTTAATTTCACTTACATCCTTGACCAATTTTTGACCTCCAATCATCACCCATTTTTTTATTATTAGTAAGGTTGTTTACCAAGGAAAAGCGCAAGGCGCTAATAAAGCAAATTTTAACATTTAAAGTAATAATTATTTTCTACCTCACAAGTTTGGCAAATAACTACAAATTACCTCCTGTGTACTGTCAGTTACTAAAAAAATAAGCATTATTTGGGGAATGTGCTCTATTCACGTCATACACGCATTCTTACTTGTCGCTTTGTTGCAAACTCTTACCCGATATCAATCATAGATCGTTTGTTCTATCGATTTGTGGTTTGCACCAAAATGTTTTGTAAGAATGTCGCTTTTAGAGCACATTTTTCAAAAATTGCTCACTTTTGTTTTTAACTAATCATAAATATGCCATCAAAAAGGTAAATTGTAGTAATTTCACAAGCCAGCGTAGGAGAAAAATATTTGAAATGTTAAAATGTGTAGAGTAGCAGACTGCAGGCCAAAGTGACATCTATGTAGTTGAAGGCACGAGGCTTATATAGCTGGATGAGCAATAGAGATTAACTTCTAACTATTGTTTCTCAATATCAATAATCGGGAAACACTCCCGTAGGTCTAATTGATTTTATGGAAATCAATCCAGATATTTAAAAAACAAACTTATCACTCATGACATTTTAAAAGATTTTTTTCATTTTGAATACTACGTCGTCGAACAACACATATTCTTACACAAACCAGTGGTGTGCACCATGAACATAATATTGTATGCACACTTTTCACAATCAAACAGAAAAAAAACATAGCTATTTGTGGGGATTTAATTAAAATTGTAAGCATTAAAAACTGAGATCCATTACAAAGAAGTTAGGCAGAGCGTATGTTTGAGTGAGTGAGTGAGTGAGTGAGTGAGTGAGTGAGTGAGTGAGTGAGTGAGTGAGTGAGTGAGTGAGTGAGTGAGTGAGTGAGTGAGTGAGTGAGTGAGTGAGTGAGTGAGTGAGTGAGTGGGTGGAGTGAGTGAGTGGGTGGGTGGGTGGGCGGGTGGGTGGGTGGGTGAGGTAGAGTTCCTCTGCCTTGATTTTAGTTATGACTCATGGCAAAATGTGACACTGATTTTTACTAGGCTTTGTTACCCAGTCAAATGATTAAGAGGGAATGATGAAGTCGAGGCAAGTCAATGCCCGGGAAAAACGGCCGAGAAAACCGCATTTTAGAGGCTCGGTAGGCGTGGTTACTCGGGTTACTCGGGTCTGCGAGCGACAACGCGAGAAGTGAGTGGGGGAAGCTCCGCTCCGCTTGTCACGTGACCAATGTTCTCAGTCTGTCTCGCGTCGCGGTGAAGAACGCATCAGCAGAGAGAGGCACAAAGCGGCCTTGGCCAAGACTGACAACGACAAGTGACAATCCCCGCACTCCACGCAGAGCAAGTGGTTGCCAACCGCTAACTCATGTATTTTGTAATTGACTGCTTTCATCAGTTTCATGTACGGCTACATTAGGGGCTTATCGTAAAAGAAATACATTCATTGGAAGAAAATGTATTTTGAATTCCTTTTCTCAAGGAAAGACTGCTAATAAGTAATGTCCTTTCTAAAGTGTACACAACTTATTAACATTTGAGAATTTGTAGTACATTACTAACAACTGCAGAATGCTTCTTCAGCCATTTACTCATTTAGAAAATATCTAAACAAATCAATGACAAAACCCAATACAAGTGGCCATAGTAGTGGCGTAACTCAAAATGACTGGGCCTGTATGCAAGTTGTATTTTGATCACAACAGTCAACAACAGTTACACTTAAACTTAATTAAAGCTTTTCTGATCTATGTAGGCCTATAAATTATAGGCCTACATAGAATACTATTATATATAATAATCATTCATTATGTACATTACGGCATATTCTGTTGCAATAATAGCCAGTTTTTCTTTTTAGAAACAGCCATGAGCGGTATTAGTAAAGCAACAATAATTTTCAGTACAAAACGTATTTGTTGTAAGTTCAGTGGCAAACTGAAAACAACATAAACGTAGCACTAAAAACGCATTTTAAGTATTTACTTGAAATAATAACAATATACAAAAACAACAATATTACATAATAATATCTTGAATATTGAATAATCACCCGCTGATTTTCGTTTCGGAGTACAGGCATTGGTTCAGATAAGACTTACAGACTAAACCACGGAAACTGAGACAGAGTCAGTGGCTGTATCCAGGACAATCGGGGGGGGGGGGGCGATATGCCAAACAGGGAAGTGGTCCGGAGGCCCTCTCGCCGAAGTCGATTTTTTCTCTCTCATATTTGTCGTTTTGAACGCCTGTAAACACGTTTTAGAATTATACAGAATTTCATATACCTAAATTGTTACGCGAATCCTAGTGGTATCAAATTTCATATTATGCGTAGTCTGATTGTACACTAAGAAATTTGACACCAGGAAGTCATGACAAAGTAAATGCAATTACGTATATATCATTTTTAGTTTGCGCCCTCCAGATATAGTATACCTATTTCTTCAACTCTCTCTATTACACTCGTTTTTTATTTATTTTATTTTAGCGCATGGGGGGGGGGGGTTGAACCCAATAACCTCCCCCCTGGATACGCCACTGTACAATGCCAATCACAATTGTGGTTAGGGATGCACATGATAATCGATATTATCGATCGATAATCAATAATGGTGTAATCAAATTATCAAAATCAAATTTTCAATTCAAATTTTTTAGTGACTTTGACACGGCTAATGATGTTTGGGAAGGAAGTAACAACTAACAGAAAAACACCGATTACGAAATAATTTACGTAGCTCATCTGTCTGTGATCTCGAGGTTGTTCAAGGTCAAGTTGTCAACAGATGACGCCTCCCGCCTCCCGCGCCACACTTCACTATCAGTTAATTATGCTCGCGACCACTCCTTGTTATTTGATGATCTCCAACCAAACACCGAATACCATTCATGCTGTCACGTAATAAATATCGGGCACTTGAATAACGTTGTAACTTGTAAATGAACGACGATGTATTGGATGCAATCAGCTATCAAAACGAGCTGTAATGAAACTTCTCAGAGCCAAGACTTCTGAGAAAAGTGACCTTCACAACGAGTTGCATTGTTTACGCGACAATCACAGTGGCTGTCCACACGCTTGAGGGGGGGGGGGGGGGGGAATGGCGCTGGGTACAGTATTGTCTGTCACATGAAATAGATCGCGAAGCGGAAAAATTCGTTTTCAGTGCCTGGGAATTCGGCCGGAACACCAACAATTTCCTGTATGATGACAATTTCGACTTTTGACTTCATCGATGCGATAATGACGGCACCATTTCGATAATCCATAATGAAACAATGTGCATTCCTAATTGTGGTTATGAGAAAAACATACATTTCGTTTTACAACAAACATCGAGGAATGACTAAAACTGTACTGGCAATTTTTTAGAAGGAACAAATAAGCAATGTATGTATTTATCTAATGTATATCTTATTCAATAATTATAAAAATTGATACCCGCTTAGTAATTGCGCGTGGACCTGGTTTGCGTGTGGAGTGGACTAGTTCGGTCCCAGCTGAAAGAACTTTTAAGATCAAACTCATCATTGTTGTTTCTCACTTCAGCTTAGAACTAAAATGAGTTGACAACTTGTGATAGCACAACACACGAGGTAGGTCCTGCTTTCCAAGTAGAACTCAAACCAAAACATCCAACTCAACATTGCAATGGTCAGGTGTTTAGCTAGTGGTACAAATACATTTGTGTACAAAAAATACGTACGTGTGTAGATCGATGTTTGCAATAGTAAGTATCATTATCATTTACATGTTTTTAATGTTAACCTATGTATAACACCCTTTTTGATTATTCAGTGACATCATTGTGTGAGAAAGAGACAAAATTTAATATAAAGATAAAATCAAAATGATAATGTCATTAACGATTATATCGATATCAACAACAAATATTGTTCCGACCTATAAGTGGAACCTCTAGTGTGGCAGGTGGCAGCAACAGTACAATCGCGTTCCACTTGCTGCCTCACTGTCTTGTGTTTGTCTTTAGTTTTGGGTTGATAACCTCGTTTCCTAACACAAATCTCGAAAGTTACATCATCAGCCCAGTCAGCTCATTGCACAACGTGAGAGCATCTAGTCACTACGCCTCTATACTTAGATTAGGTATTGATTATCAAGATTTTATCCAAATTGATTATCGAGTGTATTCACACTTTTGTAAATGGGTCTAGTGCCCATTGTCGCCGAAGGCGGAAACGTTCGCAAATTTTGAATGCCTAAATAACTTGTTTTGTTTGTGTTTTATTCTTATTGTGTTTTGTTCATTAAAAATCAGAGTGCCATGGGCCAACCTGCCAACTGCCAACCCCTGTATCCACCCATGTTTTTTTTGTTTTTACTATAGTCCTATTCTGTTTCCGATACTGTTCGCCTCCCCTTTCCTTTGATTTTCCTATTCCCATTTTGTATGATCTGATTTTATGCTTTTCCGATTGCTTGTTTTTCTTTCGCTGCTTCGATTTGTGCACGTTTGATGTACGGCGGATCAACTATGTCATTTTTTTGAAGACGCTTTCCGAATTGCGGGTTGATCAATTCTGGAAGAAGGCATTCGATGAAGTCAGAAAAAAAACTGAAAAAATCATAAAATTTAGGTTCTGTGAAAAAATCATTACAATCGGATATAGCATGTCGATGTTAGAAGTCGATTTTTTTTTAATCGAAAAAAATCGTAAAATGGCGTAAAATTGCGATTTTCACGAGACATAATTTTTTAATTACGCTCAAATTTCATATGAATATATTAATTCATAAAATCAAGTTTCAGTGAATAAAATCATTACAATCGGATAAAGCATGTAGGTGTTAGAAGACGATTTTTTTAAATCCAGAAAAATCGTAAAATTGCGTAAAATTGCGATTTTCATGAGAAATAATTTTTCGATTGCGCTCAAAAACGTGGCAATTTTAAGTTTAGAGATTTCGAAGGCCTCCACAAAATTTCATCGCAATTGGAATATCGTTTTAGCCGGAATCGTGTTAACAAACACAAATATACAAACAGAAAAAAAGAAAGAAAGAAAGAAAAAACATTTTGGAATTTTTTTTTCTCCAGTGAAGTAGAATGGAATCTTCGCTTCACTCATCCAGTAATAGGTAAACATAACATAATGCAACAAATTACGAAATGAGACATGAAAGCAGGCCTCTGTGGCCCACCCACCGCAGTGGTCCCGTCTCATCCTGAACATAAATAAATTTAACTATAGGATGCTTCGCAAACGCTTTTTCAGGCGCGTTGTTGGATGAGCGTAATTGGTGCAATGAGCTGCCATGTGTTATGCAGATTTTCTGCTGTTCTGTGAAAAAATCATTTCAATGGGATAAAACATGTCTAGGTGAAGTCGAAGATTTTTTAGAAAATGAAAAAAATCGTAAAATTGCGATTTTCATGAGAAATAATTTGTCGATTGCGCCTAAAAATGTGGCAGAGATTTCGAAGGCCTCCAGAAAATTTCATCGCAATTGGAGTGTCGGTTTAGACGGAATCGTGTTAACAAACACAAATATACAAACAGAAAAAAAAGAAAGAAAGAAAGAAAAACATTCCGGATTTTTTTCTCCATTGTAGTGAAATGGAATCTTCGCTTCGCTCGCTACGCTCATTCAATATATTTATAACTAGAAAGCTTCGCAAACGCTTTTTCAGGCGCGTTGTTGGATGAGCGTAATTGGTGCATTCAGCTGCCATGTGTTACGCAGATTTTCTGTTGTTCTGTGAAAAATAATTAGGCCTACTAAGTCGAAGAATGTTTTTTAAACCGAAAATAATCGTAACTTTAAAAAATGAAAAAAATCGTAACATTGCGATTTTCACGAGAAACAATTTTTCGATTGCGCTTAAATTTCACACGAATATATAATTGGATGAGCGTAGCGAAGATTCCATTTCACTACATTGGAGAAAAAAATCCGGAATGTTTTTTGTATTTTTGTCTGTTTGTTAACACGATTTTGGCTAAACCGATATTCCAATTGAGATGAAATTTTGTGAAGACCTTCGAAATCTCTGAACTTAGAACTGCCACGTTTTTGAGCGCAATCGAAAAATTATTTCTCATTAAAATCGCAATTTTATGATTTTTTTTAAAAAAACATTCTTCGACTTAAAACACCTACATGCTTCATCCGATTGTAATGATATTTTTACAGAACCTTAATTTTTGTATTTATATATTTGTGTGAAATTTTAGCGCAATCGAAAAATAATTTCTCATGAAAATCGCAATTTTACACTTTTTCTGTTTAAAAAAACATACGCTCATCCAACAACGCGCCTGAAAAAGCGTTTGCGAAGCTTCCTAGTTACTTCATCAAATTAAAGTTCTGTGCAAAAATCATTACAATCAGATAAAGCATTGTAGGTAAGTCGAAGAATGTTTTTAAAAATCGAAAAAAGTCGTAAAACTGTGATTTTCATGAGAAATAATTTTTCGATTGCGTTTAAAAACGTGGCAGTTCTAAGTTCAGAGATTTCGAAAGTCCCAAGAAAATTTCATCACAATTGGAGTATCGGTTTAGCCAGAATCGTGTTAACAAACAGACAAAAATACAAAAAACATTCCGGATTTTTTTCTCCAGTGAAGTGAAATGGAATCTTCACTTTGCTCGCTACGCTCATCCAATAACAGCATTGGTAGAAAAGAATAATAATAAGTTTACATAATCAAATGGTGAATTAATGTTATTGTCGTAAACTCGCAAGTATGCGTATATAGGTACTGCAGTCTTAGATTACTTTTGAAACTATAGTCATGTGTGGCACACAAAGACAACAACCACAAAATACCGAATGACAACCAAATATACGTTCAGCTGCACGCCTGTGTGAGAACTGACGGTTTGCGGATGTTTTCCGTATAGTAAAGTAATTTGACCACTATGATTCACTTGTCACTATGGTGTCTCAGTAGCTATCTGCTGTATTTCGAATTCAAACTGAGAACTCGCCCTGTCGACCTTGCGTTCCTATACTAACAAGCAACAATACCCTCCTTGGGATAACAATTTCATACTCAAGACAATTCAGTATAGCCATCCTCAACAACACTTAGGGGCCAGTTTAAAATTTTAAAATTACTACAGGCGGCTTTTCCGCTTATGTCAGCAGACGGCCTCCGGTTGATCAAACACACACTTGTAATAAAAGTTGTCAAATTGCATAATAGCATATTGAAGGTAGATCATGTATTTACAGACGACAACATTGTTCATCAACAACGCACAATGTACAAGTACCGGTACGAAACAAATATACAATGCCAGTGTCGTATGGAAGTATCTTCGTCTGCAAACAAGCAACCTTTATCATCAGGGATAAAACACTAGTTGCAGTTCATGTTTATTACGCATTTCAACATAGATAACTTTATAATCGTATCACTAATCGAAAACGCTATCTCGTCTACTCACTTTATTTTTAATGCAACCGAATCTTATTCTTCAAATATTCTCTTCACACTCGTGGCTGAAACGCGAGTGTCAAGTATTTCTATTTATAAAAGTGAGGATAAAGTGATCTTTCTGTATGGGATTTAGGTTGTTCGAATGGTATACTTTTATTAAAGTGTCCAATGGTCAGCCAGGGAAATAAGCATACATGTTTATCTAGTAGCTTTGGATGTCTATTGTTAGCAAATTAGTTCACTTGTAGCAAATTTTGCGGACCCCTAGGGGTCCGCGGGTTACAGTTTGAAAACCTCTGATCTAGATCGAGATTAGTATTTTCGCCTGATTGTTTTGTCGCTCCAAACCTGTCGCGAGAGGGAGAACATGAAGTTCCCCCACCCGTGGATGACTGTTGCCGAGCGGCGAGAGAGGAGAAACACAGCCAGCCAATCCCAGCCGTTCGCGAGCATAGTGCGACTCAGCCGTCAGGGCGAGTTACCAGACGGGAAAGTAAATTAAAATGAAACGCAAAACATGTGTTGCAATTCTGGAATTTCCCATTAAACTACTCAACGCACAGTTATGGAATTGAGCATGTGCGTTCAGACTGCTTTGAACCTTGGGATGGGTGACGTACATTTTTGTTAAAAAAATCGGAACTCTTAGAATATAGAGGCAAAGTACACGATATTTCCTAAAATGTTGAACTTTGACCGATCGAAACTCTAAATTCATTGAGATTTTTAGAAATGTACAAAACCCATCCCACAGTTTGTTCCTTTATTAACGTTCACGTAAAATATGATATCGGTGGCATAAACCGTTTTGCCAAAAAATCCAGAAATCTGAGCGCTTGAATTCGCCACCGTTCTAGCCTCAGCATACCCTCTTAAGCAAGTTTTTTTTTATGTAACCATATTTGTCATCATAAAACTACATATTCGTTAACATTACCATGTACACAACCATACACGATAAAATTTATACCTCGAATTGTTGTTATTTAACGATCTTGTAGATTTGATAAACAAACAACTATTCAATAAAAAGGGATAACCTCTTCAAGGGCCATCGACTTTATCTATCTACGTATTAGTAATTTTTGTAATTTGTACTTCATAAAAATTGATTTACATAATTGTTCAAAGAAACAAAACATATTTTAACTGCAAATAATGATGTTCGAGTATAATATCTAATGCAGTTGTAATTGATGTTGCAGTGGTTGTGATGTTGATGCATGCATGCTGATGCAGCTGTTGGTCACTTTGACATATGCCCAAAAAATAAATATTTAGTGATCTTAGCTAGAAACAATACAGCTAAGCTACCTGACCTGTACCTTTATTGTAAGTTACTATAAGTAACTGCTTTTATTTACTTAAACAGAAGATGGTAACTGGTCATTCTGCTAAGGCAACGAGATGGGATTTATAAGTCAATACCAGTAACTTTTTTTCTGGAACTTCTCCTGAAGCCAGTTTTTTATCGCATTGTTACTAGCCTTGGCACATATGTTATGGTCATGTATAAACATTCTTCTACAGATGCACATTTTTATTTAAAACATCACAAAAAATCTAAATAAATTAAATGGGTTTTTAGGACTTTGGATTTTTGTAAAATTATCAAAATTGTTAAATTTTGTTATTTATTTGTGCATAATGCGCAGTAATCTTTGACTTTAGACGAATGAGTGACCGTACCCTTGCTAGACAATACGTAACGAAATCAAATCCCGTCCTCAAGAAGCATGAACAGGCCTCGGGCCTACCTAGGAGTCACTGCCGGTCAAATAATAATATGTACATAGTTGAAAACAGGAGTATGTAGCTAAATGTCCAATAGAGATTAGCTTCTTAACATTGGGTTAAAATACACAGATCTAAACCAAACAATCAACATTGACAATTGAATGTAGTCAACAAAATTAAGTTTAGTGCTTACAATTTTGGTGGTACCTTCCACTTAGTTCTACTAATTTAATATATGTTTGTATTATTATTTTTAACAAAACAAGCCATCTTATTTACATAATATTATGCATAATATTGTTTGTACTTTTTCACAATCAATCAGTATAAACAAAAATAGGTATCTGTAGACTATACTGCGATCCAAAGTCAATTGGTTGAGTCAGTGAGCGAGCGAGGGAACTGGTATATTCCTCTCCCTGTGTTCTGCTTGTGCCTCGTAACATAATGTTAGCTACTAATGTTTACTAGCTTTCTTATCCATTCACGTGATCATGCAAGTCTTTCTGGGGGTTAATGTTGTAATAATTGTCATAATAAAATAATACATATTTATACAACGAACAATGTTAACTACACATGATGCATGACAATTAAAATGTGTACATTGAATTGTCGTTATTTGAGAATCGTGTAGATAATCAAATAAGATCCAATAATAAGCAATTAACCTCTTCAATGATCATCGACTTATGTATGCACTTAATATAAATTTTAAGTAATTTGTACGTCATAAAAATAGAATATAACGTCAAATCTCCAAAAAACAAAATATTTTAACTGCAAATATGAAGTCGAATAGAATTTAATATCTTATATACAGCAGCTGTAACAGTTATAATGATGTTTCTGTTGTGGGCCAGCCACTATATGGATAGTGATCTACCTTAGTCGATACAAACACCTGCCCCTTGGTGTTAAGTCACTGTAAACTGTAAATATTAAAATGATAATGCATATAATTGAGCAACTGGTTTACAATGGTTGACATGGTTGACATAAAAACATGAAATTACATAAACCAACGAGGCTCACTTCGACAATGCAACTATATTCAGTACAGGTATTCCCATAATATTATAAATCACCAATTACGAACACAGAATTCGCATGACACCCTTGTGAATCTATATTCATGGGGTTTCTTCCCGATTTAGTTTGTTGTCAATTGTCCGAGATGATTGGATTGGAGTGGATATTTAATGCACTTTGGTTATTCGAGACGATGAGTGGTGATAGATGAGGATGAAGAATGAACAGAAGGGAGGAGGGGAAACCCGGTACCGGCACGTAGCCTACTTCTTTCGAAAAGTACTGAAAGAACGGTGTAACCTTGACAGTCATATGGATTCCTCCACTAACCCGGACTGCTTAGCAGACGTCGAGGAGGACGAAGCCGTTACACTAGCACTCGAACCCTCCATCTGCTCTAACCAGCGATATACATGAGTTTCAATGCAGAGCGGTCACCCACTCTACCCGTGACCACGCCCGAGTTTGCTTAACTTAGGTGTTCGAGTGGGAACCGGTTAAACCTCGGCTAAACCGCTGGCTCTCCGAGATGATGTGAAAGAAAAGATTACATTATTGGTAGAAATGATGGATTCAGACCCCACATGTACCTGCCGAAGTCGAACTTATAAAGTTCCTGTATAGCTTAGTGAAATGAGAACCGGGTGCAATGTTGCCCGCCAAATGATCAAATGCAGAGTGAGAACCAAAACACCATCTCCCCCCAGTACTCTCATGCTTTTAACTAGGAAACGCTCAGTTGGACGCGTGGATAAGCGAGCACGTGCTATAGCTAGACCCACATTGCACATTTTTAAAAATTTAAAAATTTGCGACGTTCACTGTCCACGGCGCCATGTTTCCAATATTGTTTATTATTGCCAAGGTATTTGGGTAAATTTTTACTTTGTGGATAAAATCCACCGCCATCTAGAGGACCTTGACATCATTTCCTTGGGAAAACTATTTAAACTCTTTGGTAACAAATAATACACTGCTTCCTCGATAGTATTTTGATTACTTCTAGGTGGCAGTGCTTAGTGGCCAGAATTCTCGTGCGACTTTTCGTTGCCATGGTAACGTTACTTTTGTTATAATGTAATTTCCATCTACACTACTTATCGGATCAAAATAAAATTAACATATTCGTGACCGGACGGACATTCTAAATGATTTGGCTATCTCAGATTTTGTCGCCGTTTAGTTTGAAAAAAAAAATCGATTAACTTTAATGTAACTTTTAACTTTTTGAACGATTTTGCCACAAAACTAATGGCATTCAATCGAGAACGAAGCTTGCGGATGGTCAAAAGTTCAACTCGATCCGAGCCTCCGTTCGAACGTTATGGCGAGACATACAAACAAAAAAACAAACAATCAAAAAAAAACAGTGACTAATTTTTCCGGCAGAGTCAAATGGAAACGCTCGCTTCGCTCGCTTAATTATAATTTTTGTTGGAAGTCTGCTCAGGGTGCAATTGGTGTCTTACCGAGGTATGTTGTGGATAGGTCAATTGTGAAGGGATGTCCGAGGACTGTTAAAAAGGACTTAATAATGAGGAAAATCTCGGAAAAAAACTTCAGTCAGGATTGCCGGTCTCGACGGGATTTGAACCCGAGACCTCCCGAATCAGAGTCACGCGCTTTGTTTGTTATTCGCCTGGCCGTGAAATGCAGTGCCCAAGGTTTATCGAATTTTGCACGCAAGGTACCCCCAAATTCCGCTCGGAGATTGAGTAAACCTTGCCATCTTTACACTTTTTTCGTACTGGCTATGTTTTCCATAGTATTGTCACAGATGATGGACTACACTGCGTTATATGCATTTCAAAACACTTTTAATAATTTTCAAAATACAATCCAGAAATTACAAACTCTTTTTCGACCAGAGGATTGAACCCACGTCTCCCACATTTAGGCTATAAGGGCGCCTTAGCCAACTAGAGTAGGGAAACGCCAAAGTTGTTGTTAGACGAGTGAGCGAGTCATGATTTGAGTACACGGGAACATTTGTATTTAAATTTGACAGTCATATTGGTATAAATAATAGGGGTTTTAAGTTTAGTTGGTATAAAGGCGCGTCAACTGTAAGGCCATAATGCACCAATCTAGCCTATGATAGGCTAGGGAGGTCTAAGGTAGGGGAAGAAGAAAGGAATGTTACGGGGTACTCAATACATGGCTCACTCACTCGTTCAACAACGACTTTGGCGTTTCCCTAGTTAAATGCATGCACAGTCATTAATTCCATCAAAATGACGTGAAATTCACTGTATTACCACGAATAAAATTTATTATAAGCATAGTTAATATAATAGGGAACTGGCCTTGGTTTCAAATATATCTTACACGTATTTAGTAATTTGTAACATTCAATTTAATAAACATCGCAATTAAAATAAACTATAAAAAATAAAATCTGTAGATTCTATGCATGTTCAAAGTTCCTGGGTTTTGACTTCCCGCACAAAGACTTAAGTCCGCGCTCTTTTGGTTGTGACGTTATCGTGAGGTGAGGAGGGGAAGCTGATTGGCAGAACTGTCAGCTCGCCACCTCGGCGAACCTTACGATGACGTCACGCCCGCCTGCAATGGCGCATGGCCGTTTTCCGGCGCGAAGCCCGGTTCAAATTTTTCCTCGCTCACAGTTAGCGCTAATAAATGCCGGACGCATAAAAAACTTTACTGGTCGGTATTTGAGCTTATTAGTAGGGACATATTCAAATTTGGTAATGAAGGACAGTTCCCTATTATTGGATGAGCGAAGCGAATACTTCAATTCACTGACCCCTTAAAAAAATTTAGCTCAATGTTTTTTTTCTGTCTATTTGTTTGCTCTCTACCGGGCAAACGGCACATGCGATCTTAATGAAAAATTTAAGGGGACCTTCGAAATCTCAGAACTAAGACTTGCCACGTTTTTTGGTACAATCGAAGAAAATATTTTTCATGAATATCGTACTTTTACGATTTTTTTTTCGATTTTTAAGTGCGATATTTTCGTGACATTTGGACCGATTCTGACCAAACGGGTGGGGCTACAACGTTCATATTTTACATGGACATTAAGGTTATGGTGATGTATTGCTTTTTGAAATAAAAAGTTGAAAAAGTTAGCCACGATCAATAAAATAAAGGTTTTAATATGAGTTTTTTTAGTTTTATAATAACAATTAACAAGTAACAATAGAACTTGACAACAATCACCTACAATGCATTCACAAAGTACTTGCAAAGAAAAGTGGTCCTACGCAAACTAATTTTTTTTAAAAAAAGCTCATCCATCAACGCTGCAGGACTGAAGCGTTTTCCTAGTTAAAATAGCAAATGTTATATGCGTTTGGTGGAGGTGCCGGGTAGAGCGAGAAAATTTTTAACTCCATAAGAATAGCATTGTTGGTGGAGGTGCCGGGTCCTCACTTAATTATTATATTATTTCTAGGTTATGCATCCAGTATAATAATTAAAGAGGGTGGTATTTAATATATGTCAAGGTTTATTTGTTTGAAAATGTATATTTTATTCTTGAATTTGTATTGATTAGTTCTATTGTGTTCAACAATCGGTATTTTTTTCTAGTTCTTCGTAACTATTGCTTATACTGTTATGAATGCATATACTAATTATATTATTAAGTAATAATTATAAAATTATATTATATATTATTACTCTAAAGGATATCACACACAGTTTTCTGTTAAGGGCTATGCTCGTTGCGATAATCTTATGATTATATAAAATCATCAAATAAATAAAATGTGAACGTCATTAAGGTCTTGAGTTCGCTGTGTGAGAAATGTGAGTTGTAAATAGCGCTAAACACCTACTTATAGTGGTCATACAGCGTTCGGGTCGAAGAGATGAACGTTTGAGTTATTGTTAGTGGTTCGGATGTAATAAAATTGTAAACAAGGAAAACAAAACGTTTTCCAATATTTGCCTTTATTCTGCTCGTCCTGAAAGCGCAGAACTGAAGCTAGGTCCCACTATACACGGTTTTATAACCAACATGCGAGCTGACAACAAACAAGCTACAGACATTGTTATAAACTTTACTTATAACTTGCACGTTCTGTGGGAGGAATTTATTGGAGAGACTAGTGATTGATTGTTGACTGAGTTTTGACGTAGTTTGAAAGTTAGATTGGCAGGAATTGTAAAAGTGGTTGTTGTTAATAACGTAATGTTTGCGGACCCGTGCTTGGGTAACTGTACGAAGGGGGTTGTTAGGATATTGATTTATTTCATAGTTTGTTTGTCCTTGAACAACTTATCTCTGATGACTTGCTAGGTGCAGGGTGTGACAGGTTGCGTTCCGTAGAAGCTTCCGGTCGACTGGTCTTCCATTATAGCGGTTCGTAGACTGGGCGACCACTCTACCCATTGCCGAGCGTACCGTCAATGATCTGGTCGACCTCAGAAACAACCTTCAGTCAGGATTGCCAGTCTGGACGGGATTCGAACCCGGCACCTCCGTAATCAGAGTCAAAGCCAACACTGTCGGTAAAACCAAGTAGTTATAGTTGTAGTAATAGTAAATGTTAAAACATAACTCGGCGATCATCATTCAGAACAGACATGACATGTCAGTCAGTCAGTCAGTCAGTCAATTATATGTAGTAACAAGCCACAAATATGTGAGCCTGACTTTAGCTATGTCTGACCCCTGTCTTCCACAATGTCTATAATATGTATGGCTTTCTCAAATGTCTGACTGTATGTTTGTATGTCTGTCTGTCAGAGGCTGCCTTTAACATAACTCAGCAATCATCATTCAGAACAGACATGACACAGTCAGTCAGTCAGTCAGTCAGTCAGTCAGTCAGTCAGTCAGTCAATCAATCAGTCAGTCAGTCAATTGAATTAATTGGTCAACAAACAGGGAAAGTCTCAGTCAATATGAGATATGACTTTCTGTCAATTAGGCTTATATAGACCTACAAAAGTTAGTTTGTCATCAAACTAAAAAAAGTCGTACAAAATAATTTAAACATTTTGATATCACATTATAAAAGATTAATATTTACATATTATATAAAAATAGTAAATATGAGCCTGTGACTATGTCATCTGTCAGTATAAAGCACCTATGACGAGTGCGTTAGCCAGCCTGAATTCAACACTGAGTCTACGTATGGGTCCCTAACAGATAAACACATACCGTATGTGTTTATCTGTTAGGGAAGCCCCCATAAAAAGTTTGCGGGTGGGGCCATGAAACGAAGTTCCGCCACTGGTGCTTGACTGTGTTTTGTATATTATATTTCACAACTCTTTTATGGAGATAATATAGATCGTGTGTATGCCTGCATGAAGCAATTCGAAACCTCGCTTCCCGGCCCGAGTGCAGCCGAGGTCCGAGTATTCCCGAAGGACTTCCTCGTTCGTGCGGCCCGCGAGAGCAGGCGTTCGAACACCATACGGATTGTTCATCTTTGTTGACGAATACGGAATATATCGCATAAAACATAAAATGTGACAAATATATACATATTCTATATTTGTATATCGTAATCTGTAGGCCTATACGAATTAAATACTACGCTCTAAAACGCCATAGAACACACGAAATAGTACATTGAAAATTGACAATTTCAAAAAATTACCGGCGGGCTATACTGGGGAGCTTTTGCCCCCCCCCCCTGACCCCCTAACTGTGTTGGACGAAGTCCCTTTAAGTATAATTGCTTCCCCTACGGGAAAAGTCACGGGACGGCACGCCACTGCGAGTTCCGCCAAGCGCGTTGCGTAGGCCTAGTACGATGTACGACATTTTCACCACATCGGCAAACCCAGGGCAAACCTACGTAGCAACTTGTACAGATACAGCTTCCTCACCAGGCAGTGCTGCGCTCATGAGACCGCGGACAGTTGGAGAACCACATGCTGAGCGTCGAGACTCGCTCTCAGTAGGCCTACATTCACGTCCCCCCAACCTCTCGGTCTCTTTATCTGTCTGTCTTTCTTTCGTCTGTCCCCAAACTTCGATAATTAACCTTGGAAATTCACAGCCGCCAAAGGAACGTAGGAAATCGGACCGGCCCCGGGACCTGTTGCGTTACACTCGAGACGACGAGAATAACAAATGAAAAAATAAAAACGCCACCGACGCCCGTATAACTTGGTGTCGAGACGCATTTTCCTGGAAAGACCGTCGCCGGGGCTCGAACCGTGGACCCGAGATAAAAGTTTACTCGAAAAAAAAGTCTTAGAATGACGATTTCCTCGCGAGTAATTGAGGCACGTAAATGGAAAAGGCTGTAAGTGCCTCGAATGGAAAAAATCACTTTTTTCACGGAAACGAATGAAAATGCCATTGCCAATAACATAGGAATGGATGTATGTGCTTTTGTATACTGACTTAGTCCACAGAGTGGTGGAAAGGTAGCACCACCTACCAAGCAAGACACATCGAGCCGAACCTGGGGAAGGATCAAAGTGCCAGCGCATGTTGAATGTGTAGTGTGTTCTATGCAGTTACAGCGTTTCTAAATGTTAACCTTGGACTTTCACGGATTCACCCATTCGTAAAATACTAGGCGGTACTTATATCATTGTTAAGGTTATTGTTGAGATGACTTACACCTTTATCCATGCATCTTGTATCCCTTTTAAAGAAATTTAAAATTAATAAAACAATATTATGCAAATCTTAAATGCAGTTTGATGCTTTTTTTTTCCATGTTGAAGAATAAATTAACATTTATCAATACATATATTTGATTTCTGAACATTTTGGTTCGCGGCACTTACGGCCTTTTCCATTTACGTGCCTCAATTGTTTTCCAGAGTCTCAAAGCCGAAATTAGTGGCCGATATTTTCTCTTTCGTAAAAACGACAAAGTCCTAACAATAACAAAACTTTGAAAATTCACAGGGGCCAAAGTTACCAATCGAATTGGACAGGACCGGTTGCGTTTTACTCGAGGCGACGAGAAGAACACGAAAAAAAAAACGACGCCCCTTTAACGTGGCGTCGCGACGCCTACCCACTGGGGGGGTCAAGCCAACAAGTGGGGGGGAGTTTCCCCCCCCATCCCCCCCCGTTCCTACGCCCCTGCCGGCAGCTCGATGGGCTTCCTCCCCCCCCACAACTTGCTGTAGGCCCATTTAATCTCTCGGGGTGCAGGTGCAACTGCTCCCCTTGCACCCCCTACTTCTATACGCCCCTTGGGTAATGGATGAGTTAATAACCTTTCTTGCTAGTGCATCCTTCCAACTACCCACAAGTCAGCACAGCCTAGGAACACAACCTTTCTTGCTAGTGCATCCTTCCAACTACCCACAAGTCAGCACAGCCTAGGAACACAAGGCCCTGGGTGCGGCTCCGGGGCACCGGAAATTTGATTGGAGTTTTTTAACGAGTTTTTCACAAAACCCTTATAAAAGATTAAATAAAATAAAAATACCTCAAGTCAAATATAAATTGTACCCCCCCGTAGTTACACAACTGTGCAATACGAAAATAGGACAGCTAAACTCAAACTATATATACATCAAAATACAAATTTAACCTTGTTAGCCGAATCACATTTTTATTACATTTTTTTACATTTTTTTTACAGAACGAAATTTGTTGGTGTTGGAATCCTAGCCAGGCCAGAGGCTACATAAGTTTATTTTCTCAATTCATGCTGTGGTTTAAATTAATTTTTACTTTAATTAATCTGCAATGAAAAAGTGTGATGTTTTTAACATTTCAGGATGTATACTGTCGTGAATCTATTTCCGGTATCAGGAAGAAGTGGCTAAATCATGACAATGTACAACACAAATACTTCACTTTCCCATAGTTTAATCCGCATATCATCCTTTATCTTTGTGGGTAGGGTGAAACGACATAACCTGTTAACGCGCCCGAATATCACATAAATTAAATTCCCATTCCTATTTGAGATTTGTTTAGATAAAACTGCGTCAAGCCGTATAAAGAGCCATCTGTTTGAAGCTATGATAAAATTAAATATATGAAAGTTTATTTTCCGCAGTCTCATTATTATTTAATAATGTGTTTTGAGATTTGTTTAGATAAAACTGCGTCAAGCCGTATAAAGAGCCATCTGTTGGAAGCTCTGTTAAATTGAAATATGTGAAAGATTTATTATCCGCAGTCTCATATAATGGTCGTGATAATCATAATACGGTTCAAGACATTGACAAACAAAACCTCAAGTGTTTATAATTGATCATTCCAAAAGACTCATAGAGGCGTGATGTGTTTAATGGGTGACAGTGACGTTGGGCAGATATAAGCCAGGCTTGTCTCTTTGGATTTATCAAGATCACTTTTAAGTTAACTATTGTTGTGGGGTGTGGTTTATACAAAATACGTCACGTTAGTATGTGTTTTTGTTTTTTTTTTGCGATAAAGGAATATTTTAATTTTGTAATTTGTATTGGTACTTGTTCATTAACGGGACCCCCCCTCCAAAACATGTAAAAACATTTCATTAGTCAATCATAACTACTACATCTACTCCATCTGAGTTTCGGGAGGCCAGGAAAACACAATTTTTTCGAACAAAGCCTTGAAACATCCTTTCCGGCTACAAACTTTGCGCCAGGAGTGACACGGCCTACACCAACAAACTTCACACTGCAAACCTTTAGCGTCGCGATTTGATATAAAGGACTTTCAATGGAAAAGGACTTTCGTTTAAAATAGCGACGTTAAAGGTTTTGAAGGTTCATTTGGTGTCTGTGAACGTCAATGTCAGCTGCACGGCGACGACTGCTCTCATGTAGGCCTACGCGTTCCAATGGACTGTACTCGCCTGAGTCACGTTGAACGTGTGAGTCAAGTTCACTGTTTGGCTCATATTCAACTCCTCTCAAGTTGTAATTATTTATTGTAAACATAAATAAGTAAAAAAACGACGACGGGGGGATCAATTAACAAAAAATTGAGGGGGGGTCCCGTTAATGAACAAGTACCTTTGTATTCTGTATAACTGGCCGTATAGATGGCCACCAAAGACGTTTTTGTGTAGTAAGTTCGGTAACTTGACTAGGAGACAAAAAGACAATCATACCTACAATTTAAAATTTTTCTCTAATCCGACATGCGTAGCCCTATCCTCAGTAAACCTTCGAAACCGACGGTTGTGCTACACGTTGCGTTGCGGGTCTACAAGACAAACCGGTCTGGGTTTTAAGGGAGCGGTTCTCATTTTTTTCTGCTGCGACACACATGTTGAGTACGTTCCTGAACGCGACACTCCTACGTGGGTGTACCCACATTTCATCGAAATAATATTTAACTTGTTTAAATGAACCTCTCTTTTTTGTTGAATTTTGTAAATAACAATACATCAAGAGTAATTTACCAATGTGTGACAATGTTACCAATGTGTTAATGTCACGTGCTTCCTCATCAGTAAGATACCTGCATGGGACTGATGTAAAACAGTACTGTATACAGTTCTGTTGGATACTATAGGTCTCGCGTATCGTTTATGTTCTCAACAGAAACTGTAAATGGAGAGATAACCCATTATATTCCTTTTTGTTGAAATAGAAGAAAAGTATTTGCTCAAACCCTCCTGAAAAAGTCAGGTCAGGTGTTAAATTATATATTTCTTGAACTGATCTTTAGATTTTATTTCCAGCTTACTTGCGGCTTTCATTGCAGTTGGAAAAATTCACATATCGCCTTCCTTTATATTGCTTATGTCCACAACACCATTTTTTTCTTTCGAAAAACAAGATTAGTAAATTAGCTTAAAAATGCATAGCGATATTTACTTTTTCTACACACGCGCGCGACCCGGCACCTCCACCAAAATCGTGTTTTTTAAATACTTATCAAATACTAGACAAGTCGAAATTTCGGGTACTCGCACACCCCTAGCTAGCTGTCACTCACTTTCAATTCCGGCCCCTAGATTTTTGGCGGTATAAAGAGTTCATGTTAGTGGTGTTCATGTACATAGGCGTACATATAACAATAAATAAACAAAATACTTGCGACACAGCTCACAACTGATCGCGACACACCAGTCTGTCGCGACACAGTGGTTGAGAACCGCTGCTCTAAGGCCCTGTCTTTTAACGCCCGCACTCACATTATCTTCTATAAGCCTCTTCGTTTTTCATGGATCAATATTACGCCATTACAGATTGGAAATGATAACGAATTTTTAAGTGTAAATCATTATCGAATTAATAAAAACTGAGTACCCACAGGACCGGATAGTATAAATGTTATACAACTATGTAATTTGATCTCACGTGCATTCGTCGTTTGTAACAAAAATATTTTTTACAACGTAAAAAGTATAAAAAGGACAAAACGTGCACAAGTTTTTTTTGTGAAAATGGAAACTTGTGAAAACAGGGTAAATTTAAGAAGGTTAGGTTAGGTTATAGTTCACCTCATTGCAAAGTACAGCCCGCTTTGCAATGTGTGGGACCGAACCAAAACATCGATACCGCACCATCATTGCGATGTATGAATGTATTAGTAAATATTATATCTACAAACACCCACTCGTCCTGCTCTGAACTGTCTTTGCCTATAGAGCGAGTCCTCTTCCAAGCCCCCCCCCCCCCCCCCCCTGAATAGGAGAGAAGGATGTCCAAAGGATATTTTGCTTTCTCTCAACATTCACCTCATGAGGAGGTCGTCGAACAATCCCGGCCTCCGGCAATCCTGACATTGTGTTTATATAGAGGTTATCCTCAGTCATCAGTCGAATGCCTGTGGGATTGATTCAGTAAAATAGCCCTTGACATTCCCTCAACAATCTCCACACCATAGTTAGTCTCCTGAAGAGGGGAAACGTATACCCCTTCGCATGTTTCCAGTAATATCGTCAGCTTTATTTGGGCGATATCCTAGAGTCAGGATTGCCGGTAGCCAGAATAGAACCGCTGACCTATTGGAACCAAGAGCATTGTGTGCTAGCGATGACCTACAATATATATATTATATTCGTAATAATTTTGTTAAAATATCTTAGCAATGTGAAAGCCATGTAGGCTACACCGTTTATTAACCTGGCTACACCCATCAGCAGTATAATAAAGGTTTGAATGGAATTCTTCTTTCCTCAAAAAGCTCTTGTACACAAAATATTGTTTTCCAGTCTCAATGTATCTGCTGATTGACATGTTATCATCGACGATCGTGTTATTGATGAAAAGATTTGATCAAGAATAAACATATTCTTTTTCTTAGGGATGTCCGCTGTAGGGTACATAAATCATGTATACTAAAAATTATTACAATATATGTACATTTATCTTGTAGACCCACTTCTTTTTGGTGTGTGGTAAGGTGTTACGGTAATGAGAAAATCCCACCATTCGCCTTAAATACTGAATATAACCCCGGACAAATCTTGAAAACAGAGTTGCCAGTTCGGGTTTCGAACCCGTGACTTCGCGTATCAGAACCTATAACTTTTGTTATACGCAGCCACCACATGCACTCTCTGAGAGATCATAGAAGAGGAAGTCACACGGCAAGTGAAAAGTTTTAGTATATGAGAAACGCATATACTTTGTCATTTTACATTGAATTTGATTTCTTCTCTCCGCAGGTGTGTAACCATTCCATATCTTTGCGGGGTTCGAACCCAGTTTCGTCGTGCGTCCGTGGGTGGTCCTCTGTACACCAGAAAAGTAAGTGAAAAGTAATACGGAAACAATATTTTAAGTAGATCTAGTGAACCACCAAGATGGACGTCAAAGCTAACTTGACTGAAACTGAATAATGAATAATGAGGTAAGTGCGGGTTGGCGGTTCAAGATTGTGATTCTGTCATGCAGGGAGACAGTCTCTGCTCATGGTAGAAGGATATTCTTTGGTGGGTCGACTGTGAGCTTTGCTTCTGCTGCGACAAGAACATTCGAAACAAGATAAGCCCAGTGTGAAATAGCTCGCACACAACACTAGCAGTGTGCGTATGCAAGCACTTTTATATAAACGCGTGTTGGACTGTTTGAGCAACCCACATAACAAATCTATCTATCACCCTTGTGCCTTGAGATAAAGCAGCAGTTTTGCTGCACACGTGTAACCATATAGCTTAGAGCGGACACCGAGACAGATAAGACAGACGGACCTAACGATGTGATTTGTTTGACACTTGCTTGAGAAACAGACCACGCTGACGTGGCTAATGGGTCTGAAAGTGTAGAGGGGTGAGGGAAGTTGGTCGGCTGGCCGTGTCTGGTTTGGGACATTAGTCATCAGGTTTCAAGACTGCTGCACAAACCAACTAGTACCGTCCGTGCTGGGCCTGACTGAAGCTGAACTGAAGTGCTGTCAAGTGTCAAGTATCACCAAGTTTATACTTTTCACTTTTTAGAATCAATGGCAGTATAATCAGTGTTGAATTAACACTTTTCATCCGGGGGGGGGGGGGGGTTGGAGGGCGAAGCCCCAACAATGGCGCCGCAGGGAAATTATTTAAAATCAGGTTTTAAGAGTGCGTTTGGTGCGTTTTAGAAAAAAAGTTGTGGGCTGAAAGCAATACCTAAATAATGTACTTTTTGTGTGTTGTTGTGTTGTGGACGTTGAAAGTTCCTAAATATCCGCTAGATTTCACATTGAAACCGCTAGAATCACAAAACGGTCATTTTAGCAACGAAACAAATACACTTTTTTAAAACAGGGTGAAATACTGGGGTTTTTATTACTAAGCGGGCGGGCCCTGCGGGCGCCTAGTTCCGCCACTAAATATTTGAATATTCTTTAAACAACCCTCACCGTCCCCATCATACACGAATCATTGTCAATGTGACAGTTGTGCATTGCCATCTACAGGTGCCTACGCATTGGTTACCTGATAAAAGTGTTTTCGCATAGAAAAGTACACTGACCATTTCCCCACATAGGCTTACTGCATCTGTGTATCAGTCACCAGTCACCTCCCTGTATCAGTCCTGCAAGCGCATATCCTTCTCTCAAGGCGCGACTGCGAGCCAACATACAGAAGAAGACATTAGGAATGTCCTAAACAGAATTCGGAACCCTTCGAATGACCATACATTCTCAAATCTAGTTTCTGACCTCGTGCGTTTTATTACATTTAGATAATAGTTGCTGGATTACATATTTTTGTAAGATAATTGTAGTTTAAAATACAAATAAGTTAAAAAACAATACATTTTTCCTTAACCATCTTCTCAACCCTACTGTGAATCATTGGATGAGCGTAGCGAGCGAAGCGAGTGAAGCGAAGACTTCAATTTCACCGACCCCCCAAAAAATTTAGCTCGGGTGTTTTTTTGTTTGTTTGTTTTTGTTTTTTTTTGTATTTCTGTCTGTTTGTTCGCTCTCTACCGGGCAAACGGCATATGCGATCTTGATGAAAATTTGACAGGACCTTCGAAATCTCTGAACTTAGACTTGCTACGTTTTTGGGTACAATCGAATAAATATTTCTCATGATTATCGTACTTTTACGATTTTTTTTCGTTTTTTTTTGTGCGATATTTTCGTGCCATTTGGGCCAATTCTGACCAAACGGGTGGGGCTACAACGTTCATATTATACATGGACAATAAGGTTATGGTGATGAAGTACATTTTAAAAGAAAAATTTGAAAAAGTTAGCCAGAATCTACAGAAATAAAGCTTTTAATATAAGTTTTTTGATTTTTTGTGCGATATTTTCTGCCATTTGGGCCAATTCTGACCAAACGGGTGGGGCTACAACGTTCATATTATACATGGACATTAAGGTTATGGTAATGTAGTACCTTTTGAAAGAAAAAGTTAAAAAGTTAGCCAGAATCCATAGAAATAAAGCTTTTAATATAAGCTTTATACGATAAATAATACCAATTGACAAGAAACAATAGAAGCTTGACAACAATCACCTACAATGCGTAGGCAACAAAACAAAGCACTTGTAAAAGTAAAGATATCCCACGCAAACTAAAAACTTCAAAAAGCTCATCCATCAACGCGGCGGGACTTTAGCGTTTTCCTAGTTAGAATCAACGCCAATGACTAAATGACTGCAAGTTGCAAGTTTCATTTGGTAGAAGAGGCGACATACATAAATGCTCCTCAGATTTTCTTTTAAATGATATTCATGTAGAGTAAGCAGCGATTTTAGCTTGGATAAATCCATTAATTAATTACTTCTCAAGTTGCATTTAATTCAGATTAAAAAACAAACAAAATACTCTAGAACTATTTCTTTTCTATTTTAAACATAAACTCAAAGTGTATTATTAAACGCCAGACGTTTAATGTTATTTTCACACAGTTTAAAGATTTCCCATCTGAGGCGCTTGAAACCGAGGGGATTTTTGGGCTTTCGACAAGCATTATATCATTGTGCCCTATCTTTCGGACCAATATAACGAACAGCAAACTTTACAATTTTGAGGTCATGAGAAACAATTTGGCTAACCCAAAAGAGATCGCCGTCAGCATCGAGTAGTTGACAATAAGTCATACTTGGAAAGTCAAGAAGAACGTTTACATTATTAAAATTTAGAGAAAGAGGATTTTTCCGTACATATTCGCTGTGCTTCGTCCTCACGTGAGACAACAAATCTCTTAGAAAACCTTTCCATTCACATTTTGGGGTCACAGGAGTTACCATGCATTCGTAATTCTTAAACGAACAGATTGAAATATAGACCTTCAAATCAGACAAATTGAACTTGTCAACGCAACCGTTCCCGGCGTTTGTGCAAGGTAGTATAATCTTAGAACACATGTCCTCCGCAAAGGAGTTTCGCTGGGTCGCCATGGGCTGACGACAGGTGGGGCAGGACGTTACACGTTCGCGACACTTCGAACAGACGATGTGTGTCGCCTGGCACATCATGATGGGCGGCAGACAGGTGGTCAGGCACACCGGGCACTTGAGTTGACTGACGAGGGCGGCCATCTTGGAAGTCTCACTGACACACTCTCCTTGTTCCTGCGATAAACACCACAGTTTAGTTTAGTTTAGTAGTAGTAGATGAAGTAGGTCACTACAAGTAGATGAGTAGGCCATCAACGCCAAACAACTTTTGATACCTTGTAGATACGTGAGTTTTGTGTTGCTAGGGCATTTCTTTAGGCCTATAAACAAAATAAAAAACAGTCAAAACAAATTTCGAAATCATGTAGGCCTAGGCCAAACAAATTCAAATTTGGCAGTATTTGTTAATATTATCACATAAAGCACAGTTCACACACTTACATTTATTTAGTTTATCGGAAACGGAGATAACGGAAATCTGGAGAACAAAACTGGTCACGGAAAACTATAATTTGGCATCGATTATAATATAATAGGTTTAATATTACTACGTTTTACAATATTCTCAGTTTCTAATCTCATGCATACGGCTCTCCACACGACCGCAGAGTGAGCTGTGGCGGGGGGGGGGCACATTCAACAGCACAACTAACAATCCCACGAGTGTGGAAGAAAGTTTGCGCCAGCCGGATCGGCAGCGAAAGCAAGACGAAAGGTGTGCTCTCTGAATCGTCATGTACAAAGATGGCATATATTATTGCACTAATTTCATCCACCGCGCACGAATTTCACACACAACAATAGGGCCGACCTAAATACTTTTATTATCCCTGTAATGAAATTGGTAATAAAATACAGAAATAGACTTAGCATCTAAGGCCATGGAGTGGCGGCAATATTGCTCCCCGCCTGTCCCCAAACGAGCAAAACCTGCCTGTGTCCTTGCGTAAGAGCGCCTGATTGCCTTGCATGCAGATATCACAGATCAGATAACCTCTAATCTCTATAATGTGCCTCTCTATCACATGACAGTGGCGTAACTAGCCCTTGTTTTGCGGGGGAGGGGGGCGAACATTTTTGTAACCGCCAAAGATCAATGGTCAGCAGTCAGCACAACTAGTAAAAGGGATATGTGGGTACAGCAGTCAGTGGTGTCATCCAAATATAAGGGTATACGCTCTTTTCTGGGAAAAGTACACGATTTGGAACAATCGAGTGTGATTGGAATATTTTGCCGAGTTTTATTGACAAAAACTTTATAAAAAATGTCGTCACCCTAGTACTGATTTGTGCCATGTCTACTTTTCGTTTTTTGGGAGTTAGATGTTTTCGAGTTATTGTTAGTGCTCATTGTTGCCAATAAAAAATAATATGTTTAAATATTTAAGCTTAAACAGTGTTTTAGCAATGTCAGTTTGTGCCACCTCCTTCAGACGATACCGTATCTTAGAGCTTATTTGTGTCATCCAATTTTTCATGTAGGCCTACTTACAAGTGGATATGGCGCAAATAAGTACTGAACCAAATATCTAGTTTGATGAAATTTTGTCCCATATCAATAGGAAGTGCTAATATTACGCATGCCCTACAAGTAAAAACTTTGAAATACCTTTCATTTAACCATTTGAAGATAATTGCAGCAAAAATTGCTAAAATTCAAGCATAAACAATAAAATATGTTATTTTGTCTATTTGAGTCTTCATTGGAATAATTATTTATTTAAACCCCACAATAATTCAATCATTATAGTTGAGAACATTAAGGTAAGTGTTATTCTAAATTCCACCAACTTATCTCTACTTCAAATGAAAATCAGTAGATATGGCACACAAATCTTTATCAAGTTATCCAGTTAGGGAACACTCCAGTGGAAAAGCCAAAATCCACATTTTTTGCGCTACAAACACAATTTTTGGTATGTGACTTTTAAAGAGTACTCGTAATGAACCAAATTCATTAGCTAAGCAATTTTTTTATGACTTTGAGTTAAAAAAATTTACTTTATACCACGAAAATGGTTGGCTTGACGCTCGTCAACAGGCGAAATGATCTTACTTCTTTTCAATGCGTCATTAGGGAGAAAGAATGAAAACCTTAGCTTAACTTCTATATCTCACAGCATTCACAGTCGAAGACTTTTGAAGGAGAGCTTGGCTGCAGCTTATTTTTTTTTACAAATTGGGGAAATTACATCATTTTGCTGTTTGTTTCCTATGGAGGCGTGAATGATGGACCTTGAATGATTAAATTTGTTAAGTTGAGAGTAGTTTTTTGACTTTTTGGGCTCATGCTCCCCCAAATTTCCCCCCTTGTGTTTTTTGCGCTAAGTATTCATAATGGCTAAGAGTATGCTCATATGGCTCATATGGCTCAGTATGCTCAAGAGTATGCTAATTTCAGTTTTGTACAAATTACTACGCATGAGTAATTAAGCGTTTTCATTTTCAATTTGATTTTTCCCGGTCTCTATTGCCCGGTTTCTATTGCCCGGTTTTGGTTTTGAAAGCTAAAGTGATTGCGCATGAGGGACATCTAAGTGTGGTCCAAGTTTCAAAGTTCTAAGATGTACAGTTTTCTCTGTATAGCATCTTATTCATAAGAGTACGGAATTACCTAGCTTTTGATAATTTTGATTTTCTCCGGTACCCGTTACCCAATTTTGCTATCCATATTCAAAAGTGATATAGAATGAGAGATATCAAAATGTATTCCACGTGTGAAACTTCTCACTTGTAGCGTTTTCTTTGAATGATTAATTTTTTAAGTTCAGAGATGTTGTTTTTACATTTTAAGGCCCACGGTCCCCCTAAATTTAGCCCCTAGTGTTTTGGACGCTATATCTAGGACGACGGCCGTTCGCCCACAGCCAAGCGCACGCGACTGCTAGGCGATGACTAACTCGACCCTATATACTCCTACCCGAGTTGGGGGGTTTTCAGCTATCTGCACACAACGCCCCGAAAGATTTACAATCTTGAAACTGGGTTTATGCCCTGATATGTGTTCCAAGCCCGATTCGATAACCCGTTCTGTGTTAAAAAAAGTGCCTCAACATCGTTGAAAACCTTCCGGCTGGCTAGCTGGCTAATTCTTGGGCAGAGGAATAAGAGCCTACAGAGAAAACGGTACATCCTAGAATTATAAAACTATGAAACAAAATTTGGATGATAATCAAAACATGTAATAACTAAGGCGTGGTAATATATACAAACTTGAAATTAAACATGCTCTTAACCAATTTAAATATACCCCCCCCCCTCTCAAATAAAAAAAAATTGTAAAAAACGGCAGCCAAGCTCTCCTTCAAAAGTCTTCGGCTGTGAATGCTCTGAGATATAGAAGTTTAGCCAAGCGTTTCATTCGTTCTCCCTAGTTTCGCATTGAAAAAAGTAAGACCATTTCGCCTGTTGACGAGTGCCAAGCCAATCATTTTTGCGGTTAAAACTCAAAATCATAACAAAATATTACTTGGCCATTGAATTTGGTTCATAATGAGAACTTTAAAAAGTCAATGGCCAAGTAATTTTTTTATGATTTTGAGTTTAAAATTATGACTTTTTTACCACGAAAATGATTGGCTTGGCACTCGTCAACAGGCGAAATGATCTTACTTTTTTTCAATGCAAAACTAGGGAGAACGAATGAAAAGCTTGGCTAAACTTCTATTATCTCACAGCATTCACAGCCGAAGACTTTTGAAGGAGAGCTTGGCTGCCGTTTTTTTACAACTTTTTTATTTGGGGGGGGGGGGGGGGTTAATAGCATGTTTAATTTTAAGTTTGTACATATTACCACGCCTTAGTTATTACGTGTTTTGATTATCATCCAAATTTTTATTTTCTCCTGTCCCTGTTACACGATTTTGGTTTTGGAAGCAAAAGGCATTGCGTCTGAGGTACATCTAAGTGTGGTCCAAATTTCAAAGTTCTTATATGCACCGTTTTCTCTGAAGGGTCTTTTTTCTCCGTGGAGAATTAGCTAGCTAGCCAGCCATCGGAAGGATTTCAACGATGTTAAGGCACTTTTTTAACACAGAACGGGTTATCGGATCGGGGTGATTTTTTTTGGTAGGTCATGGACCACATATCAGCTCATATACCGAGTTTCAACATTGTAAATATTTCGGGGCGGCGTGTGCAGATAGCTGAAAAACCCCCGACTCGGGAAGCTGTATACAGGGCCGCGAGTTCGTCGTTGCCTAAGCCGTAGCGTAGTTTCAGCGTAGCTTCAGTGTAGTAAAATGGAATCTCCACTTCGCTCGCTACGCTCATCCCAAAAATAGTACTTGCACAGAAATTAAAATAACTAGGCCGCTTAGCGAACGCTTTTACCAGTCGCGTAGATGGATGAGCAATTTTCAATATTTCTGTTCAATGATAACGTTTTTAAGTGGGATCTCATCACTTTTCTATCGTTACTTGGTATTACTTGTGAATTATACACCTGTAAAAGGATTATATTACAACCTTTATTTCTATGAATTTTGACCAACTTTGTCAACTTATTCTTTCAAAAGGCACTTCATCACCATAAGCTTTATGTCAATGTAAAATATGAGTGTTGAAGCCCCACCCGTTTGGTCATAATCGGCCCAAATATCGCGAAAATATTGTATTAAAATCCGGGTAAAAAATCGCTAAAGTACGATTTCTATCAGAAATATTTCTTCAAATGTCTCTTTAATCATAACATATGTAATTTCAGTGATTTTAAACCTTCCCTCAAAGTTTCATCAAGATCGGAGGGGCTGTTTGCCAAATATCACGAAAATATCAGTCTTATTAAAAATTTAAAAAATCGTAAAAGTACGATAATCATAAGAAATATTTGAACGGTTGTACCCACAAACGTAGCAAGTCTAAGTTCAGAGATTTCGAAGGTCCCCTTAAATTTTCAACCAAAAAAAACACCCGAGCTATTTTTTTTTTTTAAGGAGGAGCGGGTGGTCAGTGTTATTGAAGTCTTCGCTTCACTCATTCAATTACCTTATTAGTCCGTGGAACAAGCGTAAAAGCATTTCAAATCCGGAAACCAGCACCAAAATTTAGGAGAAGGTAAAATACGTATTTTAGAATGTTATTTTCACGGGGGACACGCATGGTAGCAAAGAAGTCACCTGTCATGGCGTCCACAAGATGGCCGCCAAAATAATTCTTAAAATTGATGTAACTCAAGAAGTAATCATCGGATTTGAATAAACCAGGTATTGTTTGTTTATTCGGTTTTTAATGCTCTACAAAAATGTCACTAGAAATTTTACCGTCAATACAATAGTTTTAATTATATTTATATATTATTACAATGTATTGCAATTATGGCACTTTTTGGCATATACATAATTATTTATACGTAGAATTCGCTATAGATTGTCATAAAATTTTCAGACTATACTAAAATAACGCCAATAAATCCAAAATTCTAAGTCCCAAAACAAAATTCCTGTAACTCCTTGATTAATTAATTAATGAAATTAAGCATTAATTAAATCCCACTTAAAAGTTTCTTTTTCACGTACCAAAGTCACGTAGTGCATCACACAAGAACAATATGACACATTTTGAAGGGGCGCCGACTCATATTAAGCAGTTTACAAAACATAACAAATTTACTGAAGTTAGATAGGCATAGACAACATAACATACATTTATTTATTTATCAATTTCATTGATCGGAAAACACTCCCGTAGGTGTAATTGATGATTTTATGTAAACCAATCCAGAAATTTAAAAAAATCCATCCGGTCACTCGACCGGTAGGCCTAATCAGGAGACCGTTGTTCGATCCCCGCTGAGATGATATTTTTTAAATTTCTCCTTCTTCTTCTCTGTTTCTACTTGCGTTGATAAATGAGCTTTTTGTAAGTTTTTTAGTATGCGTGAGAGAATAGGATCTCTTCATTTTTTCAAGTTCATTTCAAAATCCTTTTTAGTTAAATTAATTATTTATTGATATTAGTTATAAATAAAGTAGAAGTAATTGCTAGGGTAATACCAAATAATAGAATGTAAAACATCTGGAGGCCCAAAGATTGCTTTTTGAACGCATTGTAGGTGATTGTTGTCAAGTTTCTATTGTTACTTGTTAATTGAGGAGGTGGCTGGAAAAAGGGCACATAGGCTTATGTGCCCTTTCTGTGCAAAATTGTTTAAAAGAACCGCAGTGTCTTTATTTATAAGCATGCCAAGTTATAGTTCCGTATCTTCGATACAGAGGTCAGGGCAGCACAAGGAACAACCACGTGCAGCCTCCAGTGGCTTCAGCGGAAGGGTTCTCACCACCGCTAGAAGAAACAGAAACAAACAAAACAAACCAGTGGCAGCCACTTGCCTGCGCGCCATGCGTGGTCAGCTGTTCTGTCAAAATTGTTATGAAGGACGTTATGTAGTGCAGTATTTCTGTTGTTTTGGCATCAAAATTGTCGTTTTTTTTGTTTATACTCGCCTATTGTTTTAAGTGATACATTAATAATATGGAAGGAGGTGAAGTAAATGCTGACAGTAATTCAGAAGACAGTGATAATGTATGAAGTCATGTGTTAACTAGTAAACAGAAAACCAGTTCGGACGATGAACTGGAAGAATCAGAATGATGTGATGTCAATACCATGTATGACCATGTACATTGTAAGCTTAAAAGGTTTTATACTTTGAAAATGTTAATTCAATAAAAAAATACTTCACGATTTGCAAGATATACAGGTTTTAATATACATAAGTACCCGATTGACATAAAAAGGGCACATAACACGTATTTTTGTAACATTAATTACATCATCTTAAAGAACTGTCACAAATTAATAGTAGACTATTCGTTTTAAAGAAACGATGAAATTACCTGTTAATGTTAGTAATAGCATTGCATTTGCCTTCACGTAAACTGCAAGATGAAATAAAAATTTTAAAGGCGATTATCTCAAAACATGGTTTCAGTGTATGTGCCCTTTTTCCAGCCACCGCCTCAATTGTAATTATAAACCTCAAAAAACTCATATTAAATCAATTATTTCTATAGATTCTGGCTAACTTTTTTTAAATATTCTTTCAAAAGTTACTACATCACCATTACCATTACCTTAAAGTCCATGTAAAATATGAACGTTGTAGCCCCACCCGTTTGGTCAGAATCGACTCAAAAGTCACGAAAATATCGCATTAAAAATAGAGAAAAATCGTTAATGTACGATATTCTTGAGAAATATCAAATATTTGTTTTATTATACCCAAAAACGTGGCAGGTCTAAGTTCAGAGATTTCGAAGGTCCCCTCCAATTTTCATCAAAATCGCTTATGCCGTTTGCCCGGTAGAGTGCGAACAAACAGACAGGACAAACAAACAAAAAAACACTGGAGCAAATTTTTAAGGGGGATCAGTGAAATTTAAGTCTTCGCTTCGCTCATCCAATCAAGGAACGCTTCATCAGAGCGCATTGCTGATAATTCGGCTTTGCATGACTTTATTACTCTTCTTGCAGTTACAAGATTTATTTTTTTAAATCTGTAGGTAGTTTGACAGAGCAAATACTTTGCACGGTACTTTGTGCCAAAATCAGAGCAGAACTCTCTAACTTGTCTACCTGAAGCAAATAGCGATAGACCTTGAGCGTCTGAAATTGCGGTTGCTGAGAAATTGTTGACCTGGTTATTACTTATAAAAATACAACGTTGCACTTATTGCCTTTAAACTACGAATGTAAAAGGATGTAGGAATTTACTTATAGTACATAGGTATTTGGGACTTTGAAACTTGCAACAATTCAATGGGCTAAGGGGGCGCCAGAACAAGGGGCAGGGGGGGGGTTCGCCCCCCCCTTCCCCGTTACTGGCTACGCCCAGGGGTGATATTATAGATATACCACCTTCGTTTAAAGTTCTTCTACGAAAATAATTCTGATTCAGTTTCTTCTTTTTTTTCTTTAATCCACATTGCACAAACTCACACGGTTAACAATTATTTTGTACACCCAACGTACATGGGCCATAATATACATAAATTCATTCATCATCCCGAGATGAACATTAAGCAGCATACACTGACTATGTACCTATAATCTTTGCCAAGGAATAATGTTAGTTTTCAGTACATAATCAGTTATATAATAGTTTTCAAAACAAATAAACACAAATATTATTCAATAATTAAAGTAATTCTAAAGCACAAAAAATGTCCAGCATATTACTACCGGTATCTACAGAAAACTCTTCTACATGCAGTAAGTAAGCTTGGTTTACTTGGAGAGGATGGTGCGGTACCTATAGTACTAACTAATTATTTATTAATACCTTTTCAAATATGCTTGTTTTAGTCAACAGCGTTGAATGAAAATAATATAATATGAGTTATTGAATTGTCTCAAATCTCAATAGTTGGTTTCCTAGCACACAAATTGTTTCATCAATCATAATATGCTATTCCCCCCATAGTCCGTGCAACAAGCTGCAGAAACTATAAAAACATTTAAAAAAAAGACGGAAACCAGCACCAAAATTTAGGAGCTGGTAAAAAGTCCTTTGCATAACGAGAATGACGGTATAAAATTTGGGACAAAGGATGACATATATCAAATGAAAGCTTACGACGAGCACTTTTCAAAAAACCATGATATACCTCTGGCAAATCCAGCTTTCTATGTCAAAACCGAGGTCAAAGGTCAAATTTGTAATATTTTAATTAATTTTTAATGAAGTAACAAAAAATGTTTGAAACCTGCAATAAACATTTTTAGGAAGATAAATGTTACAAATTTATATAAAAAATAAACATTACCCACTTGACCTTTTTTGACCTTGATTAGGGTCGATTTTCTCAACTTGGTCAAATTGCTTAATTTCTGTCGATTTCTTGGACTATATTCATTATATACACGTACTTACTTGTAAATTCTTTATATTTAAGAGTTATAATCGTTATTACACTGTTTATATGGTATCCATTCAAAATGGCGGTCAAAGGTCAATAGGTAAGGATCGTCAAAATATGTCTTATTACTAAAATATTACTTGTGGGTACTCTTAAGACGTAGAATTTAAATTGTAATAATAATTTAACAATAGTGAATAATAGTAGTACGCCATAGTCTTAATAAAACGTATTTCTTCTTAGCTAATTATGAAATAACTGAATATATTTGTTAGTCTTCAACGTTCCGGGTATTTCGGAATTGGTCTGCTGCTGTAACAAAATAAATGCATTTCTAGAACAAACATGATCATGTTCAGATAAGACGATATGATATAGTGTGATATGATTTTTTACCTTAGCAGTTACTGTCCAAATCGTAGGATCCATCAACTTTTGAATCACTGGAATTTCCATGCTGGGTGCCGACATTCGAACTATCTTTTAGCTTACAAGCATGGGTACACTTCAGTTGAGCCAAACACTCGCAGGTCAGCATCTTGCAAATACGGGAACAGTTGCAGGCTAGGAGATTCATGACGGCCATAGGTGCTGGAGTTCCAACCATGCACTCCATGCTCAGATATCCTTCTGCCATGGTTTTCCATCCATAGCCACTTGGACCAGGAACATCAGGATTGGCTTCCAAGCAACGTATCCATACCGCTGTTTGGTAGTTCGCTCGCAGGATGTGAAGCAGTAGGCAGTCGTTACAAGGTGGTACTCCACCACACTCCACACTTACTCTTATAAAACTCGTAGCGCAGCTGGTTGACGCTTGATAGAGACGTAGTCAAACAGTACAGTTTACAGACAAAATCCTCGAGTTTTATATTTATATCGTTAGAAACTCTCCAGTCATGACCCAGCTTGCTTATCTCGACACAGAATGTGAATGTTTTTTTCATGGTATTTCAAAGCTATATTTTCTCCTTTACCACTGAAGGACCTCACCGAGTTAAAACCAGATAGTGCATGGAGGCCAGGGAGGGCGTTGCATATTTCGAACCCCAAACGAACTTGCTAGTATTGATACATCAGCATATTGTGCGCGATTTCTGGTGCCTCTTTTTAAAACATTGCTATACCTTATTCTAAAAGAAGCCCAAATGCTTGGAACTAAGACATTGAGGTCAGCTAAAACAATCACTGATGATTTAAACCCATTCACTGATTGTATGCTTGGCGTGAAGAAGAATAAGAGTGTCTGCTTCTTCATATAAAGAAATCAGTTTGGACACAGTTTCCATTCATCACTAGTAATTGATATGCACTTTTCTTCACATGTGACATATTATGTTCTATCACCAGTGTATTTTTATGTTGATCTGACTTCCAATATTCATACATAAACTTTATAAGCTTGGATTTGTCTTTAGGGTTTTGCAGAAAGCCTCGCCAGTTCCTTATGCAGTGTTTCAGAGGTCACATCCTGCACTTCACGGAGTTAATATTTCCTCCTCTTTGCTGCCGCTCCGAGTTTTAATCGAAGTCTCTCTGTAGACGTCGAAAACTACGTCCATCCTTTGGCATCCGAATGCTTCTCCTAATACTGATGTTAATATGTAAGACGAAATCTCACCAAACTTTTTGTCGTTATGATTACCAGCTTGTACTATACTCATGGCATCGATTATACAAACTTTTGTATCACCCATAAACTCAGCATGTGCAGTGATATTTTCGATCTCAATGCCAAGAACCAACTTATTTGTCTTTCGAACATGTCATCTGGTGCTGCTAGAGACCATGGAAGAGGTCCCAGTGGATGTGTCAATACGTCTTCACTGACGACATTCAGCTATCATAATTATTCGCCCAAAAAGTTTCCTGTCTGCTTTAAATTCTATTGTTTTCCAGCCTTTGTTGTCTTCAGTGTTTTGTTTAATGATGTAAATGTCTGCAAAAATTTCCTTTTAAGTGGCTCATAAAAAGCTTGAGATGGAGCGTTTTCAACAAAACATATATCCTTAAAAGTGGTGTAACCCATCATCACCCACTACTTGAGCATTCAATAGATCGCATGTTTTTTGATGTTGCTTTGGTTCCGGTAGATAGACTTATATAAATCCAGTATCTCCCAAATCCCAATCGAAATAAATTAATCCACTCGTTACCCAACAGATAGCAGACAGAACGTACGTCATTTTCGTCATCTATGATTCTGGCGTTTTGAAGATCCTGGTGCTGAAATCCTACGCGTTTTCTAGAGCAAACCTCTCGTAGTTAACGTAGACATGACGATTTATACTCGTTTTTGAATAGCTTTAGGTTTGAGACTAAATCCATTTGTACCACCGTCGGTTTGCGTGTCTTTATTTACTGTTTCCTCAATGTCTTGGTCGACCGGGATTCTGGAGAACGGATTTGAATCGCCAAGTTGAACTGAAAACTTAGCAGACATGAAATGTGCATGCAGTTCAGGATGGTTCTCAGGCAGTTGTAACATATCTAAAATAGTACACAGGTAGGTATCTTGCATAATTAACTTTGTCGTATGCAAAGCAAAATGGCAATTTATCACGTATTGCAGACAGATGCATAATCCAATGTCCTTCTCGGGTGTTTCGTACCAAACGTAGTAAGTAGTATTTCCACCATCTCAAATAGGAAATCCAGAACGTAGATAGTTCGTTGTTTTCGTTCTTCATGCATGTTCTTCTTCAGGCATCGACAGAAAAACAGATATGACGAAAACGCTTCCAGCGGGTGGGAATTCGCCCTACTCCCCGTAGTGGCCCGCAGGAGTAGAATTTTCGCCTTGACAAGACATTGTAGACAAAATAAATAGGTATTAACGCGAGTATAATATTTCCACAATTTACTTTTCTAATTCAAATTGCTTTTAAAATTCTACGTCTTAAGAGTACCCACAAGTATTATTTAAGAAATTCGGCAAAGTTTGAAGGTCCTTACCTAATGACCTTTGACCACCATTTTGAATTAATACCATACAAACAGTGTGATAATGATAAGAACTCTTTTGATGTAAAGAATTTACAAGTAAGTACGTGTATATAATGAATATAGTTCAAAAAATCGACAGAAATTGCGCAATTTGACCAAGTTGAAGAAATCGACCACAATCAAGGTCAAAAAGGTCAAGTGGGTTATATTTGTATTTTTTTTTAAATTTCGAACATTTTTCTTTCTAAAAATGTTTATTAAAGGATTCAAACATTTTCTGTTACTTAATTAAAAATTAATTAAAATATTTCAAATTTGACCTTTGACCTCGGTTTTGACATAGAAAGCTGGATTTTCCAGAGGTATATCATGGTTTATTTAAAAGTGCTCGTCGTAAGCTTTAATTTGATATATGTCACCCTTTGTCCCAAATTTTATACCGGTCATGCCTTTTTGGAGTGTTATGCAAAGGACTAAAAAGACATATTTTAGAATGTTATTTTCACCGGGGACACGCATGGTAGTACATAAGTCACCTGTCATCGCGACCACAAGATGGCCGCCAAAATAATTCTTAAAATTGCTGTAATCTCAAGTAGTAATCATCGGATTTCGATAAACTAGGAATAGGTTTAATGGGTTTTTAATGCTCTACAAAAAATGTCATCAGAAATTTTACCGTTAATACAATAGTACGAATTATATTTTGTAATTTAATGTATTGCAATTATAGCATTTTTTGGTATACATATATAATTATTTATACGTAGAACTCGCTAGATTGTCAAAATAATTTCAGACTATACTAAAATAACGCCAAAGAAACCAAAATTTCAAGTCTTGAAACTAAATTCCTGCAACCTTTTGATTAATTAATTAATGATAGTAAGCATAAATTAAATCGCATCGCAATTAGAAGTTTCTTAGTCTAATACCAAAGTCACCGAGTGTATCACACAAGAACAATATGACCAAAACAAACCAAAAAATATTGGTTTTCAAACATTTATTCCAATCACTTTCCTATTTATTCAATTATTTCAATTAATTAAAAATAATCACAATAATCTCAATTAATTGTGTAAAATTAACACAATGTGGTCGACCTTGATATCATTTTAAAGCTTATTTTAAGACGAATAAATGTAATGAAAAATATTATAAATTTAATTAATTAATCACCTAATTAATTACATTTTAGTTAAATTATACCACTTTTGACATACGTACTACTATGTATACCTAAAACTCAATTGATCGTCATAGAAATATACTACTTTCTGACATAAATGCCAATGAATCCAAAATGTCATGTCCCGAAACAAAATTCCTATAACTTACCGATTAATTCACTAATTAATTGAAGAAATACTTATATCTCAATAATTGCTGTTGACACTCATGTAACACATACAAAATGACAACTGAAGTATCAAATAAACATTGCGAGTATAATTTTAAAAAACTAGAGAGCTTCGCAAACGCTGTTTCAGGCGCGTTGTTGGATGAGCGTAATTTTTTAAAAACGAAAAAAAACGTAAAATAGAGAGTTTCATGAGAAATAATTTTTCGATTACGCTCAAATTTCACACGAATATATTAATTCATAAAATTGAGGTTCTTTGAAAAAATCATTACAATCGGATGAAGAATGTAGGTGTTATAAGTCTAAGAAAATTTAAAAATTTAAAAAATCGTAAAATTGCGATTTTCATGAGAAATAATTTTTTAATTACGTTCAAATTTCATACGAATAAATTAATTCATAAAATAAGGGTTCTGTGAAAAATTCATTACAATCGGATAACGCATGTAGGTGTTATAAGTCGAAGAATTCTTTTACAAATCGAAAAAAATCGTAAAATTGAGATTTTCATGAGAAATATTTTTTTTTTTTGATTGCGCTCAAAAACGTGGCAGTTCTAAGTTCAAAGATTTAGAAGGCCTCCACAAAATGTCATCGCAATTGGAGTATCGGTTTAGCCGGAATCGTGCTAACAGACACACAAAAATACAAAAAAAAGAAAAAAACATTCTGGATTTTTTTCTTCAGTGTAGTGAAATGGAATCTTCGCTTCGCTCGCTACGCTCATCCAACAACCATAACCACCTACAGACACCCACTTAGCTTTCACACTGTCAGAAACAATCTTTCAAATTCACATTTTAACTTTGAAGTTTGAGACAATAATTTTAAAAGTGATCTCATTTCTATTCTTTTCCCCAGCAATATTTCATCCCCCAAATTACAACAATGTTCAAACAGTAATTTGAACATGAACAATAGCAGAATGTGGTTAATTTTGGTCAGGTAAGCAAGTAAGCAAAACTTTATAGAATAAAACATCAGTGCAATTGTACTAGGATTGTACACCCCTTTTGCAACCCATGTGGGTTTGCTAGGGGGTGTACGAACACTTGGTACGATGCTAGTACCCTATGGTGGAACATATAGAACAAAACCGGCGGAAGACCCCGGCAGTGCATGCTAGCACTCGCAACAGTGAGCCCCCAGCACAATTGCCAATATTAGTAGACGTTAAGCAACACAAATCAAACCACCAAGTCAAACCCCTGAGTGGCAAAAGTGGGTAAGGTAGACACCAATGAACATGCGTAGAAGGGTTGTGCAGTGATCTCAATTTCTAGCTTTTGGGGAAAGCTTTCAATAAAAATCTTCAATATTAATATCGATTTAAAATCTCTTGATTACCAAATTCAGCTACTTTAAAAGCATACGGTAACTATCTAATCGATATAAATCGGATTTGAGTTGCATGCATTGATAACAATGCAACTGTGTGAAATGAATACAGACATTTATGACCTTGTGATATCAAAAATGGTTTGCATGTATTTATCACTTAATTTAATATTTTATGGGGGAGGGGCACAAACACTGGCTATAATCTCGCGTCTATTCTTTTGGGGGGGGGGGGGGGGGGGGGGGGGGGGGGAGATATTACACAAATTATTTTTCCTACACTTCCACCCCCACATTTTATAATTTATGGAGCATATCTTTTAGATCTTGCGCCAAATGGGATACAACTGTCAACTAGTAATTTAATTTTCTTAACAGTGAGAAAATGAAAATACTTACTAAAAATCAGAAATTGTCTGGCTAATAATAAGAGAGCGATGGATAATTTAATTATTACTTGATTTTTAAAGAAAGAACGGTTGAATGTTTCATTCCATTCATGAGAATAACTTTTAATAAAATCAAAACAATGCATAAATTGGAAGTCAACTAGCTCCACTCAACCGATCAAAAGCTGTTAGTCTCGACTTGGTTGGCTAGATGTTGCCAAGTCGTGTAAACGTCTCAAGACTCAACACGTTCAAAGGATTTTAAAACAAAACAACCTGCAAACAGCAGGCCTAGTGGAGTGGGCCGAGACAAGGTTCCGGTAGTAACAAGTTTCGAGCTGGAACGGCGTTCCCCCTATGTTTGTAGGATTTTTATGCTCAGAATGAGTTTACAGAATAAAAACCAGGAATATCAAGTTTGTGGTCGTAAATATTAGAAAATAAAATCGTGTTCGTACTTGCGCGTGTAAATAAAATAGGTCATACTTATATATCGAAAGTCGCAGTTGCCAGAAAAAACATTGCGATGCTATCAGATTTATCATAGTTTCACAATTGAAATATTTTGAGGTATTTATAAATATCGAGCAAAATATCAACATTGAAAAGAGAATAGACGCTGAAATAGTGATATTCATTTGAAGAGACACTGGTTTGTTATTTGATTACTCAAATAAAATTTTATTAGGATTTATTTGAGATTTGTAAAGTTTTCCGAAAATTTAATTAAGATCGAAGTGAACGATCATCTGAACAATTTTTCTACGGGTAGTCAAATTTTATGTCTACTCTCACCAAAATAATAACAAATCATAGAACGTTTTAAATCTGCGTGTCACACGATTGTGCTTTCCGGCACTTGGTAGCCACCACTGACTGCCAACGTTCCAACCTTTAGCATAGACCTAACATGAATGTTGTGTATGTATAAGTAAACATTAAATCCGATGTGTAACCTGTAAATCTAAGTAAATTGCAACAATGGTGGATTTATTTTAGCCTCGATTAGGTTGCACATGGATACTACCAAGCGACGATAAGAGCGGTGAGCTTTACAGCCTACCTTAACTAAAACAGAACGAAACAAATACTTGGTGGACATAGGAGGGTGGAAGTGTTTCCATGCAAAGACGACAAACCCCCAGCAATAGAAACCACGCGAACATTGAAAATGTGATCATAAGGACAGTAGGCTAATGCAGTTTTGTTAGAACTCCCACCATGCACGATTAAATACGCAAATATAGTAATCAGTAAGGATTATTAATTCAAATACGCATTTACTCGAATTAAAACTTACTCACCAATACATTTGTGCAGGCAATAGTTGTCAAATCTACATAACTGTCCTTCACCACATTTTCAATATTTTTCAGCGTCCTTGAGATACGAGTGGAAAAAAATCGCATGGTTTTAATATTGGCGGGGGTATATTCGCTTATATTGCGTTTGAGGAAGCTTCTTGACCTACTTGCACAACCCTAGCTAAAATCAAAGTCGTCGTACTGTACCTCAAATATCTTCGAAGCTCTCTGCTTATACTTATTTATACCTGTCAGGGGATGGCGCCTTTATCTGTAACAAATGAAACAAAACACATTAAAATTGGTAATTGAGCAAAGCGGCCATGGGCAATGAACCAGTTATATATATAAATCGAGCTAATAGCGTGCATGCGAATATTTTTTATGTTTTTTTTTAAGTATATATTTGAGCAATTTTAAGACAATATTTAACGGGTTATTGCAGGTTGGTGCTATGCTCCTAAGCAAAACAAAAAATAAACAAGTAAGTCAATTTGGTACTTGTTCATTGTAGGGACACCCCCCCCCCCCCCCCCCCCCCCCCCCCCCCCCCGGAAATGAAAGTAGGTTAGTGGGGAGCCACCAGTAGGCGCACGCGGGAAATCGCGCACATAGTTTCCAAAATTGATTCAAGCCAAATGGCTCAAGCTATTTAATAACGAAATAATTCAGGAAATGTCGTTGTAATTCGCTAATATTCGTTCTTAATATTGCCGTCAAAAGATGGCACAAAAATCTAGGTCAGAGTTATGAGATGAATACACGCCAGAAAAAAAGCTTGACACAGTGGGAAAGAAACATACATGTTACTTAAATGCTATTCGACCGCGCTGTTCTATTTTCCAAAATAAGCTACCAAGTCCATGTAGGTATAGTGAATGGCTTTGAAACCTGGCTCTTTTAGAAAATAACAACTATTTTTTTCAAATTTTTCTGATCTGGTACACGGTTAATACCGCCACCTCAAAATAATTTTTCTTCAATTCGCCAAGGCACACCGTTCTACGTAGGGTGTTGTGTTTTTGTGTCATTAATTTTCAACTGGTTTTCTATAGGCTGACTGAGAGAAAAAAGATTTTATTTTAAAGGGGTATTTAACCGCAAAACTCAATAAATATATTTCATTCAGGCTAACTAGTAATGAATTTAGCAATTAACAGAAAAATTTTTGGGGCCACCATGACCTCCCAAAAAATAATGACATTTTTCGAGCTAGGTCCCATCGGCAAAAATCTCCCATAAGAAATAACATGAGGACGATCTTTATGCCCCGTGACCTTGGAGGATTTTGATCCAAAAAAATATTGCCCATTATTGACGTACTCTACAGCCTTTCCTGTAAATTCTCTATATTTTGTTTTGTAATTTGGGCAAGTAGTTCGGTCAAAATATGCTGATTACCAAGATGGGGTGTGATTTTGGAATGCATATTTTTGCGTGTTTGAGGGTATATTTGGGCACAGTTTAAAGACATGATGTTATAAAGGGGCATTTAGATTGGTACTATGGTCTAGTATCTATGTGGACCAAAAAAGAAGCAGGTTAAAGCCGATTTAAGAATTTCCCAAAACACCAATTTTCGCAAATTTCTGGATCAAAAAAATACAAAAATTCGTGTTAAATCACAGTTACAAGATAAAATTTTTTAAACTGTCATTTTAGTGTAGTATTGTGCTATAGATCACGTGGTAAAAAATAATTTTTGGGGTTTTTAGCCCCTTTAACAATTGTCTTTCCTGCAAATTTTTCGTTTGGCGGTACAAATCAGTACGAAATACCGCCAAACGAAAAAATTCGCATGAAAGACAATAATTGTCTTTTGTCTTAAAAACAATTAATTGTTAAAGGAAAAAAAAATCTTTCAGTCAGCCTATTGAAAACCGGTTAAAAATTAATGTAAAAAAAACACAAGTTTGAAATTATTTTGAGGTGGTGATATTGACCGTGTACCAGATCAGAAAAAATTTGAAAAAAATATTTTTGATTTTATAAAAGAGCCATGTTTCAATGCCATTCGCTATATTTTGACTTGGTAGCATATTTTGGAAAATAGAAAAACGAGGTCGCATAGCCTAAGTAAATTTACAGGTATTTTCTGACGAAGGGTACTCAAGTCAAGGCAACTGCAGGTCACAGGATTAGGCCTACCGATACAAAACTTGTATTCTGTGTATGGCATAGCTTTACTTGATGGGTACATTGGTATATATTTTTCTAAGGGCGGAATTCGGGGGCCCGGCCCTCAGCCATCCGAGGCCCTGCTCATGCGCTCACTGCGAGTACCTAAAATCCGCCTCTGTATACCCATAGCCTAAACTGTACAACAGTGTAATAGGCCTCGTAAGACTACAATATCAAAATTATTAATTTACTCCAATATTTAAATCACATTTCATGATAAAATGCATAATAACCGTAATTAAAATAATTATTATACTCCCAACGTAATTGGTAATCACTTCAATTCATGATGTTTTTTTTTTTATGAAAATAATATATCATGTAGTATGGGTTAACGTAAATGAGTATTATTCGCCTAATTTGAATTATTTTTATTTTTATTTTTTTTATTATTATTATTATTATTATTATTATTATTATTATTATTATTATTATTAATATTATTATTATTTATTATTATTATTATTATTATTATTATTATTATTATTATTATTATTATTATTATTATCCAACTATAACAATTAGTAATCGATTAGATACGAATTAAAATATCGAAAGAAATATGTAAAAGAAATCTAACAATGTGTATGACCAAGCTCTAAGGGCGGTTATCGTAATCTTAAAACGGAAGGTTGATGATGATGTTAATGCACTAAGGCCAAAGACCCAATGAGTTCCACTTCACCTAAATAGAGGCCTATATTTTCAATCGGAAACCTTCGACCTCAAGAACTATTTCGAAGTGTTGAATTTTTTTTTTTTATTATTACAGTGATCTTCTCAATAATTGGATGAGCGTAGCAAGCGAAGCGAAGATTCCATTGTACTACACTGGAGAAAAAATCCGGAATATTTTTTTTCTTTCTTTTTTTTGTATTTTTGTGTCTGTTAGCAAGATTCCGGCTAAACCGATACTCCAATTGCGATTCAATTGCAATTGCATTCGAAATCTCTGAACTTAGAACTGCCCCGTTTTTGAGCGCAATCGAAAATTTATTTATCATGAAAATCGCAATTTTACGATTTTTTTCGATTTAAAAAAATTCTTCGACGAATAACACCTACATGCTTTGTCCGATTGTGATGATTTTTTCACAGAACTTTTATTTAATGAAATAATATATTCGTGTGTAATTTGAGCGTAATCGAAATTATTTTTAAAATTTCTTCGACTGATAACACCTACATGCTTTATTCGATTGTAATGATTTTTTCACATAACCTTAATTTTATTAAATATACGTGTGAAATTTGAGCGTAATCGAAAAATTATTTCTCGTGAAAATCGCAATTTTACGCTATTTTTCGTTTTTAAAAAATTACACTCATCCAACAACCCGCATGAAAAAGCGTTTGCGAAGCTTTCTTGTATGATAATTCACCGTCAAATTAAAAAAATCAATATCACAATATTTTGTCAGTGTGTCAAAAGCAAACGATTAACGAAGACGAATCAAAGCTTCTGATAGTTCATTTCATGTAAGATTGTATTGTATCAATAATTTGTCTCGAAATTTTAATAGCATTAATTTGCATGTGAACTCCCCAATTCTTGCAAATCGTAGCATATAAATAAATAATTAATTGTTTGCTGATGTTTTAATTTTTGTCTTCACTTGTGTACTTAATGTGAGTTGACTCTGACTATTTTAGTTGTTTCGAAATGTGTATCGTTGAATATCAATCATCTTGCGTTCTGCTACTTTTACTTTCCTAACATAATCCAAATCCAATCTTATACGAATAGTATACTGGTGCCGGCAAACGTAAATGCGTAAAATGAGCATGCACCCGAACATTCTCGTATAGTTTGTGATTTTAGAGGCCTAAATGTGCTTACTCAACGATGCCCAGTATGTTGAATTGGTGGGATGGCGAGGGGGGAGGGGGGGTGGTGACGTTTCAATGAGAGTCATTTCTGAGATGTCATAACGAATGGTATATTGACATGTATGTGGACGCAGTGTTGATAGTTCACTCCCATGCATGTAAAGTCAAGTCAAGGTCACGAGGAGTCCCCGCGCTAGATTCTTGGGAAATCCCATGCGGCAACTTACGCGGTTGTCTGCTGATACTGATAGCACATCATACACACAACATCGCACGGACGTTGCATACACTAGGAAAACGCTAAAGTCCCGCCGCGTTGATGGATGAGCTTTTTTAAGTTTTTAGTTTGCGTGGGATATCTTTACTTTTGCAAGTGCTTTGTTTTTCTGCCTACGCATTGTAGGTGATTGTTGTCAAGTTTCTATTGTTTCTTGTTAATTTATTATTATTAACCGTTAAAATCTTATATTAAAAGCTTTATTTCTATGGATTCTGGCTAACTTTTTCAACTTTTTCTTTCAAAAGGTACTACATCACCATAACCTTAATGTCCATGTTTAATATGAACGTTGTAGCCCCACCCGTTTGGTCAAATTTGGCCCAAATGGCACGAAAATATCGCACAAAAAGTCAAAAAACTTACATTAAAAGATATATTCCTATAGATTCTGGCTAATTTTTTCAACTTTTTCTTTCAGAAAGCAATACATCACCATTACCTTAATGTCCATGTGAAATATGAACGTTGTAGCCCCACCCGTTTGGTCAGAATCGGCCCAAATATCACGAAAATATCGCACTAAAAATCGAAAAAAATCGTAAAAGTACGATATTCATGAGAAATATTTCTTCGATTGTACCCAAAAACGTAGCAAGTCTAAGTTAAGAGATTTCGAAGGTCCCCTCCAATTTTCATCAAGATCGGTTATGCCGTTTGCCCGGTAGAGAGCGAACAAACAGAGAGAAAAAAAAAATACACCCGAGCTAAATTTTTTGGGGGGTCGGTGAAATTGAAGTCTTCGCTTCGCTCATCCAATTACTCAATAGTATCACAAGGTCAAGGAAAATCAAGATGATGTTTTAATCGGGCGGTTCACCTGTATCGTAGTTGGTTAGTTCTGTTGTATATACTGGGTTTGCTTGGGGGAGTGGATTTTGATGTATTATGAATAACGGGCAATTTCGTGTAAGATAAAACCAGAATTGTTTGCATATTAAAAATGCACGCCTCCTATTATAACAAAAGTTCAAATAAACAAGCTAATGTTTGTAATTTCTCGTGTGTAACCGGCCTAGGTTGCCTTGCAAGCCCTTCTTCAGGTGTTTTATATACCTAGGTATTTTTAGGAGTTAGGACAACAGTGAGGGCAGTGGCGTAACTACGGGAAGACGAGGGGAGGCGACCGCCCCCTCCACAAATTCGGTCAGAGGGGCCGATGGGGCACAATTTTTATTTGCTATGACGAGGTTTAATTGAGTTATATTATACAAAATATTGAGATGTTTTTCATGTTTTGCAATTTTCTCATACATCTTTTTTTAATAAATATTTTGTCAGAACAAGTTGTTAAAATACTATTAATTGGCTGGGGGCTCCATTGTACACAATCAGGTACTTTACCCAGGACATTTTGGGATTACACTTCGACTATAGGCCTATACCAGGTCCAATATGGTACTTTGAGGTTACAAAAATGTTCTACCCCCCCCCCCCCCAAAACAAAAACAAGGGCCAGTTACACCACTGAGTGAGGGCTAGGGCTGTTGAAGAGGACTTAATCCCTTGAATTCACACACACTGTCTGAAGAATATCTCGGAAATGTTTTCAGATAGGATTGCCGGAAGCGGGATTCGAACCCGCGACTTCCCGAATTAGAGTCTTGCGCTTCACACTTTAGGTCCATCTGTCGGTATGCTGACTTTTTAGGTCTATTTTACGTATAAATTTATTAAACTTTCAATAATCGATAAAGATAGACGTAATTCAGGAGGTCGGTGGTTCGATTCTGACCACTGGCCACCAACAATTATTCTGAGTTCTGACTGAAGAGGGGCTCGGTATGGTTTTACCACCCAACAACTCAAGTCTGTAAAAGTACTATTACACAAGTTCTAACAATTCCTGCGATTAAATTAAAATACATTAATTGCTGTGCAGGTGCTAGATCACGGACTTCCTCAGTGTTCTATAAATCCACGCTGTGTTGGCGTGAAAAGAGTTCAGACAGTTGTTAGGCCCTATGCAAGTTTTGGATTTTTGCATTTGCTTTAAAAATAACTTCCTTTCATCTTTTTTTGCTACAAACTTACCGATAAAAACAAGCTAAAACAAAACAGTACATGCCAAATTTGGAAAGTTATTTTCTTCAGATTTGTTGCAATTGGTTCTATAAGGTGTTTCAATGTTTTAAACACGACTGCAGTACCGATCACTAGGTCACAGGTGGTAAGAGCGAAGTACTTATTGCCATTCCCTATAGATTATAAGTAATATAATATATCACGTAATATAATATATCACGGTTTTGTAATGCGAGGATTGTGAAAATACAATAAAAACACCCATCACCATTTTTGTTTTACAATTTTTAAAAGAAAATTTAGTAAAAGAGAAAATAATTCATACACACCTCTAGTTATCGGTGCCATTTTTTATCGTTGTGTGCAAAAAAAGTAAAATCTTACAATGGTAAAACTAGAATGTTTCGTTATAAAAAAGGAAATGTTAAGAAAATAATTGTTTGTTGAAAATAATTGTTGTTATAATTGCATAACAATGTATCATTTTGCTTGCTGTTCATGCTGTTGTATTAAAAATTCGTGTGATGATGTAATATGTTTCATGTAATGTAGACTATATAATGTGTGTGGAAATTGAAAATTGAATGCGGTAATCAATAGAATATCACAATAATATAATTATATTATGCAATTACATGTGAAAGCTAATTGAAGCTACTAAAAACTAGAGATGTGCAAAAATGGTGAAACGAAATTCGCGATTTTTTAAAAGGTTGCAATAATTCCTTCAAATTTACTTTGAACAGGAATCACCTGAATTGTGATTGAATGGTATCAATTTCCAATTCGCGAATTTTCGCGATATTGTAGTTGATACCGCGAACTAGTGGCGAAATTTGCAATAATGTCTTTTAACGCGAATTATGTCACAAACTGTCTTACGTTTTTTTTTAAGTTTTGGTGGAGGTGCCGGGTCATAATACGCGATTGTGAGATCGTAATAATCGTTTGTACGCGAGTTAGCTCAAAATACTCCATATCAAAATATCCACATTACACAAGAAATGAATAATTTCGTTATTTTAGTGGAGGTGCCGGGTAGACGATATAAATCCTGGTATTAAAAACTATCAGAAACTTTGAAAACTGAAGGCTGAAATTGAGCTTTAAAATTGAAACTGATTCTCACTCTCACGTGCTTGTTTCATTTAAATTAATCTTAATTGACCTTGAATTTGTGATACTCGAAATTTAAAACAAGGCGTTTTTTACGTTGTGCATTATCAAATTGATTTTTTGGTTAACAACGGAAGATCGAGAAATTTTATTTTTAATGCACAAATTTTCAACCTTAAAAAAAACATTTTTGCACATCTCTACTAAAAACAATCTTATCTTATCTCAAAGTGAAGACGAAAATGTTATCCACTGAACTGCAAGAGAACAATACAGAAATAATGAGCTTGTTTGAAGGAATTGGGGGAATTAGTGGTGGAGGACACACAACGTTGAGTCTTATCGGGTCTTATCTACTCGAACTGCTAATTGCGGCAGTGGTATGAATTGGAAGACATTCTTCACCTTATGAGTTAGGAGTAGGTATAACATTATTTTAATATAAACTCCAGTAAAGCAAAGCATCCTTCATCAATTCCCGAATTAATTACTATGACAAGTAATTCAACAACTTTTTATAGCATAAGTATATTCACATCTAAATCCAGTTGATGTTTATCGGTCTAACTCTTAGCTATTGCATTGGAGATGTTCGTTTTGTATCAGAGCCTGCCTAGTGCCTACTGCGTAGACCTTGCTGGCGAGGCATTGATAACTCGAGCATTTCCTTTGTGCACTAGCCGACAGTACGACGACATCATGGCAACAGTGTCGTGCGTTCTAGGCGTACATGGACCAAACGCGCGGGGGCAGGGGGGGGGGGGGTAAATAGAGCAAAGAGATACCATACTGTTAGTACTTATGGTATCTCTACTAGGAAAACGCTAAAGTCCCGCCGCGTTGATGGATGAGCGTTTTTTTTGCGTTTTGTGCGTTGTTTGCACTTTTCCTTTGCAAGTGCTTTTGAATGCATTGTGGAGGTGATTGTTGTCAAGTTCTATTGTATTTGTTAATTGGTATTATAAACTTCAAAAAACTCATATTAAACCTTATATTTCTGTAGATTCTGACTAATTTTTTCAACTTTTCTTTCAAAAGGTATACATCACCATAACCTTAATGTCCATGTGAAATCTGAACGTTGTAGCCCTACCCGTTTGGTCAGAATCGGCCCAAATGTGACGAAAATATCGCACTAAAATTGAAAACTAATATTAAAACCTTATTTCTATAGATTCTAGCTAACTTTTTCTTTCAAAAGGTACTACATCACCATAATCTTAATGTCCATGTGAAATATGAACGTTCTAGCCCCACCAGTTTGGTCAGAATCGACCCAAATGTCACGAAAATATCGCACTAAAATCGAAAAAAATCGTAAAAGTACGATATTTATGAGAAATATTTCTTCGATTGTACCCAAAAACAATACACCTCTAAGTTCAGAGAAAACGAAGGTCCGGTCAAATTTTCATCAAGATCGCGTATGCCGTTTGCCCGGAATCGAGCGAACAAACAGACGGAAAAAAAAAAAAAAAAAACAAAAAAACAAAAAAAAAAAAAAACACCCGAGCTAAATTTTTTGGGGGGTCAGTGAAATTGAAGTCTTCGCTTCCGCTCGCTACGCTCGCTCGCTCATCCAATGAACTAGAGAGGAGTGTGACGTCAGCTAGAATACATTTATTTTAGGCGAAAATTTAGACAAAATCATAATGATAAATATTGATAGCTTATAACACGTTCATGCAAAACATTTATCATACCTAACTTTATATATTATGTAATTCAAAATATGGTTGCAACAATAAAAATAAAATTATACGCGATGGCACTGATAGTAGTACGTTTACTAGGAATTTAAATCTTATGACGGGTACACTGGTTATTTTCATTATTTTCATGGTATCTGATTGATTGTTGTACGGGTACTTTCGCATATTTTCAGTGCGATCGTTTCCGGGTGTCGATTTGTGCGTATCTCAATGCACCGTGTATAACACACCATATATGCATACCCAAATTCTACTCTGAACTTTCAAGTAATAATCTCAGCCAATGAATTTTAAAAAAAATACCTAGGCCCTACCTACACTACGCTTTACAGGTGTCACGATGAAACAAATTGACACGCATTCATAATTATTTATTCGTCCAGAATGCAGTCGGTTCCGTAATACAGCTAGCGTATACGTGGGATTTTTATAGTTGGTGACTAATGTCTCTTATCAAAATGTATTTGTCAGATATTGAGTTCAAGTTTTTCGTTATTTAGAACATTGTATTTGTTTACGCATTCAAAGTATTGTCATGGACCGTGTGATACCCCTGACATGTTGGAACGATTTTTTTTAATTCGTGAACTTTACTCATTGAAAAATCGATGAAAATATTTAAGTAGTAATCGCATCGAACTAAGAAGTACTTTGTTACAACATTTGGTAATAGCACTGCATTAAAACCGTTCAGTTGCAATCTTCAACACCATATCGAGTCCATTTTGATCGCCTCACCTTGTGTTTACCCAAGTTTTAGTTTTTGCTTTTGGGGTGTCACTAGACAACTGCTCCAAGTTCTTTATGCTTGCCTTGTAATTGATCGCGCCCTACAGTAAATGGCAGAAACGCGGGCAGAAAGCAGTTTACAGAGAAAATCATAACCCATGCAATGATGTTTGAATCGAGTTATTAGATACACTTACTGCCGTCTACCGCCAATCCAGACTGATGATTTTTAAGCGTCTCAAAGAACACATTTTAAGTTATAACTATATGGACATTCTACTTTCAGGACGATTGCATCATGGCACTTAATCGTATTGAATATGGGTAAATTGTTAAAATCGTCGCAATAGTTGCCAGTTACTTTACACCTTGTATCTCCGTGCAGTATATATACACACTGCTTTCCTTCACCGTTCGAGGGGGACCGACGCTTTGGAGATAACCACTTGGACGGAAAAACCAACTTAATACGATAGACCCCTTCACCTCTCAAAGCAACTTTGTCCTCCTTTTGACCTTTTGCGTTGTTTTATATTTATTGCGATTCGTTTGATGACCGAAGCGATGACTTATATTTTACTACCGTGGCTGGGAAAATTAGTTTTTTCGTCTTTTTTTCGCTCTCTAGCGGACAAACGGCTGATACGGTTCTGATGTGAGGACCTTCAAAATCTCTGAATTTAGACCTGGCAGGAGTTGAGGTACTTCTCATAATATCCGTACGTTCAGGGCAACAGAGATCGATATGACCTCGCCCAGTGGCGTATCCAAGGGGGGGGGGGGGAGGGGGGACAACACCCCCCCGTTTGAAAAAAAAAGTGTAAAGGAGAAAATTTAAACTAGGAAAACGCTTAAGTCCCGCCGCGTTGTTGGATGAGCGTAATTGGTGCATTGAGCTGCCATGTGTTACGCGGATTTTCTGTTGTTCTGTGAAAAAATTATTACTTAGTCGAAGATTTTTTTTAATTAAATTAAATAAAATAAAAAATTAACTTAATTTTTTTAATAAATCGTAATTTTTAAAAAAAATCGTAAAATTGCAATTTTCATAAGAAATAATTATTCGATTGCGCTCAAATTTAACACGAGTATATTAATTATTCATAAAATTATGGTTCTGTGAAAAAATCATTACAATAGGATAAAGCATGTAGGTGTTACAAGTCAAAGAATTGTTTTCAAAAAGAAAAAACCCGTAAAATTTCGATTTTTATGAGAAATAATTTTTCGATTACGCTCAAATTTCACACGAATATCTTAATTCATAAAATTAAGGTTCTGTGAAAAAATCATTACAATCGGATAAAGCGTGTAGGTGTTATAAGTCGAAGAAATATCTAAAAAAAATCGAAAAAAATCGTAAAATTGCGTTTTTTATAAGAAAAAATATCCCGATTGCGCTCAAAAACGTGGCAGTTCTAAGTTCAGAGATTTCGAAGGCCTCCATAAAATTTTATCGCAATCGGAGTATCGGTTTAGCCGGAATCGTGCTGACAAACACACAAAAATACAGAAAAAAAGAAGGAAGGAAGGAAAGAAAAAAAAAACATTCCGGATTTTTTTCTCCAGTGTAGTGAAATGGAATCTTCGCTTCGCTCGCTACGCTCATCCAATAACTACAAATTACCATCTGACTAAAAGAGGATTTTAGTAGATACAAAGTTGGTTATTTTGATGCTTTAAAACGCACAGATTTTCATCAAATGACCTTGAAAGAGAAAACTTTTAGATTAAAAACAGGATTTTAGTTGGTGCGATGCTTTAAAAAACGCACAGATTTTCACCAAAATGACCTTGAAGAAGAAAATTTTTCCGGGGGGCAAGTCCCCCGGGCCCCCCACTTAGCCTTCGGCATATCTATGAAAAAATTGATTGAACCCCCCCTTTATGAATTCCTGGATACGCCACTGACCTCGCCGCCCTCCAAGCTTGCAGCCGGTTGCCCAGCTTGATTTTTATCTTTACATAAATAAATTAAATACATTCGTATTTAGAGTTTACCCACTCAAGTCACATATAACTGATTTTCAGTGGGGGACCTTAGATTTAAAGCCGACCAAGCCAACCCCGTAGGCGCCGACAAATCGTACACAAATTAAACATGATACAATGAAGTCACAAAAACCTTATAAAAGGATAGAAAATGTCAACCAAAAACGGTCATCCATCAACGCGTCCGGAAAAGAGTTCGCCAAACGGCCTGGTATATTTTCGAATAATTTTTATTTGGATGAGCTTAGCGAATTCAATTATTTGACCAAGAAAAATATCTCGTATGTTTGTATGTTCATTTTTTGGTTTGTTTGTTTGTTTGCTTTTATCAGGCAAGCATAGCAGCTACTCCGGTCTTCATAAAATTGTCATAGAACCTTCGAAATCTCATAATTGCAACGTTTCTGGGAACAATCGAAGAAATATGTCTATTTAAATTGTACCTTTACTGTATTTTCGATGTTTGGTACAATTGTTGGCCTTGTTCGTTCTCTACCGGACAAACGGCAACAATATTATTACATTTGCAGTGAACCTTGGAAAAATTTCAAAACTTAGATAGGATGGAAATTTTTAAAGAATCAAAAACCAGTTTCTTATTTGAAAGTTTCTTTCATTATTTTTTTTCCGTTGAATCAGCCATTCTGAAAATGGGGTACGTCACTACAACATACTTCGGAGATAAACGAGAACAACTTTTCTCAGTATTTAATAATTGTAGTAGGCCACATGCTTCAAACTGCATTATTTTAAACACGTATAAATATGTATTAAAAAATGCAATAACGTTAATTTTACTATCTATAGTTTGACCAGTAAAAAATAGTTTGTATCTCTGACTTTTCCCCTTTTCAAAATATATGACTTTACCTTTATGTGAATGGGACTGTGATTGAATATTTTCATTAAAATATGCCAATTTATGTTATTTTATATAAAAATATATATATATAGGCCTATTTGAAATTTTTCATCTATAGTTAAGCTACTTTAAAAAAAAAATTGTGTCTGACTTATCCCCTTTTCAAAACAAATGGTTTTTATTTCCATGTGAATGGGATCGTGAATTAATATTTTTGTTAAAACTCTTAATGACATTGTCGTCAAGCTCATCACCTGAAAAATCCACCCCAAACAACTCGAAAAATAATTTCAATTGCTCTCACCAGAACGCAGCGCCATCGATAAATTGCGATTTGTATAGTAAATAATTATTCGATTGAGCTCAAATTTGACACGAATATATTAATTCATAAAATTAAGGTTCTGTGAAAAAAATCATTACAATAGGATAAACCATGTAGGTGTTATAAGTCAAAGAATTGATTTAAAAAAGAAAAAAACACTTAAAATTTCGATTTTCATGAGAAATAATTTTTCGATTGCGCTCAAAAACGTGGCAGTTCTAAGTTCAGAGATTTCGAAGGCCTCCACAAAATTTCATCGCAATTGGAGTATCGGTTTAGCCGAAATCGTGTTAACAAACAGCCAAAAAATACAAAAAGAAAAAAAAAAAAAAAAACATTACGGATTTTTTCTCCTGTGTAGTGAAATGGAATCTTCGCTTCGCTCGCTACGCTCATCTAATAACATATACATAATGCGTGAAGCGTGTGTATGTGTTTGAAAGGCACATTCGCAATCTGGTTAAACCTAACCTACAAATTCTTCCTACCAAGCGTCATCCGTGACTTGCGCGGGGTTTTCAACCAAACTCCTGTTAGGAAGACACCCTGGTAAGTTGTACGGATAAAAATATTCGATTCATCGTAACACAGGGATCAGATTTACTGAACATTATAAGTTTAGGCTGGCATTCAACAAAACTCCTGTCAAGAAGACATCGATATGTTACCGTTAAGAATATTCGAGTTTTCGTAACAATGGGATCTGTTTTACTAGATATAATTAAATTTGAATAAACAAAAATATGTGGTTAGGCTTACTTTGACATAATGCATGTCTTCTCTTAAACATAGCTTATTATTGAAATAACCTATCCTTTTGCTTGCAATAGGTGACATTATGAGTTGGTTATGATAATTCATAACCTGTTAGTACATTTCAGTTTTCTCAGTGAAGCATCCGACGTATGAAACTTTGCAAAGTTGTCAATAAAGCATATGCCTACATGGACGGCCTGCGATCATAAGATTTCCAAAACTTTGTCTTAATTTGCCAGAAAAAAAATCACGAATATAGTAAATTTTTGGGTTTTTAACAAAATCAAAATTCGTGAAAACTAATTTATTTTTTATAAATTATTTAAAAAGAAAATTTGGAAATGTGTTGCTGTAGAAACCTATTATTATTTCCACATTCGTGACATATGGTCAAATTTTCAAACACCTGTGGTGTCAGTCGGCCGAGCGAACAGCAATTTGCCTAAAACGAAATCTAATATGACTCATACTTTTCGATTATCAACATCCACACCACAGATTTAGTCTCATTTAACTCAACATTTCGTTCATCATCACAGCGTCACGACGCTTCAAAGACGACCTTATTCACATTGCCAAATAACTTTGTACAAAATTCAATTATGTAGGCCTACATGTCGTCTTATCCACTTTCATCTGTTCATTATTTTTCTTTCGTTCTTTATCATTCGTGTAATGGCGTCGGAATCTAGTCCATGTCTCCAGTTAAAATCGTGGTAATAATATATTATATGAAAAAGAGATGATAAAAATATATAGAGTAGAAAATCACTTTCGGATTTCGAGCTGTTAAAATTGAAGGGTAACCTCCGAGCTGTGAACGTGAACCAACTGTCTGGTATCACCCCGACGGTTGAACTGATCACCTGTTCAGACTCGCACTAATACCGACAGTAGCGGCTCGTGCGACGTGATACTGCTTCGAGATATCACGAGTCCGCTTCTCATCGAGACCGGCAATACTGACTGAAGGTTTTCCCCGAAGTTTTCCTCAGTCGACAATGCGAATGCAACGGATTGAGTCCTCCCTCCTACTCAGTCGTACGACACCTGAAGGGGGCATGCATTGCACCCTGGGGGGTGAGACTCGACTGGACTCGACTTCCGCGTGGTTTTCAATAATCTGATTCCGTCCATAAAGAAACAATTCCGACATTTGGTAGGCTCGAGTTTCGTTTCTGATTGTCAGAATCAATCCATGACTTGCGTCTGTGGAAAGGAGTTTACTGTTGTTAAACCAATCGGAAGCTTCGTTATAAAATTACTAGGAAGCTTAATTCGCAAACGCTTTTTTTAGTCGCGTTGATGGATGAACTTTTTAATTATAAAATGTAAATATTAATTTAAAATAATAAAAACATATTAACACGGCCCATACAAAGCAATCATTAGGTCTGTTGGATCTTTGATTGTTTGTAACAAGGCTGTGAGTAAGGTATAAAATCTCCTGTGAAGTTTTCATACAAGGCTGTGAGAAAGATCTAAAATCTATATTTTCGTGCTATTTGGGCGGATTCTGACCAAACTGGTGGAGCTACAACGTTCATGTTCCACATGGACATTAAAGTTAGGGTGATGTATTGACTTTTGAAAGAAAAAGTTGAAAAAGTTAGCCAGAATCTATAGCAATAAAGGATTTAATATTTAACACCTCAAAAAACTCAAATTAAAACCTATATTTTTATAGATTCTGGCTAACTTTTTCAACTTTTTCTTTCAAACGTCCATACATAACCATTACCTTAATGTGCATGTGAAATATGAACGTTGTAGCCCCACCCGTTTGGTCAGAATCGGACCAATTGTCACGAAAATATCGCACTAAAAATCGAAAAAAATCGTAAAAGTACGATATTCTTGAGAAATATTTCTCGATTGTACCCAAAAACGAAGCAAGTCTAAGTTCAGAGATTTCGAAGGTCCTGTCAAATTTTCATTAAGATCGCATATGCCGTTTGCCCGGTAGAGAGCGAACAAACAGACAGAAAAACGAAAAAAAAAAAAAAAAAAAAAAAAACACCCTAGCTAAATTTTGGGGGGGGGGGTCGGTGAAATTGAAGTCTTCGCTTCGCTCATCCAATCAGTGTCCACCGCCATGCTAAATGTAGAATAAAAAACAGCAAAGCTGCATATTTATGAGGCAGTGAGTTTTTTTACAGCCGTGTTTTATCTTTCTATCTTGTGAACATGCACAAACAACGTCAAATTTAGTATATTTGTTAATTATTACTTTATAACTATAAATAATAATGAAAACAAAATATTGTGCAACAATAAACAACATAAAGTTTCAAATTAGTGTACTGTGGACCAACAAATCAAGGAATATTCCGGTATTAAAGCAAAATATGATGCAATGTTATCGAAATGAAAATGGAGGATTTTGTTGTTTACAAATTTTCTATTGTCGGAACCCCTCCAACTTACTACCAGACGAAAATAATAAACATTTAGCTTGGCACCATGCAGTCATGTGGAGCGCGTTTACCAGGTACAAATACGACGCTGTGTAAAAGTCCGTGAAGTTACCCCCCTCCCCCCGACCGCCAATTGCGGAAATGTCAATTTTTATACTTGTGTCGTTTGTGCACGCATCGCATTTATTTCGATTGTGCACAAAAATTGTGTCCGCAAATGAAAACAATTCCGGGGGGGCAGTTTCACAGGTAGTTATAGCCCCCCCCCCCCCCCCAAGCCGAAAAGTCATAAATTTCCCACCTGTGACGTTTGCGCATCGTTTGTGCAAGGAATTCATCATCATATGGGGGGCTAACTTCATGGACCTAAGTTTAAGCTCTCCTCAAGCATTTCATCTTCACCCTGTGTCGTCACCTAACTAATGTCTGTCTGAAACAAGTCATCAATATTCCGTCCGTCCGTCCGTCACACGTCAGACGACGAAAATTGAGCACGACGCATGATGTATCCGATTGAGATGCGTGTTTTCTCGCCCTTCAACAACGATGATACAGAATGTTTTTTTTTGCATGTTTGGTGTTTTTGTGTTTGGGGGGGGGGGAGTATGTAGCCCCCCAGGAATTTAAATTCATGACCCGGCTCGTATACACCCTGTACGCACGAACAGGCACCGAACCTTGTTTTATTGCTTATCTACCCGGCGCCACTACCAAAATAACCAACATAATGGCAATATTTTATGTTTGTCTCTTTTGGGTACTCCCGTGTCCCGTAGTATCATCATCATTATCCATCACCGCTTCCTGCTTCTGGCAGGGTCAGCTTGGGTTTCGCGACCAAATTCTTCCACTTCTTTCTATCCTTCCACAATCGTATCTCTGCTACATCCTCCCATAACTCTCTCCTCTAGTATGTAGGTCTCTTGCTATGGTCTCCTCCCATCTCTTCCTTGGTCTCCCCCGTCTTCTTCTTCCTTCAATCCTTTTCTCATACATTCTCCTGGGCATCCTCTCTTCCGTAATTCGTTTCATATGCCCAAACCATATCAGCCGTGTCCTTAAATTCCCAACCTGTCACCTAACTTCTCCACCCCAAGCATCTCTGATGTTCGTATTTCTCATTCTATCTCTTCTTGTCTGTGCCCACTGTGCTCCTCACGAATCTCATCTCCGCCGCCTGTATTTGCATGGCTTTCATCTCTGTCGCCACTCGCCCATATAGTCCCGGTTTCTGCCGCATATGTGCACGAGGATCGGTATGAAGTAGGTCTTGTATAGTGTCATCTTGCACTATATGGGTAGTCATATAAATATATCATAATCGTGTGGATTTGTTCGTATTTGAACATCAAATTGCAATGCGAGTATCTTGTATTAGGATTGCCGTGTGGAAGCGTCGTTTAGAGTTGGGTCGACATGCGCGTGAAAGAGGTTGCCTCATGGCTTTACAGTTTCAACACGATACAAGCGACCTTGCCGGCAAGAAAGCGTCCGGCGGTTTGATTGTGCGCCGCGCGCCAAGCTGCATGGATTATTACATTATTCTCGGGAGAAGTCTCATCTGCATATGGCTCGCGGAGTAATGGCAAATGACCTATCGATATCGAATATTAAAATAATTTTAAATAAATAGATTCCAATTTAGGGTCTATACCGTTCATTCACGCGTAACTGATTTTCAGTGGGGCGGAACTTGTAAATTCTAATTGAAAGATGAACGAATCACCATTGTTAATACATAAGTAAAACAAAATACAAATCTTTAGATTGTGTCGCCTAACAATAATATAAAAATATAGATAGATTAAAGTATGCAGTGACAATATGTAGGCCTACATACAAAAACACAGCTATAGATATTATACTGTACAGTGTACATACATATTGATAAATAAATACATGTCAATGCGTTTTTAATGTAAAGTCCTGTCCGCACCACCGATACGAACCCACGATATTTTGCATGAAAGCAAGACACTGTCAGGACACATTTTTGGATGAGCGAAGCGAAGACTTCAATTTCACTGACCCCTCAAAAAATTTAGCTCCAATGTATTTTTTTTTTGTTTTGTTTTTTTGTTTTTTTTTCTATCTGTTTGTTCGCACGATTCCGGGCAAACGGCATATGCGATCTTGATGAAAATTGAAGGGGACCTTCGAAATCTCTGAACTTAGACCTGCCACGTTTTTTGGTACAACCGAAGAAATATTTCTCATGAATATCGTACTTTTACGATTTTTTTTCGATTTTTAGTGCATATTTTCGTGACATTTGGGCCGATTCTGACCAAACGGGTAAGGTAACAACGTTCATATTTTACATGGACATTAAGCAGGGTTGGCCAGTTTTAGCCACCCCCTGGTTTAAACTGGCCTGGTCAAAACTCATTTTAGCCGGTTTTAACCACCTTCAACAGAAAGAATACCTAACATACTTCTGCCCAATCATTTTGACAATAATTTTTAATACATTACATAGGCCTACACATAAGCCAACTTTTACAAATTTACACAAAGTTGATAGGTAGGCCATAATAACACTTCTATTCCAAGTGAGAAAACAAGTTTCTACTGTTGAGGTGTCAAAACAGATGAAAATTAGTGGTTTTTGAATTGGTTCAAAAATTTGATTTGTGTTCACGTGTTGGCATTATTGATTTCAAATTTACCGCGTTTCTGCTGCCAACCTCGATGAATGTGTTGTGAGATCTTGCCTTCACGTAATGAGCTAGCATGACCGTTAAAATGTTTCAGTATTACAAAAACGTTTTCTAAAAGGCCACAATATGTGTGTACGTCAATTTCAGAAGCAGTTTGATTTCGTTTTACAGTTTTACTGTATTTTACGAACGATTTTAGAGAGTGGTTCTGTGTTATTATTCCTGAACAGATGGCCATCATAATGCGAGGGTGACCAGTGCTGCGATCTCTCGGCAGTGGCATTGAAAGTGAAACGCAGACAGCCTACTGAGTACTGACTGAGTGCTGATAAGACGTTAAATAAATAAATAAATAAACAAGTAAAGGCTGTAGAGAATAAAGACGTCCATTACAATGATCTAAAGGTGGCTTCACATTGCTCTGCCGCCCGGCGGTACGAGCGGAATTCTCCGCCGTACAAAACAGGAGGCATTCACATTCACCAACCGCCGTCGTGATATGTATGAGCTGTGATATGTATGAGATATGTATGAGCTGACGAAGAAGATCGTGGTAAGTGTCGGAAAGGTTAGGTTGTAGGCCTAGAGATGTTTTGGAGTTCAATTTTAGAACTTAAAAGGCTTTTGAAGCGACGTGACGTCATGCCGCGGCGGTGAATGTTGAACTTCGCCCAAGTTTCACCGCGGCGGAGTCGACGACGGCGTTGAGCGCTGTCATTGGTCAACGCCCTGCCCATACCGCGGCGGCAGAGCAATGTGAAGCCGCCATAATTCTAAAAACTGATGATATAATGCAGTAGGCCTAGGCCTATATGTAGTTTTTCTGACTTTTAAACCAGTTTTAGCCGGTTAGAACCAGTTTTAAGCCGGTTAGAACCAATTTTAGCCACTGGCCTGGACAAAACTAATAAAAGCCGGCTTTTTGCCAACCCTGACATTAAAGTAATGGTAATGTATTGATTTTTGAAAAAAAAAGTTGAAAAAGTTAGCCGGAATCCATAGAATTAAGGTTTTAATATGAGTTTTTTTAGGTTTATAATAACAATAAGCAACAATAGAAACTTGACAACAATCACCTACAATGCATTCAAAAAGCACTTGCAAAGGAAAAGTGGTCACGCACAAACTAGAAACTTACAAAAAAGCTCATCCGTCAACGCGGCGGGACTTAAGCGTTTTCCTAGTAATGCAAATGGTCATGATATTGATGTTCACAACTTTCGGCTGTATAATAGGCTTTTTAGCTCCGTGAATTACCTAAAGAACTTCTGTCGTCCATGCGTCCACGTCCAGTATATAGTAACTTGCTTGATAATGGAAATAACGTGCACAAGAGTAAGACAATAACGAAGCAGACGAAGGCGCATCGGCAGATAAAGGACGGTCATGAATACGGGTCTCTCAATCTCGTGATTCTCAATCTCAGTATATAGTGACCTGGTTTGTTATGTTTGTTTATTCATATTTCCTATGCCGACGGTTCCGGGTTTAAATCCCGGTGCAGGCTGTTTTCTTTTTACTTCATTCTATTTGGTATAAGAACAATAATATGTTGCTGGTTACTTTGGAACCGCCATAATCAGCTAGACTCGTAATACGTTGTAAGTCTCCCTCTGAAACTAAGTGAGGAAGGCGCTGCTGCCAAGCGGGGAGATGCTTCCAATAGTGCAGACATTGATTGCATCATGAACCCCGCCTGTTATTATTGTTACTTGTAAAACTTGGCAAACATGTTAACAAAGAGTTGATTTGTAAAAAAAAAAAAAAAAAAAAAAATTGTTACCGTATACTTAAAATTGAGATTAAGTTGGACAGTTTTAAAAAATTTAACGAAAAAATTTGTAGGATTATTCCCAATAATATTTAGCAAAGGATGATGGAATTAGTTTTTTGGTTTTTGGTTTTAAAATTTTTTTATATATTTTTTTTATTGTAACAATAGAAATTCCATTGTTGCGTACATATCCCTGACAATAAAACAGAAAAAGAACAAAAAACAAAAAAAGTAAATCCATTGTTTTTTTTAATTCTATTCATCTATGCATGTGCCAATTTGCAGACTTGTATCTTTAATAGATTTTTTTACACATGTACCTGAAAATATATATATGTATATATATATGTTTAACCTCATTTTAAATAATAAAAAATATATATGATCTGAGTGCATTTTGTAAAATTTTGTAGCATATTCATTAAGTTAATACTTTATTTTGTGTATATATAACTGGGATACCATCATAATACTAAACATACACATAAAAAAAATATACAAAGAAAAATATACTTAATACGGCATTATTTGCGCATTTGTTATCTTTTGGATGACTCAATCGTATTTATAGATCTTTTCATTATTAATTTAATTTAATCCTGTGATGATTTTGATTTTGATTTTTTTAGCTGGGTAGGTCTATTGTTTATTTTATGCCCCATATATAATAAATAATTGCATCGATATTACAACCATGTTCCAAAATATAACATTGAAGACAATTTTGTTACCGAGTTTAGAATTACAATCGCCATTTATTAAATAAAATAGACACAAATGAAACATTTAAAAATAAAACTTGTGTAGAAACTAAAATTAGAATTACCATTGCCAATGTAGGGCGTAACAGACATTTTTTTTAAACTGTTAAATTTATAAGTAGGCCAACTTGCACCAAACTACGATTTACGCAACAATTTCCAAAATAACACTTGTAAAACGTTTAGGCCTAAAACAATATGTGTACCTCCCGAAATTACAACCAATTGCCATTTCAAAAAAAAAAACACAGATCCTATTGTTAAACGGAATAAATAATACCTACTTGTACGAGATTCTCAAATTTCCAAATTAATACTAACACTATTGCAAAACGGTTTAAATAATACTTGTACCGAAATTAGAATTAGATTAGACCGGATTAGACCCACCATTTCCAAAATGTCACAGAAACCTTTGTAGGCCTAAAACGAATAACATAATTTTTAAACTTATATCGAAATGAGAATTAATAGTGCCCAAAATTACGATTTCCAAAATAACATTAGCTAGGCCTACTTCTGTAAAACGGTTACCTATAGAGTTGGGTTGGGATGAGTCCTAGATTCACGTGGTCTCGCCGGTAGAAGCAGCTCTGGGTATTGATTCATGAACTGCTGAGGGCTGACTATACCGGCAAGTACCAAAGAAATCATTCAAAGTGAGTCTATATATTAAAAAATTTAAATTATTTTTTGTTATGCCGAAATAAATTTTGCAAAATGGGATTCCCCAAGAATGGTGTATTTAATTCGCTTTTATTAATCAGCCTATTGAATATCAATTTTTTAAATGTACAGATGGGTATTTTCTCCGGACACACACGCACACACTTATCACTTGTTACCGGCATTGGAAGCTTATGGACGGATGGCCAGTATACCTAAGAGAGTATAGGACATGCGTTTTTAGGCAAATTGCTGTTCGCTCGGCCAAATGACAACACAGGTGTCTGAAATTTTGAACATATGTCACAAATGTGGAATTATAGGGCTCTGCAGTAACACATTTTTAAATTTTGTTTTAAAATAATTTATAAAAATTAAATTAGTTTTCACGAATTTTGATTTTGTTAAAAACTCCAAAATTGACCAAATTCGTGATTTTTTTCTGACTGATTAAGTCAAAATTTGGAAAATCTATGACCACAGGGCTGTCTATGTATGCTTTATTGACAACTTTGAAAGTTTCATATACGTCGGATGCATCTTGGCCGAGCGAATAGCTATTTGCTAACAGCCAAATGTGTCCCATTCCCTCCTAACCACGCCGAGTCCGTCTTATCCAGGTAAAATATGAGCTCATTAATGCGTATTTTTACGAGGCTTCTGTTCCGTTATGCACTAAACTAAATGGCCTCACCTACACACATATCAAAAGCAGTGATACCATGATAAAACTTCCAGAATTTACTCTGAATCTTCGACCGGGGTTAAAATAGAATGAACTATAAATGAAAGCAATTTTCGTGCACATTCACACCGTTAAAATAGAATGAACTATAAATGAAAGCACCTGATTACTTTCTTAATTCAGACTTATGGGCTAACAATTTATTTTCCTTTCAGCTGACCCTCCCTTGTCCATATGAGTCTTTGGGTTGCATGTTTTGAAACCGAACATTATCCAGAGAATATGATACATCAAAATAATATCACATTGTTTCTTATGTAGGCCTATGGTAAATTGCTAAATATTACAAATAATATAAAATTATTATAAATAACCGATTAGCTTAGAAATTGAGAAACCCATGCATGATTGTGCGCGTCGTTTTAGCGAGTCGTCTAAACACGAAAATAGTAATCTACTCAACGAAATTAAAATAAATTCGGCTTAGGCCTAGACCACCCCACAACACCAACAAAATTATTGCTAGTGATGTGGAGGTGGAATATTCCCGTGGGAATGTTCCCCATGATGGGAATATTCCCGGGAATATTCCCTCATTGCCAATTAATTCCCCAAAACTGGGAATCTACTTTTAAATAATGTTTTAAAGTATCAATCAGTTGTCATGCCACTTTCTTGATGAAACCAATGAAACTTACTGATATGAGCAACTGGCTATAAAGAAACAGCGATGTGCCATTCCATGGCCATGAATAGTAGTAAGACGAAGAAGATTTGGACTCGAAAGTCACGGCTGCATGGTCAGTTTTTAACTGCTTTTAGGTTATGTTCAGAGTTTATTTAAAATGGGTAGATCAAAGGGAAGTATTTGGTCATACTTTAACCCTTTATAGGGCAAAAGAAAAGGACCCAAAATTTTGCTTTCTACCTTCACAATTTAAAATTCGTGATTTTTTTAAATATCTAGAATTTTTTTGATTTTTTTTTCCTTTTTTGTTTAGGAATAAAATGATGATTGTGGATTCCAAATTGACATCAAAGTTGAAAAAAATACAAAAATTTATTTAATTTTCAAAAATTAGATTTTTTTGCAATTTCACATTTTTTCAATTTTTTTTTGCATGTTCAAATTGGCAAACAAACAAAATATTCGGGACATCCCAATTGGATTTTTGAACCATTCTAAAAATTCTTCTAATCATTAGAATTTAATGTGGAAAAATTCTACTAATTCCAAACAAAACAATACAGCTTTTACCCGGGTTAAAAGTAAAAAAAAACTGGCAGATTTAATTGTGTGGATTTTTAAAAGTGGTGGGAAATAATATCCCACTGCCCTAGGCCTAAAGGGTTAAGAGTGGAACCTATAGAGAAAGGTGCAAATACTGCAGTCACTTGTAGGCTATAAGGTTAAAAATGCCACTAAAATGACGAAGCATATAGGCTACAGAAGTGTACAAAGTGTCCTCAAAAGTCAAAAGTGTTGTCTTGTAGTTGTTTCTCTCTCAGCTTCTAGCCATATTCAGGTATCGATGTGTAAATGATAGATTATTTTGAAAATTCCCAATTAATTCCCATTTTGGGGATATTCCCGGGAATATTCCCCAAGAAATAAATGTCGGGAATTTTCACATCACTAATTATTGCAGGCCCTTTTTATAAACCTACGTGAAAATTCAAAAGTTATGGCCTAGGATTGGCCTACAGAGGGCCTACAAACAGCTCAAAGCATGCAAGAAGCTTTTTCAAACATGGGGGAAAATACTTAAAAAGTGAAACCAACTTGAAAAACGAAATAAATGGGGAAAGCCCTCCGGCGAATCGTAAGTTTAGGCCCTAGGCTAGGCCCTACCTAAAAATACAAAAGCCGCGTGCTGCCTATATAGGATACAGCCTATACATACAAAGAACAAACAAAAAAGTTAAACCCAACTTGTAAAACAAATTAAATAGGGAAAGTCTATAGGCCCTATACCTGAAAAGCTAATCTTAAGCGTACCGTGCTGCCTATAATAGGGCAGCCTATGCAGACAAAGTTCAAACGGCGTAAAACAAGAACGTTTTGCTAACACGGGGGAAAAATACAAAAAAGTTTAACCAACTTGAAAAACGAAGTATAAATAGAGAAATTCCTCCGGCGAATCTTACGTTTAGTGAGAGAAATCCGTACACAAACACATCACACACTATACACATTCACCATCAGTATCACACACGACAGCCCTTGGTTTCAAACTGAACTCACAACTTCTAACTAGACAGACAGACACACGCTATCACTCAAAAGCTTAAAAAAGCCTCCGGAAATGTTTTATAATCGTATTTAAAACGTTCGTTATTATACCCGTATAAGGAACTTGTTCGGTTTGGGGGTCCAAAACCAAAAGCTTTTGTCAATGTTTTGTAGGGAATCGTAGGTTAGGGGGCAGGCGCGTATGTTTTACAATGTAGGGCTTACTTGGTATTACTTCACGAAAACATCACAAAAAGCATTTGGATCCCCAACCGAAGAAGTACCATTAATTATTCTGCAATAAGTTTACCTCTCGGTGTTGTTCACTTCTCACTTCCACCAACCACTTGTAGTATAGCCCGATAGTAGATAGCACCGCACCGCAAGACTGAACCGAACTGAACACAAACACAACCACTTTCAACTAAGGCGAAGACAGAAGTGAGACGTTCTACTTCTCTGTGTCTCCCGCGTGGTGTCCCCGACCGCCCGCCATTGCTGGTGGGCTTTCCGCTCAGAACCAACCAATGCCGTCCTTCGTACGACAGCGGAGCCAATCACACTCCAGCAGGCCTACACTGATGCCACGTTTCCTGGAACTCCAGGAACTCGGCGGCGCGCGCAGCACAAAAATAATTTGTAACATTTGAGCGCGTAGAAGAGAGGGGAGAGGAGAGAAATTCATAAGAAATTTACTGAAAGTCAGACAAAGATATTTATTGATTGATTTGTTCTTTATCGACAACAATACTCACGAATAATATTGGCTTTTTAAAGTAGAGTCGATTGTTAAAAAATGAATGTCGTCAGGCGCGTAGGAACGGGGGGGGGGGGGGGGGAACGCCCCCCCCCCCACTTGTTGGCTTGACCCCCCTAGTGGGGGGGTCAAGCCACTAGCCAGGTATGGGTGTCATTTGCTAACTAATGTGAGGCCAAGTCTCAGTCTGAACATACTTCTGAAGCCGAAGGTAATACTTAATACTTGTTTTATTTTTAATTTACATTAAATGATGATTGAATTGATAGAATTGAGTTGGCCATCAAGGGCGTCTGCAGGGGGGGGGAGGGCTGGGGGCAAGTGCCTTGCCCCCCCCCCCCCGGAATCCTCTTTAAAGCAATGTTATTAATATATTAATTAGAGACTAATAATATAAATAGTTACGGAATATGTTTTTCTTTACATTAATATACTCAACATTAAAGGTGATAATATATACAGCGGACGTAACATGATCAATCTCATCAGGACGTTAGCGGTCCAATTTCTTTTTGTGGTTTTCTAGTTTCTAGTATCGACTGCACAAAAATTACATCATTTTAGTATTGCATTCAGCCCGCTACTTTTTTCTAAAACGCACCAAACGCACTCTAAAAACCTGTTTTTTTTAATTTCGCCTGCGGCGCTATTGTTGGGGGCTCCGCCCCCCAAACCCCCCATACTTGTCCCACAGGAGTGTGACCCCCCCACTAAAAAAATAGTTCCTACGCCACTGAATGTCGTACATAATTCTGGGTCTGCACAAGTGTTGAGATATTCTGTGAGTGTGAAGACAAATAGCTACTATTGCCAAAGATTACACATGGAGGGTAGATGATTCATCGATCAGTCTATATAGTCGGGTATAGGGTCCCGAAAAAATCTTGCAGGGTGACCTATAGCCTATAGCTGGAGCTGTGTGTAGTAATGTCACTGTCACTGGCCAGTCCTGCATGACGGTATACGAAAATTAGAAAAACAAGACATGTGAATATGTTCCATTCCCGTTGAAAGATATATAGCTGCATTAGCATTACCAATTCCATTAGTATGTAAACTAAAATTCATCTTGGTCGATGGAAAAAATGTAAGATGCTTCGGCTCGAATGACGATTTGCACATTTTCAGCTAATCGGGGCGTTCAGCTCACACTAATTCCGTTGTGATTTCGAACTTTGTTTCATGCATTACGTACAATGTTTGCTAGACAAAGAGTGAAATATTTGGTCCCCCCTCTACACCAATTCGTTTTAAAACCTTTATAATTGCACACAAAATGCAAATGCACCATTTTCATCATCCCTCACTCTGCCCAGGGGGAACAAAATCAAACGGGAGGGCCGAATAAATGTCAGGCCCTTACCCCAACCCATTCTTCCAAAAGAAAGTTTTTAAAGCGTGTAATATTTGCACAATTTCCCTCTCCCCCCCCCCCCCCCCCATATTTAAAATCTTTAAGGAAGGCAGATTATTTCATTGTAGGCCATGTATAGAAACTTTCTGTCCGTCCGTCGCGATAAATTGAACAATATTGACATGCGTTTTCATGTTGGCATTGCCATTTGCCCTTCAACGAGGATGATACTGAATTGTTGGTGACCCTGGGGTGGGGGGAGAAGGGACTAGCCCCCAGAAAGTTTGAAAATTCATGACCCGGTACCTCAACCAATCATTTTAATGCCAAACAAAGCAAATATTTTTTATGGAAATCACCCCCGGCACCGCTACCATTTTTTTACGATCAGCTCACGGATTATTCCATTTCTTTTTTCTTCTCCTTCTTTTCACCCCCACTTTTAATTGCATTACTGCCATACCCGTGCTAGTTCTTGGTTATCATTTTTTAGAAATATGTGCAGAAAGCTTTTGTGTGCAGTGGCGGATCTAGGATCTATTCATTGGGAATCGGGTTTTTCGAGTGTGCATTTTGGTGCGTTTTTAGAAAAGTGGTGGGATAAAATATGCAATACCAAAACAATGTGGTTTTTGTATATCAATTTTTTTTGTCGTCATGTCGAGCTTACAATTCCCAGCTCTGTAGCTCAAGGCAAACCCTGCGGTGCTGTTGCCCAACACACGGCATCGCACGGTTCAACGTTGCGCTCGCCCCCCAGCCGACACCGTGCCGCCTGCGGTATCGTCACGTATAGGTGATGAGGGGCCACCGAGGGTCACAATCACATCCCGATCCAAACTTCACTCCACACACAACTTCAAAATCACCCTCCCCTACCTTCCTATACGTGATTATCATACTTTCTAAGGTGGCCTTTTATACAATTATATTACTATTGTAATATGCCGTTCACTATACGCAGTTTGCACGATAAAATATTATGGAATGATTTATAAAATATTTTATTGCTGGGTGCGATCGCCCCCCCCCCCCTACTGTATCCACCACTGTATATGTGTAGGGTGCATCACGACAGAATGTCTGTCAACTATATTCTCAATGACCCACAAGCCAAAACCCACTCTTGGCAACAGGGCCCAAAAACGCGCTCTTCTCCCCTGGAAACAAATGAATGTTGTTTATGAATCTGTATAGCAAGACCACAACGTTCGTTCATTGTATTCTAAGCTAAGCAGGCTAACATCCAAAACTCAACATTTGCAAACTATTTTTGCTCATCCCTATCAAGATCATGTTAAAACCCGAAGTGGGCCTACCGACCGACTGCACACTCAGGGGTTCCATACAATATCTAATCAATAATCAAAAATCAATAATCATTAATCAAAAATTTTGTACTGATACAAACAAAACTATACTTGGATGCCTACATGAAATATAGAAGCTTGCCATAATGATTTCTTTTTATCTAGGGGGAGAAATCGGGAAAAAAAGGGATTCAAAATGGGGGGAAATAACAGTTACCCCCCCCCCCCCCAACCATTACATTTAGTTTTACTTGAAAGAAGTGGGTAAAAATGTAAAATATGGTTTTGGGTGCAATAATTGAAATGAAGTATAGTGAGTGATCTTTAGTACTAAAACTTGATTCCATTTCCATCAGTTTATGTTTTTTGGGTTTCTGCTGGTGATGAGACGTAGGCCCACGGCCACGGTTGAAGGTTGAGTTTGGCACTCGTAAGAGATAGCCAGGGCCCCGGGCACTGGCGTCAAGGGGGGGGATTGTCTGCAGGGGGAGGGGGGGTCCAGCGCAGAGCATTCAGATGACTGTGTCCTTGGGTTGCCGGGATGCATCGTCGCCACGCGCAACTCCAGATGTTCGATGTTTATGCTATGTCACGCGGTCACAGATCATCCACGCTTGAGAGTAATTACTTATCTGAGCTATAACTGTCGGAATATAGAGAGCTTGGCTATTCCATGCAGACTTTGTCTAACCTAAGAGGGAGTCACTCAATAGTCTCATCTTCATCGTCGTCACCATTGGTACAGATTCACTTTGTCTATTCTAGACACGTGAAGAAAAACACTATTGCGTTTTCATCAAATTCATTATCGCTTGGTCGGACAGTTTGTCACGGAAGCAGAAAAGAAGAGATCTACAGCCACACTTTTCTAAAATCTGTTTTAAATAATTTCAAAAAATAAATAAATTGATTTTCACGATTTTGTATTTTGTTATAAAGTCCAAAATTGTCCATATTCGAGATGTTTTTCTGGCTGATTAACCGCAAAATATAAAAAAATCTACGACTGACGGGCTGTCCCCTGCATGCTTTATTGACAACTTTTGAGGTTTCATTTTACGTCCGATGCTTCCTGGACAGGGAATAGCATTTGCCAAGTGCCAAATGAGCCCTACCCCCAATATTTGGGCCGGTTTTAGGATATGTTTTTAGTGTCGGCGAGCAGTGGACTTGCGACTTGTATTTAATTGCGTATAGGCCACAGGGGGTTTGGGGGGAACCCCCACCCTACAGGCGAAACATTATTTCCTTAAAGATAGCCTCAGGTATAGCAATCTGGACATGCCCCAGGGGTTTAATTGAATGTTTTAAATTCAACCTTCACCCTTGACGGAACTCCTACTAGAATTGATTTTGTGAAAAGCGTTTTAAAGATGATTGCTGCAAAGTTGCTGAATGAAAGATATTATAAATTAGCGAATTCAAATTAAATTTTTCTCTAGAATATTAATTAATTCAAAACTATATTTTTCTTTAAAAATAGATGTACTGTTATATTTCCTCTTTTAGAAGGATTTTTTTAGGACGAGCGTTTCAAATACCCATACTTAGATTTAGGGTTGCGGACCTTGGTTAAAACCTTCAGTCAGGATTGCCTGTCTCGACGGGATTCGAACCCGGGACCTCCTGCGCTCGAGCCAACATGCGCTGTCGGACTTGAATGTTTGTAATTGCACGGGTGTTTTGGATGGATGGATGAGTTTGTTGGGAAGTATTCTGAATGTGTACGTACAAAAATAGCGGCCAGTTGTATAAGACAAGAGAACTGACCAGGTTATAAGTATGTTTAATTTGGGATTTGGGGAAGATTTTACGGCAGGATCTCTGCCACAAGGATCCTGTGATGATGCGTATAGCTCGTTTTTGGAGTAAAAATACCCGATTTGCTTGTGATGACATCCCAGAATATAGAAACCCGTGTGAGATGTGCATTATGTGCAGGCGGGCACATGATGCAACAGGATTCAAGTGCAGTGTTATTCTTATATTCATAATGGTCTTAAGTAATCCAAAATATCAATTACGCAATTATTTTGTGTCAATTCTATAAATACCCGTAAATTAGACCATAGAATCGACACTCGATAAACCGTTCAAACGATTGCCCATCTCTACTTGATTGATTTCAACTTACCTTGACATCAGTGGTGTAGTTACGAAGACCCGAGGGGACACGCCCCCCCCCCCCCCCCCCGGTGACCCCTCAAAATGATCGGCCGTAGAGCGTGTCGGGTCCGTCCCTATCCCATATAGAGCCCCTGAATCTTTTCAAAGCAAAACAATCCTCATGGTAGAGTCAACCAGGGTTGTTTTAGCTGAAGATCATGATTTGATTCATGATTATGATGATTTAACTCATGTTTATTTGGGATATACGAGGTATATCTCTGAGGAAGTCCTAAAATTAATGTCATGTCAAAGAACAAGATATGATATAAGTTTGCAATCACGACAACCATCACCAGTGTTATGAAGAAAACTGCCTAAAAATCGTTAAAACACCCCAATCAAACTCGAAGAATCGAAAAAATTCTCAGGATGTATGCCCCGGACGGGGGGGGGGGGGGGCCCCCTGTACAACAGCATGTATACATACTTAACCCATGACAGACTATACACATAAACAACATTTGGATGTGGCTCTATATAGTATAAAATGGTTTTCTCAGACTGCGTGTCCCTTGTTAATGATTTGGGATTACATCACTGGTTGATATAGATGGGTTTTAGTGTGGTCCAAAGATACACAAAAGTGCAGATTCTGCCTATGCTTATAAATATACTAACTGGTACCGCAACATCTCGTCTTGTTCACCAAAGATATTTACGATTTTTTCCCAAAACACTTTGGGGCAATCCTCCCCCCCCCCAAAAAAAATAATAATTTGCCAAAAAAGCTACTTTTTTATGTTGGTTTAGGATTTGTTTCGAAACCGAAACGCGCTTCGGTTTTGCATACGATTTTCAAATATAGATTGTTTTGAAATCGATTAAGTGACTTGGCCTAAAAATCGATAATACTAATCTTCAATGTTGCCTGTTGCCGTCTGGTGGGATGTGGAAGTAGTCCCGGTCCGTACTTGGCATATGCCCCTGAGTTTGTTGTGGGAAAACTCGTAACTATATCTCTAGTCTACAAAGAGTAGATAACCAGTGTTGGGGAAGGAACTTTTAAAAAGAACGCGTTCTTTTTTTGTGAACTTTTCATTGAACTTACTCTTTTTTTTAAATGAATGAACTTGAGCTTTTAAAAGTTCTTTCCGAGAACGAACAAATCAACAAATCGTTTTTCCATCGTAGGCCTAAGTATCTGCCATAATTTTACAAGCTGGTCGACAAGAATGTAGTACAAATCATCAACACGATCAAAGACAGCTCAACACTTTCGTAAGACTCCAACTCGCGAGTAGTTTGGTACTCGAACACCTCTAATTTTTTTCCTCGTGTTTTTCTTCATTTTACACCAGCCTTTAATAAAATAGTGATTTTTTTTACAAAAGAACTTTTAAAAGAACTTAGTTCATATTTTAGACGAGCTTGAACTTTTCAAAGTTTTAGATTATAAAAGAACTTGAACTTTTTAAAAGTTCATTATTTGAGCTGTGAACTGAACTTTTAAAAAGTTCATTTTAAAAAAGAATTGACCCAACACTGTAAATAACAGCAGTTAACCTGGCAGAACCGACTTCCGTACAACAACAACGTAACAGGAGACGTACATTACGTCACTCTTATCCACTGAGCTCTCAAACAGAGGTTTGTTTTCGTGCCACCTTCCGCTTTGTTGATTACAAGTCTATTTAAATAAATGCCCACCTACACATCTTGCTGATAAGATTGGGTTACAACTTACAAGTCAAGCTGCACCTCTGTTATATCGCAGAAGTGGACTGAAGAAACTGTGTAGACATTTATCTGTGCATGTGTAAGGGCAAAACTTGAGAACGTCAGATTCGGTTTGCTATTATTGGGCAGGCCAAAGCTTTCAGTAAAGTAATCAGTAGTTACAACTTTCCTGCACTTACCTGTAATCTTACATTACTAATATACTTGCCTGAACAATTCAATTCAATTCTCTTCATTTTGTTGTAACATAATGTTATTGATACAATCATGCATAATGTATGAAAAAGCAATAAAATTTGCGAGTTTCAATCATTGAAGAAAAATCTTCTTCTATAATATGAATAATATAATACAATGTGTAATTGGATGAGCGAAGCGAAGACTTCAATTTCACTGACCCCCCAAAAAAATTTGCTACAACTTTTTTTTTGTTTCTTTGTTTGTTTTTTTGTCTGTTTGTTCGCGCTCTACCGGGCAAACGGCATATGCGATCTTGATAAAAATTGGAGGGGACCTTCGAAACCACCGACACCGACGTGTAAGTATTGCTAACGCATGCGCAAGACTCAGTTTCGGGAGATCAAGGTTTGGAATCTCGCCACCGACAATCCTGCCTGAAGATTATAATTGAAAACGAATGCTGAATTTAGTCCTAGAAAACAGACCATGAATGTTCCCTCCTAACTGTCGTCATATAATCCACTCCACTCCAACCTGTTTACTTTGTGTCCCTGGGAGGTCTTCCAAATTGGTTCGTGTTATCTCTTCTATGGCAATAACGGCTGAGAAGATATTATGAGATCTGGAGCACCATGCCATGTGACTTGATAATGTGCGTGTGACTTCGAAGAAGAGCAGAATACTCTGAGAAGAACCTTGGCAATTAAAAGTGACAGACGATACTGACACGAAACAGACTTCACACTCACGGGGCTAACAGCCATCAAGACGAGATAGTGAGGGTCCTCATCGCACAACTCAACATAATCAATCACATGGGGCTTCAACGTTCTACTATAACGATATGGACTATATGTTTATATTTTATCCACATGCAAATGCTCTGACAAAATATTTTCTAAGTTGATTATGTGATTCCTATAAAAAAAAAGGGAGTGTTATGGGCGCACTGTTATTGAAAGTACAGATAAGTGAGCTTGGTAAATAGTATGGCGATCCACTGAGTGCCGTGGGGAAGAGAGGGGGGGGGGGAACCAGAAAACGAACAAATACTTGGATTTAGTTTCGATTTGTTTTGGCTGATGGTCTCTGTCTGTCTATTGTCGATTGTGATATAGAATTTACTGCTGATTGTCATAGCTAGAAGACCTTTGTTTTCAAGGCACCCATGAAGACTAGTGTTCGATGGGGGGGGGGGGGGCGAAGGAGACAGCCTGTTCACATATAATGAGAACATTGAAGGTGACTAAGCCCGAAGCCGACATATCAAACTCTGCCTGAACTCAGTTATTATTAGTTCTTTCCGAGGTAACTTAGTAAGGTAACTTAGCTAACCTTAGTAACAGTCAAAGAAAGTCGTCTGGACGCCCTTGCAGACATCGCAGAAGAGGACTAGCCAGTAATAACAACTAAGTATTAACCGGAAGTATAGTAACTATGACCAACGATATCAATATATTCCTTCAATTTTTATCACAACAAAATCGACTCAAAAATTGAAAATCAAACAGCTGTAACATGTACGCACGAAACGCCACACAGCGACAACACACGGTACAAGGTAGCGACTAACTTGTAACTGACCGGCGCTAACAGCATACGAATTAGAATCACACGATGCAGAAAGCTACACCCAAAATCGCAATTTTTTTAAAATTTGAGGTGTTTTAAACTTAATTTTTATACATATCAATGTTCATGAAAATATCGTGATGCAGAATAAAAATATCTATATCGAAAATAATGTAGTGTATCGATGTCGTTGGGCAAAACTAATTAGTTACACTATAGCTGTGTGAAGAAAACCACCACGTTTATTACTGGTGGATGAGCGTAGCGAGCGAAGCGAAGATTCCATTTAACTACACTGGAGAAAAAAATCCGTAATGTTTTTTTTTTCTTTCTTTCTTTTTTTTCTGTTTGTATTTTTGTCTGTTTGTTAACACGATTCCGGCTAAACCAATACTTCAATTGCGATCAAATTTTCTGGAGACCTTCGAAATCTCTGAACTTAGAACTGCCACGTTTTTGAGCGCAAACGGATGTTATTTCTCATTAAAATCGCGATTTTTCGTTTTTTTTCGATTTTAAAAAAAATTCTTCAGCTTATAACACCAACATGCTTTATCCAATTTTAATTATTTTTTTACAGAACCATTATTTTATAAATTTATATATTCGTGTGAAATTTGAGTGCAATCGAAAAACTATTTTCATGAAAATCAAAATTTTACATTTTATTCCTTTTTTAAAACAATTCTTTGACTTATAACACCTACATGCTCTATCCTATTGTAATGATTTTTTCACAGAACCTTAATTTTATGATTTAATATATTCGTGTAAAATTTGTCGCAATCGTATAATTATTTCTTATGAAAATTTCAAAATTACGAATTTTCCCTTTTTAAAATTACGATTAATAATAAAAAAATTAAAATCTCAGTTAATTTTTAATTTAATTTTATTTAATTTTTTTAAATCTTTAACTTAGTAATGATTTTTTCACAGAACAACAGAAAATCCGCATAACACATATGGCAGCTCAATGCACCAATTACGCTCATCCAACAACGCGGCGGGACTTAAGCGTTTTCCTAGATTTATAATAATACTAGCGCATCGTGCACGTTTGTTTGTTGCTACTTTGTTACCGAAAGTGGTAGCTAAAGCGCAAGGTGTGATACTCTGATTCGGAGGTCAAGGGTTGAAATCCTGCCACCGGCAATCCTAACTGAAAGTCTTTCCCGAGGTTCCGAGTCCTTGTACTCACCAGTATACCGTCACGCTAGAACCCTAACAACCTAACCTAGTCCTACATCTAATGCCGTGAAAGCTTTTGTTATGAATAATTAAGATTTGAAAAATATATTTAATTAATTAATCATCTAATTAATTGCAATGTAATAAAATGTTATCAGTTGTTGGTACCTATACATAATACAAAGTGTTAAAATTTTACTAGATTCCAAAATTAATTAGATTATTAATTAATTAATAAAAAAATCTTATCTTAATTATTCATAAAAAAGCTTTCATTTGATACCCAAGTCGACCATGTTTTGATCATTTACACATTTGATTGAAATATATATAGTTAATTCCATTAATTCAGTTAATGATATCTGAGTGGAATTCAGTTTTGACCGATCACTATTTAGGTTTATTGTAATCACATTGTTTTTTAAATACTACAATTGACAGTCGTAGCGCATAATTGAATAATAAAACAATTTTAAGAGGATTTAGGTCATTTTCAATTTCATTAATCAATTAATCTGGGAGTTGCAAGAATTTTGTTTGGGGCCATCAAAATTTGGATAAATTGGCATTATGTTATTAAAGTGGCGAAATTTTATTACAATCGGTAAAGTTTCTGGAAAACATAACTTTACAAAAGTCATAAATGGTGTAATTTAACTAAAATTTAATTAATTGGAAGATTTATTCATTAATGCAAAATATTTTTCACATATTATTTACTCGTGAAATGAGCTTTCATTTGATATCCAAGTCGCCAATGCATTGTTTATTTTGTACATTATTTTTTTTGGATGAGCGTAGCGAGCGAAGCGAAGATTCCATTTCACTACACTGGAGAAAAAAATCCGGAATGTTTTTTTTTTTCTTTTTTTTGTATTTTTGTCTGTTTGTTAGCACGATTCCGGCTAAACCGATACTCCGATTGCGATGAAATTTTATTGAGACCTTCGAAATCTCTGAACTTAGAACTGCCACGTTTTTGAGCGCAATCGAAAAAAAAATTCTCATAAAAATCGCAATTTTACGATTTTTTTCGATTTTTAAAAAATTTCTTCGACTTATAATACCTACACGCTTTGTCCGATTGTAATGATTTTTTCACAGAACCTTTATTTTATGAATTTATATATTCGTGGAAAATTTAAGCGTAATCTAAGAATTATTTCTCATGATAATCGCAATTTTACGGGGTTTTTCATTTTTTAAACAATTCTTTGACTTATAACACCTACATGTTTTATCCGATTGTAATGATATTTTCACAGAACCTTAATTTTATGAATTAATATATTCGTGTGAAATTTGAGCACAATTGAATAATTATTTCTTATGAAAATTGAAATTTTTAGATTTTTTTCTTTTTTAAAATTACGATTAATTAAAAAAATTAAAAATTAAAGTTTATTTTTTATTTATTTTAAATAATTAAAAAAAAATCTTCAACTTAGTAATGATTTTTTCACAGAACAGAAAATCCGCATAACACATGGCAGATCAATGCACCAATTACGCTCATCCAACAACGCGGCGGGACTTAAGCGTTTTCCTAGTTTAATTTATGTGATTAATTGTTGTTAGTTAAATTAGATTAATGGGAAAGTGATAAGAACCCAACCTTGGGGCCATCGCTTTTCTCTTTTATCATGCTTAAATTGTTATTTTTTGATACATCAGTTGACTGTTGTTTGTGAATGTCAAACATCTTACTAATAAAACTAATTATTAATTTCATTAATCCATTAATCTGCGAGTTGCAGGAATTTCGTTTGGGGCCATAAAAATTTGGATTTATTGGCTTATGTTAGTAAAGAGGTGAAATTGTATTGCAATCGACAGAATTTTAGGTGTACATAATTATACATAAATCGAAAGTTGTAAAATATTACTAAAATTCAATTAATTAGATGACTAATTGGATGAGCGTAGCGAGCGAAGCGAAGATTCCATTTCACTACACTGGAGAAAAAAATCCAGAATGTTTTTTTTTCTTTCTTTCTTTTTTTTTGTATTTTTGTCTGTTTGTTAACACGATTCCGGCTAAACCGATACTCCGATTGCGATGAAATTTTATGGAGGTCTTCGAAATCTCTGAACTTAGAACTGCCACGTTTTTTTAGCACAATCGGAAAATTATTTCTCATGAAAATCACAATTTTACGATTTTTTTTTTTTTTTTTTAATTTCTTCGACTTACAACACCTACATGCTTTGTCCGATTGTAATGATTTTTTCACAGAACCTTAATTTCATGAATTTATGTATTCATGTGAAATTTGAACGTTATACAAGAAAGTATTTTTTACGAAAATCGCAATTTTACGACGTTTTTCGATTTTTAAAATTTCTTCGGCTTATAACACCTACATGCTTTATCTTATTGAATGATTTTTTCACAGATCCTTAATTTTATGAATTAATATATTCGTGTAAAATTTGTGCGCAATCTTATAATTATTTCTTATGAAAATTCCAATATTACGATTTTTTCCTTTTTTAAAATTACGATTAATTAAAAAAAAAATAAGTTGTTTTTTTATTTAATTTAATTTAATTTTAAAAAAATCTTCAACTTATTAGTAATGATTTTTTCACAGAACAACAGAAAATCCGCATAACACCTGGCAGATCAATGCACCAATTACGCTCATCCAACAACGCGGCGGGACTTAAGCGTTTGCCTAGTTAATTAATTTACAAATATTTTTTCATCTATTTATTCTCCGTAAAATAAGCTTAGATTTGAAACCAATGTCGACTGTGTTGTCTCCTTTTAAATATTTTTGTTGGTTAATTAAACAATTAATTTTATTCATTCAATTACTAAGAAAGTTACAAAAACTCAACTTGGGGCCATCGATTTTTGGATTTCTTGTGATGATATTAGTAAATTCACCAATTTTCATGCTTTCTTCACGATTTGCACGATTGTTATAGGCCTATATATTGGAGCTTATGGTCTCCACTACTGACAGTGTTGACTGTTGCCGTTGGCAAGCGAAGAGCCACGTGTAATATATTGTCTGTGGTAGAACATTATCCTCAACCTCAACTGGTAGAGCGCGCGACTCTGATTCGGGTGCAAAGCAACGCCAAGTTTCGAACTCCCAAGTTCGACAAACGGTTTTCGTTTCGAGTCTCCTCAAAGATCTTGAACCTTTTCTCATTTTTAAACCCTATTTTCTTTCCCACAGTGTTTTGAGATTGTGTGCGAGAGAGGAGGGGGGGGGAAAAATGTTTAAAGCCTTCCCCAAACCCCAGAAACCTTCCCGCCCCAGGTTCCCCCCCCCCCCCCGCCCCAACACGAAATATTGTTGTACCCATACCCCCCACACTAAAAAAAAAAACACGGCCATTACCATATCGATGGTGAAGAACCAATACCTTTCTATCTGCCATTTTTCTGCCAAATGATCGTTGGTGTGTATGGATTCAGAAAATTATTTCAAAATTTTTTTTGTGCTAATAGCTCCTATCTAACAATCCCTTAAACATCTTCAAAAAAGACATATAGTACAAACCTTTAAACATCAATATCGCCTATCCTGCCACCGCCAACTAGTTACTTTTTTTAAATCAGTTTTAATGCTCTCCTGAACAATTTGCTTTTTGGCAGATAGAAGGTATTGGTTCTTCACCATCGATATACGTGCCGTATCCCAGATGTTATCACTTTTGGTTTTTGTTACATCAGAGATAAAACAGTTTTTGATATTTTATTCCAAATAACCAATAACCAATTCATAATTAATAAACCCGAAGCGGGAAATTAGTTATCCCCCAGTAAAAGGATTTCTAACTCGCCAACCTCCTTCGTGGTTTGGCCCGTTGATTAGAGGAGTTTCACTACCTGAAACTAATGGCGAGCTCTGGGTCGTCGTCGGGGAACTATCCCCTTCCCTTTGACTACCTCCCCGACGGCGACGACAATGACAACACGGACGGATGATGACACAGACGGAGACGACCACGACGTGGGGGAACCCCTGCCCTCCCCAAAAACGCTTGTGGTTTGGTGGTTTTTGACCAGCACGGGCCTATCCACCCCTTGTCCCCCAGCGTCTCCCCTTAGGGTCCACCCCTTAAAAAGATGTGTACACGGTTTTTAACTCATACATAGAAATTGATTTATCTTGGATAATTGGATGACGTAGCGAGCGTAGCGAGCGAAGCGAAGATTCCATTTCACTTACACTGGAGAAAAAAATCCGGAATTTTTTTTTTTTTTTTTTTTTTTCTGTATTTTTGTGTGTCTGTTAACCACGATTCCGGCTAAACCGATACTCCAATTGCGATGAATTTTTATGGAGGCCTTTCGAAATCTCTGAACGAATAACTGCCACGTTTTTGAGCGCAAACGAAAAATTATTTCTCATGAAAATCGCAATTTTACGATTTGTTTTCGATTTTTAAAAAATTTCTTCAGCTTATAACACCTACATGCTTTGTCCGATTTTAATGATTTTTCACAGAACCTTAATTTTATGAATTTATGTTTCTTGTGAAATTTGAGCGCAATCAAAAAACTATTTCTCATAAAAATCGAAATTTTACGTTTTTTTTTTCTTTTTTTAAAACAATTCTTTGACTTATAACACCTATATGCTTTATCTATTGTAATAATTTTTTCACAGAACCTTAATTTTAAAAAACTCATATATTTGTGTAAAATTTGTGCGCAATTGAATAATTATTTCTTATGAAAATTTAAAATTTTACGATTTTTCCTTTTTTTAAATTACAATTAATTAAAAAAATTTAAAATTTAGGTTAATTTTTATTTAAATTTTAAATTTTAAAATTTTAAAAAAATCTTCAACTTAGTAATGATTTTTTCACAGAACAACAGAAAATCCGCATAACACATGGCAGCTCAATGCACCAATTACGCTCATCCAACAACGGGGCGGAACTTAAGCGTTTTCCTAGTAATACTAATACTAATACTAATACTAACAATACGATCACTGTTCGTTCACCTTTATTATGGCATTATCCCCAAGAAAACTAAACAAATTTGAAAGGATTTTAAGTTCGAGTGTCTCGCGTGTGAATGATGAATAGTTCGCGGATGGTGCTGTGTTGGGTGTTGCAGTGACGTCAGAGTCAGTCACGTCGTGAGTGATTGCGTCTGACCCAGGGTCGCATGATTAGAGGCTCGAGTTTCCCACAGAGCAGTCACCAGGCGAGAAACTACGCAGTTGTGATCACCGAATGTTTATTCTTGTGGTCTGTGAGTGTGACTGTATGACAGTTATTGCTTTACTTAGCCGATTTATTAACGCGAGTGGCGACAATAATACGTGTGAAAGAAACCATGCTTGGAAGAACAAATCACACTCTACAGAGCAACAAGTCCAATCCAACAGTGGGGTCTTCGGTTCAATGACGTATCCAAATGTGCGTAATCATCAAAGAGCATCATACACAGTCGTATTATAAAGTCAAAATAGCGTTATCATAATCGAGAATCATGTTGCAGATGTCAGAGTCACAGAACAGATAAGGGGGTGCCAAACGGGGTTGACAACTCGGCATTTTAGTGTACATTTATTTTTGATTTCGAAATCAGAATTTATTTTTTTTGATTTTGTGATTTTTTAAGATTTTTTATGATTTCGTGATTTTTTTATGATTTTGTGATTTTTTTTGATTTTTTGACTTTTCCTTGATTTTTCCTTGATTTTTGTGATTTTTTTTTATCCCAAATGATTTTTTTTTATTTCGGTGATTTGTTTGATGATTCGTTAGTTAGTAGTAAGTTGTGGTGTCGCAGATGGTTCTTCAACCCTATCTACATCTTCATTTGTCTTCATCGTGAGCAAGAAAACAGAAACCACCTCCACAGCAAAATGCCCGTGCACTAATGAAGGCTGCCCTCAGACTGTCCGATACAGCAATCCGCAAAAATCGCAGTAGAAGTCGAAATCGCGGCAGAAACAAAGGCACAGTGTGTTACTGTAGCGAGAAGGGTTGCACGTGTACACTGGCCCGCGCACTGGCCTTGGCAGTGGAATCATATTATCCAGCCGTGTACGCCGCCAAACATTGTATCGCCGTGTAGTTCAAATATACTCACATAAACGCAAATATGGCTCCTTTGATCTCGACTTCGATCCAACACGAATGCCGCATGTTTTGTCAATCTCCGTGATTTTTAGATTGTTATCGATTTTTATTTGGTTTCGTGATTTCCGATGATTTCTTTACCATTTCAATTTGCTGTGATTTTTCTGATTTTATTTATTAATCATCATGATTTTCTGTGATTTTTTTAAATTTCACTGATCTATAATTGATTTCCGTGATTTTTAGATTTTTATCTGATTTTTGGGATTTTTTTGCGACTTTTGATTTTTGTTTTGATTTCGTGATTTTTTTTATCGTTTTGATTTTTGTGTGATTTTTTAAAAATAAATGATTTTTTAAAACATAGAATGATTTTTGTGATTTTTTGTGATTTTTTATGATTTTTTTGTGATTTTTTGATTTTTTGATGATTTTTTATTTTTTGTTCACCATATTGATTTTTTGATTTTTATTGATTTTTTTTTTACATTTTTCCTAAGTGTACACTGATTTTTTTGGTCGTTAACCCCTCGTGCCAAATGAGTCTCTATTGAGGGGTCGTCGCCGTTCATCCAGCTACCGGCAACCCTGACTGAAGGTTTGCCCTGACACCGATACAAGGGTGTTTCAGTCATAGGCAAGCGAATACTGGTCACTCAACGGTAGTGCAGAACTAAGTACTGAAACCGACTAAAGTCTGGTAGTAGATCGATTCTAGCCACCGGCAATCCTGACTGAAGGTTCGTGCCAAGATTTTCTCCAGTCATAAGCAAGCAATGTTCTATACTCAATGCTAGTAGTGAGTAGTGAGTACTGGTGCTGATGGAGGTCTGGTGGTTGATCGCCTGTAAGCGAGATAAAGTCGGGAGGTTGTAGTTCGATTCCATCCACGGGCAATCCTGACTGAAGGCTCGGTCCAAGGTGTTCTTCAGTCATAGGCAAGCAATGTTCTATACTCAATGATAGTAGTGAGTACTGGTGCTGATGGAGGTTTGGCTGGTAGTAGATGGTTTACAAGCGAGACAAAGCCGGTATATGTCATAGTTAGATTTTAGCCGGCATTCAGTAAGTATTCGATCCGGACTAGCCCAGGTGTGTCCAAAATATTTTCTCAGGCATACGAGAATGCTCGAGTTTAGTTCTACGAACAGGAACAGCCCTTCCCCTCTGAACATTCTATCTCGAGGTAGGGGGGGGGAGGTTTGATGAGATTTATGTTTTGCTTCTGCATGCTTGACATAACTAGCCACAATCATAACACCCTGATAATCACAGGAAAAACGTCGGGTGAAACTCTCCCCGTTGCGTTGCCCCACCCCCCTCTCCTTCGCGACTGAAAGAATGCCATAGCTGCTGTTGGTGCCTCTTCTTGCGGGGACTCAACGGCTGTGAGCCTCCCGTACAAAGCCGGCGCCTCGTGCAAGCACTAATAATCCGGCTCCAGGTTGAATACGCTATAGGCTGGCTTCCTTGAAGCTGCAGGTGCGGCGGGAACAGGCCCGGTGTCAGGGTAGGGCTAAGGCCGCACACCCGAGGCGTGGGTGACGTGCACTAAAGCACACGTCATATATACAACGCACTCAATGAGTCACACGGCACTCGTTCACGCAGTCCTGGGATCGACTGCGCCACGACGGCGATACGCACCGGAACCCGGTTCCGAGCCCTTGTTGTCGGAGGCAGATAGTCCTCGCCAAGGGACGCGAAGGGACGGGACCCAGAGCGACGTCCGCTAACCGACGGATAAGCGGGTTTTCCGCGTCCTGCTCGGAGGAATAGAAAGTCCGCGCACTCGCACGGAAGAAGTCGCGTAGCACGGGAACCCCCAGGTCCCCGTTAGATCTGTCACCCGCGTGGCCCGTGGCGACCTAGGTGGCGACACGACACGCAGCACTTGGTTCGGATGGTCTGGAGTGTGGAGAGGTGGTCGGCGGCGCAGCTCGACCACTCTGGGGAGGCGTGTGTAACCCTGTGCACGGAACGATGTGGTTTCCAAGGGTACCACAGTGGCGGTGCCAGACAAAAAGCAATGGGGGGTCAGAGCAGGGCAAGGTGATAGACTGAGGGGGCAAGAATGTGCAGGACCTCAAAATTTACTATTACCCCCCCCCCCCCCCCCCGCGACCTCAAATATTGGAACTTGACATTGCATCATCAACTAACTTACAATCAAAACTTCTGCTCTTACAGTAACAATACATTACATACATACATTACATCCATATTATTATTTTAATTTTTATGTTTTTTTTTTCTCGCCATACATATCCTACACATGGACGTTATTCTAAGAAATTACCAAAAACTAATTCGTGATATGATGATTTAATTTTAGTAATTTACGCGTTGGCAGGTATTTGACACCGGGGGAGGGGGAGGGCAAGTCATGTTTTGGGGTGGGGGACGTCCCCCCAGTTCATTCAGTAGCGCCGCCACTGCCTCTAGGTCATGCTCACTACAGCTACAGCCACGGGCGTGCGCAGAGTTGATTGAGCGGTTGAGCCAAGGGTTGTCTTGTTTGTGACACCAACTGGTCGACTTCAACGGTCACAGGCCGGCCATCATCTGTGAACATGGGGGAGGAAAGAACTTTAGAACCCTCATATTTATGATGGATGTTTTAGTTTATGACACCTCCAATAAATTATTACATTCGCCCGCACTTCGCCAGCGTTACCTACTTGTGAACACGCTCTGAGAAGGTTGTTAGCCCAGTACTCGCTATTAGGCAGTAGTGTGAAGTATGTTTCAGTACGCACTTATGCATAATATGTCATATGTCTCACGCTGAGTGATAGAGACATAGATATCTTAACACCTATAGTATGGATAGAGACCACTGGTCGGTCTAAACGTATCAACAACTTGCCTACTCATCTATATTTTGTTTCTGTATACTTACGACCTATATATACCTAACGTTTCCTTCCGTACCTTTCCCCCCACTCCCAGTGGCGTAAGTACGGGGGGAGAAGATGTCAGACAGTGGCGTGTCCAAGGGGGGGAGGGAGCGGGACAACCCCCCCCTCTCTTTTGCAATACTAATGGCAAATTACCATCTGACCAAAAGAGGATTTTAGCAGATAAAAAGTTGCTGATGCTTTAAAACACAGATTTTCACCAAATTGACCTTGAAAGAGAAAACTTTTGAATAAGAAACATGATTTAGTAAATAAAAAGTTGGTCATTGTGATGCTTTAGAACGCACAGATTGTCACCAAAATGACCTTGAGGGAGAAAGATTGTCCGGGGGCAGGCAGGCGCGTCGGAAGTCTATTTTTCCAGGGGGGGCGAACTTTACCAGGAGAAGTACATGCTTCCATACATAGTTACATATGGCTACATAATATTCAACTAATGTCCTTGAGTCAGTGGCGTATACTGAAATGTATTTCGGGGGGGTAGGGCTTGGACGAACAACGCAATGGAGTGTGTCCCCCACAATAGCGCCGCAGGCAATTTTTTGAAAAATACGTATTTTTGAAGTGGTTTTTATGTGTTTTAGGGCTTTGCTGAACGAAAAAAAGAAAAGATAATAGATTAATTAAATTTTACGCGTTAACCTATAGATGAGCTAGTTACACATAAATGTTTGTAATTATATTTGATACCCCCACAATAGCGCCTCAGGCAATTTTTTTGAAAAATTTGTATTTTTGATGTGGTTTTTATGTGTTTTAGAAGTAGTGAAGGGGCTTTGCTGAACGAAAAAAAGAAAAGATAATAGATGAATCATAACGAAAAACGAACTTATTTTGGTTAATTTGTCATTTTTCTAGGGGGGGCGAGAAGATACTTTCGCCCCCCCTCTGTAAGCTCAGGGGGGGCAAGCTACCCCCCTGCCCCCCCGGCTCCGACGCCGCTGGGGGCAGGGCAAAAGAACACACACACACTCAAGATCTAGAGTAGCTTTTTGCAAAAGAACACACAAATTTTACTCTGAGCAGCCAGAGTACGACAAACGAACAGACCTTATTGGGCACCAAATCGACATGTAGATCGCAGCACTGGCGGCGCGCTACGTCACAGCATGGCTGGCGTAATTGTGATTCCGGGCTGGAGCGTATATGGCGCTAACGTGTTTTAGTCGCGCCGGTTATGACAATTCGGGGATTATTTCCGATCTGTTCACTAACATTTACCTTTCTCGCACACGCATTAAATAAGATGTATATTTTCATCTACGGTTTGCATTTGTTACGCTCTTATACAACCACAAGTAAGCGTAATTGCGTAGGTAGGCCAACTGTAGCCAAAATTGAACCTTCCTATTCCTATATTTCTGAATGGGATAGGGATGAAATGTAAAATATTATATAATAATATCATCATAATAGTTGGGTATATTATTATGTTTGAGCGTAAGAATATTCAGAAAATAATTCATAAGCAGATTATTATTTATTATTTAATTACTACTATAAGTAAAGTTGCCAGCCGAAATTGGTATTGGTCCAAGGAATTATTACCAAATTTGAATTTAGAATGTTAAATTTTTGAAGTGAAACGAGTCTGTTTGTTGTATCAAGAAATATTTTGCAACAAATTGATGTAGCACTGAACAGCTGAAGTGCAAGGTGCAATATTTAACGTTTTCCCGCGATAATGTAATAACAATAAATAGTACAACTTGTATTATTTTCATCATATTCCCTGAAAATGTCAATAAATTAGGCCTACATCTATGCTATAATCCGGATGTTGTCAATTTGTAATCATCGACAAAATGTGCTTTATTCAGTACATGACGAAACTTCTAAAAATACTTGGCTGCAGAAATTGGTATTTACTATGAAAAATGTTAAATGAAAACGATTTTTCCGAATTTATTACTATACATAGGCCTACCTTTTTTGTTGTTGCTAAAAACGCACTACAGTGTAGTAATTTTGAGGTAGCCCATCACATACGAAACAAATTGAATGTAGGCCTATGTGCTATGTAGGCCTGTATGTGTAACAATTGGGAATGGTGTGATAGCCTATTGGCATAAGCATGAATTAAAATTATTGTCTGAAATTGTAAAACGCGATTTAATATGAGTGTCGGTGACGGGTAAAAAACAATAAGTATAATTATTAAAAAATGAACATAAATAAATAATAAATCTATCAAACACAACGGGAAAACTCAGTGGGTGAACCACACTGTCATCTGACTATATGTTTTCGGAGTTTATCCCTGGACTTAAATGTAAGAATAATGTTTTTATTAAGAGTAGGCCCTACCGAAATTTAAATTGAGAGCACGATAATTTAAAAGTTGTTATTTAAGTGTAAAGAGTTGTATTTTAAAAGAGAAATGTAGGCCAATGCTTAACCATTCGAGACATAACCCTTGCGTCAGGTGTCCACTTTATGGTGCACTTACAGGCCCCATTCTTTCATTTAAAATTTGTTTTCTTGTGATAACCATAGCACAAATATGTCTTTATTTTATTTCTTACGTTCAACATCCGTAAACAAAACATATCACGCCGAAAACTAAAATTTTTAGTTACATCTACACGTTCTTCCACGTTATTTGCCGCTGTGTCTATCTGCGGTCTGATTCTGTAAGATCGTTATGGAAGATAACGATCGTTATCCGGCACTTTAGCGACAATTTTGCGTGTCGACTGATTCTGTAAAAATGATATAACGATCGTTACGGTAGCGATCGCTATGATAACGAGAATGAAAAAGGTGTCGCTATGCTATCCACTGCCCCCTATGGCGGCCGTAGCGACTTCCTTACAGAATCAGGTCGATAACGATAATTTATATAACGATTGATATTTCATATCAACCGTGATCGCTATCGCTATCATAGCGACTATTTTACAGAATCGCACTGCTGAGTAATCACTGCTGCTAGGGTTCTATGCTCCGCCAACAGGGCCGCGCTAGTGTGCTTTTTGGTGCCGAATAGACTGTAGTTTGAAGAGCCGAGTCTTCATCAGAGGGGGGTTTGCGTGCGGTCATGGCGCACCCCGTACAAGCACTGGTGGCTGGCTGTGTTCAAGGGAATGTCACGGACGGACGCGGTGTTGCATCGCATGGAGTCACCCTGGGCAGCCGGAGCACGATGAGCTGCAGTTGGTCAGGCGGAACAGGCCGCGCGCGACGCGAGTATACGAACACACATCACACATCAATGTCACTCTACTTGCAAAATGGCAGAGAAACAGGAAAGTAGAATGCGAGTAGAAGCTCGCACAAGAGGTGCAGAAAGCTGTGCTCGTGCTCCTGTGGGAGGCAGTTAGTCGAGAGGGGCGAGAGGCGGGCCGGACGGACGGTGGAGCCACACAACCCGGGGTCCTGGGTTCAACACGTCCCGGCGAGGCGTGGGGGTCAGGGGCAGCGGGCGTCGGCTGCCGAGACTCAAGAGGGCGCACAGTAGGAGATTGGCGGCGTCGGAGAAGGATGACGAGAACGTCTAAAGGTGATCACTGACCATTTGGACGCCGAGGTCGGCGTGAACGTCAGTCATTCTCGTCATTCGAGGCGTAGCACTTTGTTTTGCAACACTTGAAATTGAATTGGAGGTGCAAGGCAGCGCATCCCGACCACACGGGAGAGGCGTATGTGACAGTGGGCCGGATGACTGAGGTGTAGAGGCGGAGCTTGGTGTACGTTGCCAGCGAGTTTCCCCGTCGCTCTGGCGATCACCGCGTTGACGTGGGGGCCAGAGGTGAGGCGTCGGTCCAGGAGGACGCCGAGCACCTGTTGGTGCTCGACCACGGAATAGCTGTATCATGGAGGGTGAGGGGTACTCTTATATTTGAGATAAGGTAGTTATTGAGATATTATTTTCTTTAAAAGACCTATATTTTTCTTATTTTGCAAATTTTTCATAGGTCTTTTGGTTTTTGTAAAAAAAAATCTTAGAATCGAAAACATTTCCGGTATAAGTATATTAGTAGTTTTAGTGCGCTTTAACAGCTAAGATTATTCGCGCCTCCAAGATAAAACAAGTGTGAGTTACCACCATGTAAGTTATACTTCTTTCCAAGGGGCGGAATGTAAGGGGAGACGCGGGGGGACAACGGGTGGACAGGCCTGTGCTGGTCAGAACCAGCCACAAGCGTATGGGGAGGGCAGAGGTTCCCCCACGTCGTGGTCGTCTTCGTATGTCATCATCCGTCCGTGTTGTCATTGTCGTCGCCGTCGAGGAAGTAGTCAAAGGGAAGGGGGCGCAGTGACTTTACTCAGGAAAGAAAGAGCGTACACCCACAAGTTATTTTTGTATGACATCACTGCAGACTGTACCCACATACCCCTTTCACTAGTCGTGCTGACCATTGATCTTAGGAGGTTACAAAAATGTTCGTCCCCCTGAAAAACAAGGGCTATAAAGCCACTGTGTCAGTGTGCGTGTGCCGTGTGCGTCATCATTCTGGTCAGACCCGTAGGAACGTTTTGAAAGTTGGGGGAAGGGGGGAGGGGTTTTATTAGCAGATTTTGTGGGCGGAAGCTGGGGTCTGGGGCCCTTTCGCGAAAGGCTTATTTCGTCATGTTTTAACTGCACTCGAACTCTGTAAGCGATGATTTGCAGCAACTATCTGCGATCTAAAAACTCAAAATATGAACGAGAAGTGGCCCATATTAGTAAATTTCAACTTAATTCTTTATGTAATGACGAAGCATACAGGCAAACATATTCGTTTTATCAAGGAGAATGTCGAATTTGTATACGAGTATGTGCATATTTACTACGGAAATAATGGGATTCTCTCTCTCCCCCCCCCCCCCCCATACTCAAGGTTCCTACGCCACTGATTCTGGTCCTGGGAGCGAGTCGAGAGATCTCTAATCTTCCACACGGAGGCCCAAATGTTTCGTCCTTGGTTCAGCCAGACGCGGGCCGGGCCGTACGCCTGCAGTGGAGAGCTCAGGCAGCCCGCTTTACACATAGCACGTGCTCGGATAGTCCCTACGTATTCCGCCAGCAAGCGCTACTGTACGGTGTCCGCCTGCATTCAGCTCCAAGGTCATTCTGAAGGAGACGCCCTACATTTATCACACTCTCTGCCTCGATAGACACCTATCCTGTACATATTCTTAACTCCTCCTCTAGCCCTTTACACGGTAGCGTGACTTCGGTGGGCGACCACCCCCTAAAAAGAGTCGGGGGGGTAGGGGGGGACACTACTTTTATTTGATATGATAAATTAATTGAAATATTGAATACCTTCTTTAAATCTCAACACCAGCATAAGGGTGACAATGCACACGGGGGCACACTATGGCGATCTGCTTCACCCCCTTTGCCAACAGCACGTTGTGTTCCCAAGTGGTCACCCTGTCAAGTTGAAGTATCGACCACGCCCGATGGGGCTTAACTTCGATGATCTATCGGGAACCGGTGTATTCAACATGGCAAGGCCGCTGTCAGCCACAATTGAGATATTTTTCTTAATTTGCTATTATTTCATGCATCTTTTATGGTTATTGTAAAAAAATTGGCAAAAAAATACTCCAATCACATTTTTATTATTATTATTAATATAAGGTTTTTAAGCATAAGCCCGCTTGAAGGACATAGTTATTGATTGATAGCAGTTGTCGTAAAAGTTTGCCCGGACTGGGGTTCTAACCCAGAACCTCCGGCTTAACGTGCCATATCTCTACCATTTGAGCTACCAGGACAACAGAACAAACTCTTACTAAATTGCTATTTGTTGTGACTGTTGAATTCCATGACACAAATCCAACAGAAGACTGCAATGTAGCTGTCAAATCTGAAAGATCACATGGATAAATGGCACGTTGGCGTTAAGCCGTAGGTTCTGGGTTCGAACCCCAGTCGGGTCGGGGCAAACATTTACGACATCTGCTATGAATCAATAACTATGTTCTTTGAGCGGGCTTATGCTTAAAAACCTTATATTTATACTACTCAACTCATGGGAATAATTATAATATATATATTATTATATATATATATCTTTATTGACATCAGGGCAAAGCCCGACAAGTGCAATAAATTATAGACATACACCTGGAAACGCTCAGTTGGACGCGTTGATAAGCGAGCACGTGCTATATAGCTAGACCCACATTGCACAATTTTTATTTTTTTTATTTTAAAATTTGCAACGTTCACTGTCCACGGGGCCATGTTTCCAATATTATTTATTATTGCCAAGGTATTTGGGTAAACCCGTGGGTAAAACTTCACTTTGTGGATAAAATCCACCGCCATCTAGAGGACCTTGACATCATTTCCTTGGGAAAACTATTTTAACTCTTTGGTAACAAATAATACACTTCTTCCTCGATAGTATTTCGATTACTTCTAGGTGGCAGTGCATAGTGGCAAGGAAATGATGTCAAGGTCCTCTAGAATCTAGATGGCGGTGGATTTTATCCACAAAGTAAAGTTTTACCCATGGGTTTACCCAAATACCTTGGCAATAATAAATAATATTGGAAACATGGCCTCGTGGAGAGCGAACGTAGTGTATTCCTCAAAACTAAGGACGAGCTCTGGCCGGTTGGGGTGCGTGTTGCAAAGAGAGCTCTCGCGCAACTTTTTATCACACCTTTCTTCATTTACACAGCCTAACTCATATTTATTTTCTTCTCTCACTTATTTCGTCTCCAAACTTGCCGGCCCTCTCTGCAACGAGCACTCCTCCGTTCCCACCCAGTTTAAACCCTTCCTATCCAACATCCTCACTCCTTCCCATTAACCCCCTCGTCTTCCCTAACTTTCCTCCCATTGGAAAGAAGAAACATGGTGGTAATCCACAATTATGGAAAAACAAAATTTGGAAGATTCCAATACAATTGACATGGACACTGATAACTCTACTGTTGAGTGCCCTAAAACAACATTAACTAACTAACTTTTCGTTGCCATGGTAACGTTACTTTTGTTAAAATGGAATTTCGATCTACACTACTTATCGGATCAAAATAAAATTAACATATTCGTGACCGGACGGACATTCTAAATGATTAAGCCACCTCAGATTTTGTCGCCGTTTAGTTAAAAAAAAACTTTCGATTAACTTTAATGTAACTTTGTAACTTTTTAAACGTTTTTGCCACAAAACTAATGGCATTCCATCCAGAACGAAGCTTGCTGATGGTCCAAATTTCAACTCGATATGAACCTCCGTTCGAACGTTATGGCGAGACGTTATGTGAATGTAAAATATGAACGTTGTAGCCCCACCCGTTTAGTCAAATCGGCCCAAATATCACGAAAATATCGTATTTAAAACCGGAGAAAAAATCGTAAAAGTACAATTTCTATAAGAAATATTTTTTCAAATATCTCTAAAATCATAACATATATGATTTCAGTGATTTTAAAAACGTTCCTATAAGTTTCATCATATCGAGTAGCCTTTGCCAATATCACGAAAATATCACACTAAAAATCGAAAAAAATCGTATAAGTACGATATTTATGAGAAATATTTCTTCGATTGTACCCAAAAACAATACAGCTCTAAGTTTAGAGATTTCAAAGGTCCCCTCCAATTTCCATCAAGATCGCATATGCCGTTTGCCTGGTAGAGAGCGAACAAACAGACAAAAAACTAACCAAAACAAAACATCCGAGCTATTTTTCTTGGGGTAACGTAAGTGAAAAAACAAACAAAAAAAACAAAGTCAAATTGAAGTCTTCGCTTCGCTCATCCAATGACAGACTTTCCTCGCTTTAAAAGCCCAAGAAAACCAGACATCAGTTTATGGTGAACCCGGACATTGGATGAGCGCAGCGAGCGAAGCGTAGATTCCATTTCACTACACTGGAGAGAAAAAATCCGGATTTTTTTTTCTTTTTCTTTCTTTTTCGTATTTTTGTGTGTTTGTTAACACGATTCCGGCTTTACCAATAATCCATTTGCGATGATTTTCTAGAGGCCTTCGAAATCTCTGAACTTAGAACTGCCACATTTTTGAGCGCAATCGAACAATTATTTCTCATAACTAGGAAAACGCTAAAGTCCCGCCGCGTTGATGGATGAGATTTTTTAAAGTTTTAAATTTGCGTGGGATATCTTTACTTTTGCAAGTGCTTTGTTTTGCTGCCTACGCATTGTACGTGATTGTTGTCAAGTTTCTATTGTTAGTTGTCAATTGTTATTATTTACCGTAAAAAACCTACATTAAAAGCTTTATTTCTATGGATACTGGCTAACTTTTTCAACTTTTTCTTTCAAAAGGTACTACATCACCATAACCTTAATGCCTATGTATAATATGAACGTTGTAACCCCACCCGTTTGGTCAGAATTGGCCCAAATGGCACGAAAATATCGCACTAAAAATCAAGAAACTTATATTAAAAGCTTTATTTCTATAGATCCTGGCTTACTTTTTCAACTTTTTCTTTCAAAAGGTACTACATCTCCATAACCTAAATGTTCGTGTTTAATATGAACGTTGTAGCCCCATCCGTTTGGTCAGAAATTGCCCAAATGGCACGAAAAAATCACACAAAAAAATCGGAAAAACGGAAAAGTACGATATTCATGAGAAATATTTCTTCGATTGTATCCTAAAACAATACACCTCTAAGTTCAGAGATTTCGACGGTCCCCTCAAATTTTCATCAAGATCGCATATGCCGTTAGCCCGGTAGAGAGCGAACAAACAGACAAAAAAACAAAAAAAACATCAACAAAAAAAAACAAAAAAACAAACAAACAAACAAACAAAAAAACACCCGAGCTTAATTTTTTGGGGCGTCAGTGAAATTGAAGTCTTCGCTTCGCTCATCCAAAAATCGCAATTTTACGATTTTTTTTTCGATTTTTAAAAAAAAATTCTTTGACATGTAATACCTACATGCTTTGTCTGATTGTTATTATTTTTTCACAGAACCTTTATTTTATAAATTAATATATTCGTGTGAAATTTTAGCGTAATCAAAAAATAATTCTTCATGAAAATCGCAGTTTTACATTTTTTTCGATTTTTTAAAATTCTTCGACTTATAACAACTTAATGCTTTATCCGATTGTGATGATGTTTTCACAGAACCTTAATTTAATGAATTAACATATCCGTGTGAAATTTGAGCGTAATCGAAAAATTATTTCTCATGACAATCGCAATTTTTCTTTTTTTTTGTTTAAAAAAAATTACGCTCATCATCCAACAACGCGCCTGAAAAAGCGTTTGCAAAGCTTCCTAGTAAAACAAAAATAACATTGAGATAACGGGTTTTTAATGGAAAAACTGGGTCGTTGACCTTGTTGCGTTGTGACAAGCTGTCCCACAAGATTGTAAAATGTATGGACCAGGTTATATTCATTATTCAATAAGTATAAAAAATGCAATTGAGAGGTTATGTTCATAATGTTTCACTGACAGTCCACAAAATATGGCTTGGAAACAGGTATTTGAACTCATTTTTAATATATGCAAATGCACCCTCATAGGCTCATGATAGATAACTAGGCCTACTAGTTCAAAAAGAGTAAAAATAAGAGGTCAAATTGGTACCGAGAGGTGAAGGTTTATATAGGAAACAAGTGCCTCAAGGTCTCCCACGATTTTGTATGTGATGCTGTGGTAGACGAGCGCCAGAAGCGTAACCTTGGCAGTCTGCGCAAACCACCAAGGAGTGGTTGCCTCCAAAACCGCGGAACCCTAGAAGAACATGCATCTCCGATCGTATATATGCTACGTTTGGAGTGAAAACGGTCGATGAGACGTTTGAAACAATTCTTTAGCCGACTTTATCAATTTAACCACGTGTTATAGAGGTAAGTTTGTTTGAAATAATGTGTCCGAAAACATTTCCTCCGTAATATAACAAGGTGAAAACAAGACACTGTATGTTTACCCGAGGAGTAGCTTAGTAAGATACTACATTTAGCTACCAGATGTCTCCACCTGGATAACGCACTGCGCGGAGCCAACGATAGAGTGCGTGGCACTCACTAGAATCCAGTAAGCCACATGGCTTAGTTGGTGTGAAAGCTAATAGATCGCGCGACCTGGTACACAGCGAATGAAAAAGATGTGGACAGCGGCAGATTCAAAAGAACTAAACATAATAGATTCGTTCACCTGTGTCACTGACCTGTGTTGATCAGTTTATTTCGTGTAACACTGCAGTGAACACTATTCCTAGGCATCCTGAGTGACCATGATAATAGACCACTGTAACATAAGTCTACTAGTGAACATAACCTCAAAATAAGCTAGCCACGGACCGCCTTCTTGACGTTAAGATTTACATCTAGACGGCGGTGCAATCGCAATTTAAATCGCAATATAATCGAGGGACGTCAATAATAGGCCCATCGCTTTAGGCCCATGTTGGCTTCAAGGTTACAGTATAGCATGCGCCCTCCACGTAAGTATACAGAGCTAAGTGGATGTGAAGCAAAATGTGTATGTCAGTGAAACAGGTGTCTATTTTCTCTTCATTTGATAAAATTAATGGTACCCTCAGATTTTGTCCAAGTTTGCACATAAAATTGGAACGCTGTTATATTTCTCACATACACTGTGCTAGCTCACTGATCAAGAAATAGAACCGAATCCGCCTGCCATATTTTATTCCCCTGAATTAGTATCGTAGTCCGTGGGTCTCTACCTCTACTATAAATTATATGTATAAGGGGCTCGTTCCGGTTCCTTATTAATAAAACACATCTGGCTAAAGCTAAAACATAGCAAACTACCTCGGTTGTAGGGGGAGGGAGGGGATTCTCGTGTGGCTTGGCTCCACAACATAGAATGTTCGTTTATTATATAACGCATGCATCCCGAACTAGGCCTATATAGTGACAGCACATTTCAGCTCAAATTGATGCACAATTATACATTATTGTAAATTTCTTAGTGGTGTGGTGCCCCGCCTGCCCCTTTCACCACATGAAGTTCGTATATCTGAACAACGTGACTATTTTACGATTTCTGCAAAAGTTTGACAAAATGATGACAAGTTAATATTATTTTGGAAAATGAAATGTGGAATGTTGAATAATGGGATGGAAATTAGAAATATAAGGGTCTGCGGACCAGCTTCTATCGCCCCTTGATGAATACATGTAGTTACGCCCCTGAGAAAGACAACCTATTATATTATGATTTTAATAAAATCAATGTTTATCGAATACAATAGCAATTACGGATCACATATTTTAGAATAAACTATCTACTTTTTAATTGGCTTCTTGACGAATGTTGCTGCAAAACTTCCGAACTCTACCTCTAACGCTAGCTCTTCCTCGCCAGGATTGTCGGGTTGGGGCCTCGCAACCAGGGGCACGGGGTTCCCCTCCATCTAGCAGGGACTCCACCCCTGAGAGACCGACACAGAAGACCTCAGTACTCGTGGCGGCTAATTTACCATTGCCAAGTAACGTACAATACTTATTTTATTGCAAACCCCGGCATCCATTATTACTAGTGATCTGTGGGTTCCCAAAATTTTGGGTCGTTTCGGGTCGGGTATTTGGGGGTCAATTTGATTCTATGGAAAAAAACGTATCCGATCCTCGGGGAACTAAAAACATATTTCGGGGGAATGGTGGAGGTGCCGGTCCAGACAATTTTTAATTTACAGCTTGTTGAACACAGGCTCATTATGTCATTCATTGAAAATCCAGACGGCAGAAAATGAATTGGGAGAAAATAATAATGTAAGATTCTTCACAAGTAAAATTCATAATCCATTTAAATGTACAACCATAAAAATTACACACGTAAACAGGTATATTTGACCTAAATGAGTGTTGTGGGTACTTTCAAAAAGTCAACGTAAGCTACTCAGAATATTTCACATTTGAATTCGCGATTTTGATCGATCAATAATCAATCAATCAATTCTATATTAAAGCTGTATGAGAGAGAGAGAGAGAGAGAGAGAGAGAGAGAGAGAGAGAGAGAGAGAGAGAGAGGGAGAGAGGAGAGAGAGAGGGAGAGAGAGAGAGAGAGAGAGAGAGAGAGAGAGAGAGAGAGAGAGAGAGTAATAGACTTTACCGCCCCTTCCCCCTCCTTCCCTCACTACATACTAGCGGAACTATGCAGGCAGTTAAGTGGTTGACGCGCGCCAAGTGAGGTGTGCTGCTAAGTCTTGTGCGTCTCTTGCGGTGGTTCGGTAAAAGTGCGGAGTGCTTCGCGATTGTTACTTTTTTCCCTCTCTGTTCCTCTGTTCCTGTCGACACTGCAATGCCTGGACACCCTATTCTAGACTTGTACAGCGAGATTGATCATTTTCACCGAGTCGAGGATGTACTCGACTTTGTGCCGCTGGTACCTGTTGACGACGTGGACATGTGGTCGTTTGTTGCAAGCGAAACTTTGCCAACAGGAGAACCAAATACAAACCATTATGGATGTTTCTCTCAGATGGAAGAAACAAAACACAATGGATGTCAATTTCCTGAGAATAACATGGAAATAACAGAGCAGCACAGTGCGCAGGTCGACTTAGATAACTGGCTAATGGACACTGATACCGTTGGCACAGATGTGGTTTTGGAGGAATCTTGTAACAAGATTGACAGCGGAAACTCCGGAATGCCCAACTATCTTAATTACTCTCAGTCCGAAATTTTGTGAAAGAGGTGTTGAATATGGAGCTCTCCCTTGATGACGACACCGAATTATTGCTGGATGATTTACTAGAAGAATGCTCCGAAATATGTTATTCGCCAAGTCCAAAATCATTACCATTCCAAGGTTTGGAGTGTGCCGATAAGGCTCGATGCTATCCAGCTGATGGTAGTTTTGAACCACGTCTTACTGAGATGGTGACTGACGCTGATGCAGTGTCTCTAAACATCGAAGAAACACAAAACGAACAACGTCGTGGTGTTGTGTCATGCAACGGGGATGGCGGAGACAAGGGAGAGGGGGACCGAACGGATACGAATCACACCGCATATGTTGAGGTGGACCAAATGAAAGCAAAATCAAACAACAATATTAATTCAAGTATACAATACATAGCGTACGAACATGATTACGCTCAGGCCCTCGAGTCGACTGAAGACACATCTCTTCCCGCATTATCCGATGAAGTTACCTCCATAGGCCTACACGAGATCGATGCAGTAATATCCGATGAAGTTACCTCCATAGGCCTACACGAGATCGATGCAGTAATATCCGATGAAGTTACCTCCATAGGCCTACATGAGATCGATGCAGTAATATCCGATGAAGTTACCTCCATAGGCCTACACGAGATCGATGCAGTAATATCCGATGAAGTTACCTCCATAGGCCTACATGAGATCGATGCAGTAATTGAGGAAGCCCCAATACTCGAAATTGAGCACAGACTTCGCATTCCCGAGTCTGCACACAAAGTTGTTGTTGTTCCCGCCACGAAAACAAAAACCCGCTTGATTTTAGAGTTGATAGTGAACGACGAAGAAGTTTTTAGACAACCAGAACCAGTGACAAAAGTTTGGGTTAGGTCTGCCTATATTATGAATATGGTTAACTTATCTCAAACCAAGGTCTCAGATTTAGACACCCTGGGAAAGGTGATAAATTCTCTTAAAGTAAAACAAAAACGTAAACTTATCTCGCTCTGCAGTTGTTCTCCGACCGTTGCAAACAAGATAATGTCCCAGTTCGCACAACTGTCATCAAAGAGGAAGGCTGACTCTTTTGCTGAGTTGTCATCAGGAGGTGAGTTAACAAATACCTCAAATAAGTATTAATAAGGATAGATAACATTAAACACATTCATATTTGAATTTAAATTAGGTTGTTTACATTGAATTTTTCTGATTACCTCGGTGCATTGCGTCCCCACTCCCCAGCAATCTGGCGGTGAATGAATGGCGGTAGTAATCAGTCCGGTGGGTAGGAGTAAACACGTGGCTGTTTGTGATACAAGCGCAAGCCGCTTGGTATTTTATTTGTCAATGCACAAAGACTTGCGTCAGTAAGTTGTGGAAAAGATCGACGACTTGTCTCCGGCGATAATGTCTGGATATCAATGGAAACGAAACGCAAACAAAAACCAGTCCCAATTGATAGGAATAAATTATTCTAGGACTAAAATTGCATTTCTAGATAGAAACCAGCAATCATTTATTAAATTTGGTGTTTTGGTCAACCTTCAACGTATGTTGTGGTCAAAACTCTCTATATTTATCGGCCACTTTGGAGTAGTGGTTAAAAAGAGGCAACACTATGCGAATGATCGCGGGTTCAAATTTCATTCAATTTGTATTACCTTTATTGCAATTTTTACTCATAATTTCCCGTTTCTTGCCTACTTCTTGCTTGACATTTGCGTGATATCCTCGGGCGCCGCAATTTTACCGCCGCAAGTCTGCTAACGCCACTATCTTTGTTCATACGGTTTGTATTGCCCTATGATCTAACAGATGGATTTGCCCAAGTCCTCCATTTTTAACGAGATGCAACTTTGCACCGGTAAATCTTTTGCATGACGGGGTAAAGCATTAAGGTCCGAGGAGTAACAAAGATTACAGAATTTTGTTGTTCATGGAGGGAAAGCGCTCAAAGCTTTTATTTTCCGTGTAAGGCAAAAATTTGTTGGGCGAAAATATATTTTTTTTCTTTTAGTATGTTAAAATATGAGCGTTGTTCTAAAAAAATAATTTTTTCATGTAATATTATTTTATACTTTTTAGTCTTAACGAATGTTGTAATCGAATATGTGCTCACTCGGAGTATCCGAATTTCTGCATCTGGTTGGCTCATCCTCACTAGCTTTGACTAATTTCCCATATGAAGCTTTGTTTCATTAATTAATTATGATGAATTAATTGATTAACTAGTGAATGTGATAAATTGATTCATGTAATTGTCATCAAGAATATACGTCTGTGTGAAAAATTTCAGCTCGATCGGACATTGGGAAGTGAGTGAATTAGTATCTAGTCGCATACAAAACTTTGATATATTAATTATGATGAATTAATTGATAATTAAGTGAATCTGTTAATTGATTCATCTATTGTCATAAAAATATACGTTTGTGTGAAAAATTTCAGCTCGATTGGACATTGGGAAATGGGTGAAATGTTGATTCCCATATGAAAGTTTGATTATTAATTAGGATGAATTAATTCATTAATTTGTGAATCTGTTAATTGATTCATTTATTATTATCAATAATACGTATGTGTGAAAAATTTCAGCTCGATTGGACAGTGAGAAGTGGGTGAAATATCGATTATAAGATTCCGTCCACACAGACAGACAAACACATGAAGCTAATATAAGCGTCGTAAAAAGCATGAAAACATAATGTTAGTAATTCACGATAGCTTTATAACCAAACAATACTTTTAATAGTATATTGCGTTTCATAGCTTTTAAAAATACGTCAACTTGGTGTTTAGCAGATGAACTTATAATGCAAAACGTTATTTCACCCTTCATCTTTCACCCAGCCGCATTGGGTGGTCGTTGTACATCATAATACGTGTGTGTCGTACTTAAAAGTCAACTGATTTATTTAGTTTTTAGCCTAATATTCCTTAGAGCCCAAAGCCGTCCGCTGTGGCACATACGATTATAGAGCGCTAATCCGAAGCGCTTGGCTCTACAAGGACGTGGGTTCGAATCCCACAGAAGACAAAGGTGTTTTGTAATTGTTCTTCATCGTCATCTATTAACACAAATCCTTAGTGCATTGATATGAGACGTTAGTCAATAGAAATCATTATCTTTCGTTAAAACCAACATCAACCAAATCGAATTATTTATATGAATCATGTAAATTAACCTTTCTGGTGAGTTGACCGTACAATGTGTAAACTGAACTGCCTCGTTGGAATGCTCTTCACATGACAATCACATCAGATCCGCGGAATGAACGTATAGTTGTGCATAATATCACGCGCGTTAGGTTATTGATGCGTTACGAATTAGCGGCGGACGTGCGAGCGCACGCGACAAAGATGGAACTCACCACCGGCCGTCGTTTAGTGACACACGTCATCTTCTAATAACAAACAACCACCGAACATGTCTTAATTGGCAACGGTGCTAGTCGAGAGGTCTACAAGAATCATTGCGATACACATTCTTGTTCTTGACTAAGTCGGGATTCGGACTGGAACACACGATCTATGAGCCATGGTTTACCACACTGCATGATGTACAACCATTTTTAGCGCAATATTATTATGTTTAATTATTAGTTATTGTAGTGCAAATTTGTGTTGTTGTTGTTGTTTATTTTTAAACAATAATAATTGTATCAATTTAGACGAAATGGACGAAAAAATCTATATCTGAATACGATATCGATATACATTTCATTTTAATGTTAAAAACATATTTTAAAATTTATCTTTTTTCACGATTATTAATATTTTGACAACTAACCGGCCAAAACAAATCTGAGGTAGCCGGGGTGAGGGAGGGTCAGGGGGGGAGGTCTCCCAGCCATGCAATGCGGGTCCGGGGCGCACAGCTCTGGAAATATTTTCGATTCTGAGTGTGTGATTTGAGTATTTTAACGAGTTTGAATCACGTGTTTTCATAACATTAAATGTTAATTTTGTTATTGGTGACAAGACCGTGATAATTTTTTGTTGTGACTTTAAAATTGTATTATGTTCTGTGACTTGACACTGGGGATGTCCGAGGGTAACATTTAACTTCTGGATTTTAGTTGCATTGTAGATCTGAATTGTATTGAAATAATTGGATGAGCGTAGCGAGCGTAGCGAGCGAAGCGAAGATTCCATTTCACTACACTGGAGAAAAAAATCCGGAATGTTTTTTTTTTCTTTCTTTTTTTTTTTGTATTTTTGTGTGTTTGTTAACACGATTCCGGCTAAACCGATACTCCGATTGCGATGAAATTTTATGGAGGCCTTCGAAATCTCTGAACTTAGAACTGCCACGTTTTTGAGCGCAATCGGGAAATTTTTTCTCATAAAAAACGCAATTTTACGATTTTTTTCGATTTTTAAAAAATTTCTTCGACTTATAACACCTACATGCTTTATCCGATTGTAATGATTTTTTCACAGAACCTTAATTTTATGAATAAGATATTCGTGTGAAATTTGAGCATAATCGAAAAATTATTTCTCATGAAAATCGTAATTTTACGGGTTTTTTTCTTTTTTAAAACAATTCTTTGACTTATAACACCTACATGCTTTATCCTATTGTAATGATTTTTTTTACAGAACCTTCATTTCATGAATTAATATATTCGTGTTAAATTTGAGCGCAATCGAATAATTATTTCTTATGAAAATTGCAATTTTACGATTTTTTTCTTTTTTAAAAATTACGATTAATTAAAAAATTAAGTTAATTTTTTATTTAATTTAGTTTAATTAAAAAAATTGAGTTAATTTTTTATTTAATTTAATTTAATTAAAAAAAATCTTCGACTAAGTAATGAATTTTTCACATAACAACAGAAAATCCGCGTAACACATGGCAGCTCAATGCACCATATACGCTCATCCAACAACGCGGCGGGACTTAAGCGTTTTCCTAGTATTAACAATTCCACCTACGGGAGTGTTTCCCGACTAAACAAATCGAGAAATATTATTACATGTTATGTATAATAAATATATGCGTCCCATGTAAAATTAAGCTTTAATTTGTATGTGGATGTCCGATGTAGGGAGTGTGACCCTCTTCAGGTGACTAACTAGGTTATAAGGCTTTAGGGTAGTTAGGGAAGGGATGTATGTCCGAGGACTGTTTAAGAGGACTCGATCCCATGCATTCGCATTAACGACTGAGGACAAGCTCGGAAAACCCTTCTCTCAGGATTGCCGGTCTCGACGGGATTCGAACCCGGGACCTCTCGAATCAGAGTCTCGCGCTTAACGCTCGAGCCAACACTGTCGGTTAAGGTTTTTGGATCTAGATCGGTAAACATGTATTTTTTAAATGCTAATTTCACTCAAAAAAATAAGGTATGCCGATATCTATTGATATTAGTATAGCATTGTATTTTAACATTATGTGGTTGTATTGAATTGTTATGTTTTATTTCTAGACGAGTGAGCGATGCGAATGAGGAGTCTGGTACGCTCTATACTCGATCGGGCCTTGGCCGTGAGCATTGTCCAATAAATGTTTGTCTGTCCGGGCTCATACGGCCGAACGGCCAAATAGATTGAGCTGAAATTTTAAACACACATCCGTGATCAGGTAACTGAGAACTGCTAACAAAATGAGCAATATCTGTACGTTGCGATTTAAGCTCACAAGAAATAAAAATGTGAAAAATTTGAACTTAGATTGCAAATGTTTAAAATACCCATTCGTAAAATAGAACACAGCCTGTGAAAGTTTGCGATCAGAAGAAGCAAGTAAATGTTTATTATTATTTCGTTTTCATTTCTTCTGTCATTCTGTAAATGATGCTGGGTCATTGCTGGCTATCAAGGATACTATTATTATACACTTCGTTTGGGCTGGTGATGATCTACAAGAAACGCGACGTATTTTATCTCGCAAACATCAGCTGGTAAGTTGGGTAGTATATTACTTCCGAAACTAGAATGCGAGCTCTGGCAGTCGTTGGCGGGGACCCCCCATATTCTCTGACGACCTTCCCAACGACGACGTCCAGGACAAAACGAACGATGACAAAGACGATGACGACCACGACGCGAGAACCCTCCCTTTTCTTTCACCTTTACCCGTGGCTATTTCTGACCAGCACCAGCATGGGATTTTCCTCCCTATATCCTCTAGGCAAGAGTGGTGATTTTTGACCTAGCGGTTGTCGCACCCTTAATCCAAACTAAAACGGGGGACGTATGGGACCAGCCTTTTTTCATAATAGGTCGACGACAAACGGTTGACGCACCCTGAAACCAAAAAATTATAAACCACTTTCTCTGTTCGCCTAAGCCTAAATATTTTATTTTTTTGGGTTTATTTGGATTAAGGACGCGTCAACCGTTAGGTCATAATGCACGACTCTAGCCTAGGGGATGGGGAGGAGGGGCCCATGCTGGTCAGAACCAGCCATGGGTAAGGGGAGGAAGGGGGATTTCTCACGTCGTGGTCGTCATTGTCTTTGTCATCGTTCGTTGTGTCACTGTCACCGTCGTCGGGGAGGTCGTCAAGGGAAGGGGGAGGTGTCCCCGACGACGATTGCCAGAGCTCGCCTCTGGTTTTGGGGAGTATAATATACTTCCCTCTTATTAGCTGATGTTTGCGAGGTGGACCTTTTCTCTTGAATCGCCTTTTACGATTAGCAGAGCCATGCTCTGGGCCAATTCTACCCCGAACCCAGACGGAATCGTCTTTATATTTTTCATACATTGACGCTGGAGGAAGTACCTGTTCTAAGGGTCATACACCGGCCGTTCCATTTAGCCTGGGGTGTAGCCTATCTGTTCAACAAGGGCCTGTGACCACAAATGTTTGTATAAAGATTATACTAGGGAAACGCCAAAGTCGTTGTTAGACGAATGAGTGAGCCATGTGTTGAGTCACCACATTACAACACAAACATTACACACACATTACTTTACTTCCCCCTACCTTAGACCTCCCTAGCCTATCATTGGCTAAAGTGGCGCATTATGGCCGGACAGTTGACGTGACCTTAAACTTAAAAACTTTTTTTTTAAAATTATTTACACCACAATATAATTACCTAACCTTAATCCAATTAATGTTCACGGGTACTCAACACGTGGCTCTCTCACTCGTCTAACAACGACTTTGGCGTTTCCCTAGTATTTCAACAAGGAAAAGAACCCCCCCCCCTTCCCTCATCATTTAGAATTTTAGTGAAAAGGAAATAATAGATGCTACAAATTGCTAAATTTGAAAAATAAATAATAAATATTCATTATTATATTCTGTTACCACGTCCAACTCTGCGTTGGGTCGGCATTGAAGATAGGCCTCTCCATCTTCTTCTGTCCTGCCACCACTCCTCTTCTACCACCACATTCCAGTCTCCTCCTCGCTGTTCCACATCTTTTCTCACACTATTCTGCCATTGTTGTCGTGGTCTGCCCCTTGGTCACCTGGAATTTCCAATTCCATCATCCTTCTCGGTAATCTCGATCTTTCCATGTCCGGACAACTTTAATCTTCTCTCTCCAATTGCTCCATTAAGTTCCTTCTCCAAATACCAAATTTATTTTCCTTCCCTTATATGTTGCATTGAGTTCAAACTCGTCCCGGACCACACTTGTTATTATTTTATATGTTATTGTAGCTGGGCTATGACATATTTACAAATGGTTACAAATGGTGGAGGTGCCGGGTCATTCAACACGAGTGTGAGAACATACACCTCCGTATACCAACGATCAACCCCTTTTCCTCCCACATTATTGATAGTTTGCCTTCTTCTTTGATACAATTATTTTTTTAAACTTTGACCCCTTTTTAATCAAATCAAAATATTTCGATATTAATTTAGTTCGGTAAGTAGGACTAAAAACGTAAATATTTATTATACAAAGCAAACCGATTGGCACATGTATTTTATTTGTCAATTAAAGCATTTTAGCCAGTAATTAATAATGTGGGGGTGGGGGGCGTGCTGTGGGAGGTTAATTAAAAAGAGGGATTTATTTTTTAAAGTCTAGTTGTCTATTCGTACGGATACAGCGTATCATCTACACATAGTTTTGGGACGGTAAATTGACGATTTGAAACCAGCACTGTTGGTTCCCAATAGCTCAAGCCAGCACCCTAACTGCATTTGCCCCCATGAACTGACATCGAGCGATTACAGTTGAAATGAAGAATTTAAAATATTATTACAAACAAAACAACACCAAGATTTAAAAGTGGTTTATTAAACATACGTAGTGAGAGTAGCGATCAAAGCCAAGTCATCAATTTGATTAGGATTCCCTAGAAAAATAGTTCGTTTTGTGGCTCGCTCTCTCGAAGACAAACGGTTAATCCGATCTTGGTTATTTTTTATATCATAATATGTTTCAAGTAATTTCTAAAGGTCTTCTCTAAAATATACAACGTATTGAAGTGCAATCAGAGAAATGTGGCTAGTGCCGGGTATTACTCAGCATCGAGCCCGCTGAGCTAATGAAATGACACCGCTCCCCGCTTCCCTTGTGCCGCAGTCAGATTTCCGAGAGAGTTCCACTTGTTACAGTTCCAGTTATTCCATTAATCGGCACACGACTATATTTATAATTAAATCGTAGTCGTACGTCATTTTTGTCATTGAAGTCTGTTTCGAATTGTTGCATTGAGGTAAACCAGTGATATGAGTAACAATTGATTCATTGTCTTCTTTTTCAGCGTCTACGTCGAAGCAGGGCCAGCCAGGCCCGGCGACGAAGAGGCGCCGTCGCTAGGAATCTCACGGCGGGTCCTGATAAGGTAACCATATTTTGAAAATTACAAACGGGGACAACAAAAGTGTAAGAATATGTTCTTTGTACACGGACAATTTCGGGGTCTGGATCAGAGCCCTAGCCGCTGGAGGCAATTTTTTTTCGAAATATTTTTGGTCAATTGACCAGAAAACGGCTTTCTGACATGAAAATATTAATTAAAAATAGTTTTAATGTGTACATTTTTGTAGTCATAATAAAATCTTTACCTAGTGGTTTAAAAATGATAGTACCTACAAAATAAAATACAAGCACTCCGCAAAAAATAATGCGTGTAATGACTGTATTGATGAGGGCATCATACTATAATGAAGTTGTAATAATATAATAATAGAGACAATTGTAAATGCATTGAATTTTTATAATAAAGGCCTACATGATTAACTTTTAATAAATTTTGTCTTTACAACGAAATAATTAGTGTAGGTATGTAATTGATCAAAAACGTAGCTCAGTTGCATGATTATTACATTTTGAGTTTTCATTATCTATAAACAAAATCAATGCAAAAAATGACTGAGAAAATTAGGGGTTTACAAGTCCTGATTTTTTAATTCAAGTCGAGTCGAGTCCGAGTACTTCGTTTTTTTTTAAATTTCACTATTACTCTTTGACTATATTTTTTAATATTTATTTTATTTATTGATACATCAGCTATTAAGTTGGCTCCAAAAGTGAAAGAATAACATCTAATTGATCTAAAATGTAATCTCTCTCTAGATCATTTTAATGATCAAGCACAAATTAATGTTATTAGGGCTAGGCTGTGACATATAATTCAGTAGTAAGTGGTATTACATGAAAATGTTGATACAAACATTATAGTGACATGTATTTATTGATTGTGCCAGAAGAAGTTCAGTACTTCCAAAAAGAACAAAACATTTTATCAAAAGACTGAGGTTAGTATTACGGATAATCAGGGTTGGTAAGGTAACGCCAAGAAAAGATATCGATTTCTACGTTTTCACACACGTGCGCGACCCGGCGCCTCCACCAAAATCATTGAAAAACACTATATTACACCCCCAGAGAAAATGAATTATCGTCTTTGATGTGGAAGAACTATTTCAATGTTATTACTGTTAGTATTTATCAGAAGAGTGTATTTTTCCAAGTAAAACATTTTCCTTCCACACGGTACAGTTGACAGAATACCGGCACATTTCCCCTACAAAATTGCAAACCGGTACAAATACGTAATTTTAACGAGTCTCTTGGGACACTGTAACGGTAGTGTTCTGAAAACTGTAATGTACCGGTCAAACCGGTACGTCTGGTCCCCATACGTCTAGAGTACCTAACGATGCAGGAAGTTTAGCTTGGTACACCTTGGGGCACAAATGATTATGACATCGGATATCAAATATTGTTTACGAAGAAAAAGTGAAAATTATTGTGATGATGCGATTGCGTGAGTATTTACATCCGAATGCTTTGGATACCATCTAAAGATAATCCACGTATTGTAAGCAAGAAGATAGTTTGAAGACGATCATAAAATCATAAAAAGCGTCTATTAAAAACTATAAAAATGGAGAAAAAATGACACAACAAAAATTAAAATTAAAAAATTAAAAATGGGGTGTGCAAGTCCTGACATTTAAATTCGAGTTAAATCCGAGTATTATTTTTGTAAATATCACTATTACTCTGTGACTATCTAGGGCGACGGTCGTCGCCCGCAGCCAAACGCATGCGACTGCTTAAGCGACGACGAACTCGCGGCCCTGTATACAGCTACCAGAGTTGGGGGGTTTTCAGCTATCTGCACACGCCGCCCCGAATAAGTTACAATCTTAAAACTCGGTATATGACCTGGTATGTGGTCCATGACATACCAAAGAAAAATCAACACGATCCGATAACCCGTTCTGTGTTAAAAAAGTGTCTTAAAATCGTCGAAAACCTTCCGGCTGGCTAGCTACCTACCTAATTCTCCGCGGAACTATGTTTAGCCCTACGGAGAAATCAGTAAATCTTAGAACAATGAAACTTGGACCACACTTAGATGTACCTCAGGCGCAGTGCCTTTTGCTTTCAAAACCAAACTCGGGTAACAGGGATGATTTTTGAATTTGGATGATAATCAAAACACGTTATTACTAAGGCATGGTAATTTGTACAAACTTGAAATTAAACATCCTATTAACCATTATAAATATCTAGCGTCCAAAACACAAGGGACTAAATTTGGGGAGACAGTGGGCCCAAAAATGTAAAAAAACAACTCTGAACTTTAAAAAACTAATCATTCAAAGAAAACGCTACAACTGAGAAGTTTCAAACGTGGAATACGCTAAGATATCTCTCATTCTTTATCCCTTTTGAATATAAAAAGCAAATTTGGTAACGGGTACCGGAGAAAATAAAAATCATCATAAGTTAGGTAATTCCGTACTGTTATGAATAAGACGCTATACAGAGAAAACTGTATACATCGTAGAGCTTTGAAACTTGGACCACACTTAGATGTCCCTCATGAGCAATCACTTTACCTTTCAAAACCAAAACCGGGCAATAGGGACCGGGGAAAATCAAAATCAAAATCAAAACGTGAGATTACTCAGGCGTAGTAATTTGTACAAACTTGAAATTAAACATGCTCTTAGCCATTATAAATATCTAGCGCCCAAAACACAAGGGGGCAAATTTGGGGGGACCGTGAGCCCAAAAAGTAAAAAAACAACTCTCAACTTAAAAAATTTAATCATTCAAAGTCCATCATTCACGCCTCGATAGGAAACAAACAGCAAAAAGATGTAATATCCCCCACAATTTTTTTTTTTTTTTAATATTGGCAGCCAAGCTTTCCTTCGAAAGTCTTCGGCTGTGAATGCTGTGAGATATAGAAGTTGGGCCAAGCTTTTCATTCTTTCGCCCTAATTTCGCACTGAAAAGAAGTAAAATCATTTTGCCTGTTGACGAGCGCCAAGCCAACCATTTTCGTGGTAAAAAGTAAAAATTTTAAACCCAAAATCGTTTTTTTATTAATTGCTTGTCTATTGAATTTGGTTCATTACGAGGTTGCGATATCCAGGTTGTACCGAGGATCTGACACAAACTACTCCCCCGACATCGCTATCGTACTTCTAGAGTCCCCGGTAGATCTCAACTGGAAGACGAACCTATTCTGCGTTGATTGGGGAAATATTCTGGAGCCAGACCAACTCAAAGTTGGGCTGTGGGCGTTGTAAGTTTGCTTTGTGTATTCTCATCAGGAGCATTCTCTATATCATGTACAGAAACAGCAAAAAGTCCTTATATAAAACCCACTCGGCTATTGTATTTAGTAACAACGTCACAAGTTGAGAAAGAACATGTTCTACAGTACACACAATACATATTTTTTGTCACCAGCTGTTTATGACTGAAGTTCATTTTAAATTACGTAATTTCTTTGCTTTTCTTCCATTGGGACTCTTCAGGTGGACAGTGGTCTTCTAGTACTGTGATACTAACAAGAACACAAAAGTTACTGCACATTAAGCAATGTAACTCTGGAAATATAATTATTTTTTTTGTAAGCAGAAACAAACACATTTTGTGGTAAATTTAATATATAGGCCTACAAAACTGTACTCTAATATTGAATTCCCCGCAAACAATATAATTAAATAGAAATGAATGGGTCATCAAAATAAGACTCCAAGATAGTAATCTTTTCTCAATCTAAATGCGAGTATATCAACATTGTTGACACATTAAGTAACTACAATGGTCACATAAGAAGACAGTTAAAGATGTGTATCTCTTGTTTCAGGTGGCTGGCTGGGGCCTGACTGAGCAACTGAAGTACTTGGAGCTGCCTACGTGTCATCAGATACTTGCTTGGACTCCATCGAACGACAACAACAGCATCTGCTCACAGAAGGGAAGTTCTGCGCTGGTTTCGTGAACGAAAGCACGAGTGTGTGTGGGGGAGACTCAGGTGGGGGGATGGTGTTTCTCCACCCGTTCTCCAAGACATACTACCACCGCGGAACTGTCAGCGTTGCTTTTACGCCCTTTGACCAATCTTCCGGCCTGTCGTGCTACTCCCAGAACTACGCAGCCTTTATGGACTTTAAAACTATATAAGTTGGATTCACGAAAATATCCCTGTTTAGATAATTAAATTATTTTGCAATTTTGCATCAATGCAACAATCTGTTAACTGTTATATTACACAAAGCTTCATCTAGGGAAGTAACCGGCTTTGAATCTTAATATAGGGATTGTTATAGATTAAACATTGTTTATTAACTAATTATTTTTTTATTAGTGCAGACTGTAGAGGGAAGAAAAGTAGAAAAACGTAAATTGTTGGATGAGCGTAGCGAGCGAAGCGAGTGAAGCGAAGACTTCAATTTCACTGACCCCCAAAAAATTTAGCTCGGGTGTTTTTTTTTTCTTCTTCTTTTTCTTTTTTTTGTTTGATTTTCCGTCTGTTTGTTCGCTCTCTACCGGGCAAACGGCATATGCGATCTTGATAAAAATTTGACAGGACCTTCGAAATCTCTGAACTTAGACTTGCCACGTTTTTGGGTATAATCGAAGAAATATTTCTCATGAATATCGTACTTTTACGATTTTTTTCGATTTTTAGTGCGATATTTTCGTGACATTTGGGCCGATTCTGACCAAACGGGTGGGGCTTTAACGTTCATATTTTACATGGACATTAAGGTAATGGTGATGTAGTACCTTTTGAAAGAAAAAGTTAGCCAGAATCCATAGAAATAAAGCTTTTAATATAAGTTGTTTACGGTAAATAATACCAATTGACAAGAAACAAAAGAAACTTGACAACATTCACCTACAATGCGTAGGCAGCAAAACAAAGCACTTGCAATAGTAAAGATATCTCACGCAAACTAAAAACTTTAAAAAGCTCATCCATCAACGCGGCGGGACTTTAGCGTTTTCCTAGTAAAATTAATATTATATACTTGTGTACCTGGATGTGAAAATAGCAAAATGACAATAAAAATTTCTACTAATGCTATTAATTATTACTATTTTTCATACACTTTTTGCTACAACATGACGACATCCATATTTGTATCCAGTATGAATCTACTGATGAATAAAAACTTGAACTTGTAATATGAATGTGGTGAATGATGAATGAATGATGCCGAGCAAACAGGAATTCGCTTTAAACGCACGTCCTATATCCTCTTCGCCTTCTTTATTTTATCACCTGGAGTTTAATTGCCGTCTCTGCAAAGCTATTTACGTACTATTATGTGAAACGTTTTGTGATTTGTGTTCCTATTACTTTGTTGTGTGTGTTATTGTGATTGTAGTCATGGTGACACTTTGTGTTAGCTTACGCTGGGGCTAAGCTACCACCAGCAATGAGATTGCGTCATGATCATGTTGAAAATATATGTTTTATTTTTTTTCATATAGTCAATAAATGGTTAACATAATAATAATAATAATAATAATAATCATAATAATAACAATAATAATAATAATAATAATAATAATAATAATAATAATAATAATAATAATAATAATAATAATACTACATACATAATAATAATAATAATAATAATAATAATATAATAATACGTCGGGAAATCAAGAATAATGTAAGTTATTCACCACCACGACGCGACGAAACATCCCGTCAATGTTATAATTTCTCTTCAATAATAATAATAATAATAATAATAATATATTTATTGGTCCTTTGATCATTACAATGATATTGGACAAGCCAACAATAGCACACAAGGAGAAAGCAATACAATACAATACAATACAATAAAAACAAGTCAACAAAGATTTAAGATGTCAAGTATTCATTGACGGAATAAAACGGATTGTTAGTTAAAAACCTCTTCAGTTCAGTCTTAAAGCTTATCACATTGTTCTTCTTTAAGTATTTGGGCAGCTTGTTATATAATTTAGCGCCTGAGATATCAGGTCGCATACAAGATAGGTTTAGGTGATGCTCTCCAATTTTAAAATTGTCTCTGTTCCTAGTAAAATGGTCATGGCAATCACCGTTTGTCGTTGTTAGCTTGTCATTATTTAAAACATATAAAATTGCATTGTAAATGTACAGGCAGGGCAAAGTTAAAATTTCTAGGTCTTTAAAATAACTCCCTGCAGTGGGCATAACTGCTAGCATGGGACATATACCGTACAGCCCTTTTTTGTAGTCTAAAAAGTCTAATGGTGTGGGGTGACAACCCCCAGCAGACAATCCCATACTGTAGTCTGGACTGGATATGTGCAAAGTAAACTAATTTGACAACACGTAGACTGCATACATCCATCAGTCTTTTAATAAGGTAACATCCACCTGCAAGTTTTTTACTTGCATAATTAATGTGTATGCCCCAGTCCAGCACATTGTCAACAAAAACACCAAGACAATTAGTCACATCAACTTCTTCGACAATAGAATGAGATTTAAGATACACAAGAGGACTTCTGTCAATATTTTTGTTTGTTTTAAACTGCATCAACAATGTTTTATCAGCATTAATAAAAAGTTCATTATCATCACACCATACAACCATTTGATTAGCAGCCAGCCTGCTTTCAGAATACAACGACTCAAGATCAAGGTTACTTATTAAGTCATTCGAATCATCTGCATATAGATTAACTTTACCCATATTTACCAAGTCTGTCAAGTCGTTTATGAAAACGATAAAAAACAAAGGTGATAGCACCGAGCCTTGCGGTACGCCTAAACTTAACTTCACTTCTTTTGAAAAAGTTGTTTCTAATTTACCAGCTATACAAACAATTTGGCTACGATCTTCTAGGTACGATTTTATCCAGGAATGAGGTTTCCCCGCAATTCCCAGGAGATCAAGTTTTTTAAGAAGCATTTCATGATTGACACTGTCAAATGCTTTAGAATAGTCATAAAATAAACCTATCACGTGTTTGCGTTTGTCAATAGCCTCAATTACATGAGAGATAATATCACACAGTGCGGTCGTATAATGGAGTTCACATCGACTGTTCAGTGGGCAACAAATTCGCATTTTGTACAACCCTTAGAAAGGGTTCCAACTGAACAATGCTTCGGAGTGCTTGGTAGCAAAGTGAACCCCATTGTGCAAAAGACAAATACCATCTCTAAACTAAAAGTGTAGTTGATAAGCCTTATCTCTATTTTAATAAATTCATTGTCTTATTTACATTTTTCTAAGCATTTTCGTTTTTTGGAGAAGTGTTTATCTTCGATTTTAAGGAAATATCCGATTAAATCATGTCAAAAGTTTATGTTATTTGTTTTGCAATTCCGCTTAGAATTGAGCTACAATTTCGATTTAAAAACATTTTAGGCCTTGTTTTGACTTGATGAATTGAATAAACTATATATATATAATCAGTAAATGAAAAAAATGACACGATTTAACTATCACTTACACAAGAGACCGCACACCTGTCATCCCATTTCATCTTGGATTGGGTAAATGGTTGTAAAATACCTCTATTATATTCGTCATGCGCCTACATCCTTTCAACTTCAACAAATTCTTTTCGAAAGGGTTGTTTTTTGGCATTTGTAAAAGGTTTGCAGACTGTATAAATTAATGTATTGTGTAAAACTCAATCACTGGCCAGTAATGTAACTAATCTTATCATTTAATTATTGATGAATCGAGTAAAAATTATACTACACACACTGTCTAGCCTGCCTTTTTCCGGTTATTTGAGTTTTTGAAAGGCGATTTTAGCATCAGTTTCATTCAAAAGTGTGTATTGAATATTGGACGAATTAACAGAATAACAGAATAATAACTAATTATTAACTTGTCTAGAGGAGAAGCGGTATGCTACACGAATGACTAAGTACCCTTCAATAGTTTATAAACCACTGCAGAACCCATGTGTTGATTTCATATTACTGTTGTCCCTGCGTTCCACGTTCGAATCCAGGATGTTCCTTCACTCTTGTTCACACTGTTATCCATGTGTATATAGGCATATAATAATTTAATTTAGTTGTCCTTTTTAAATCAGTTTTTATAACTGCATAGGATAGACGTAAAATAAGTAAATACATTGCCAAGTTATTTTGCGAACAAATCTTAATATTTGGTTAAAATTAAAATTAAGAACACCCACAGAACCATTTTTTGACAAGGAATTGATTAACATACGTTATAATTATGAAAACGTTAAAATAACGCTTGTTATAATGCAATGGCATATGCATGGTTGTTTTCGTACCTTTTCTCGAGTTGGAATATATAAATGAAGACGGGCTGAGTGGCTGACAGCAGTAAACCAATATTCTATAGAAACCTTCGTCAACCTTTCAGCTATGATTGGCAACATTAGGGGTCTTGAAAAAGACCAATGTCAAGTGTGGCCCTAGGTTTCTCCACTGAATTGTCGGCGTGAATGCCATTATAGTGGACCTGCCCTTCACAAATCCATGCTGGCTCTCGTTTAATAGCGAATGACTGTCAAGAAAAGAGATTAATCTATTCCGCATAGCAGTTTCAAAAATCTTTGAAAACACAGAAAGTAATGATATAGGGCGATAATTACTTAACTTAGTTCTGTCAACTTTCTTAAATATAGGGACCACTTTAGCTTTTTTTAAAGCATCTGGAAATTTGCCCTGAATAAATGACTCACTAACAATGTGTATGAGTGGAACCGCAATGTAAACGCCCACATGTTTCAAGATATTACAAGGAATACTATCTAAGCCAGAAGACTTTTCTTACTAACTTTGTCCACAATATCATAAAACTCTTGTTTTCGCATAGGCCTGAGAAACATGGCATTGATCGGAGTATGGACTCTTGTAGATTTAGGTTGGATATTGTATGTGCCAGGTTTATTGTACACATTTGCGGTGCTGTTATTCGACGGCAGTGACTTTCTCAATTCAGCCACACTAGTGCCAAAATGCTTGTTAACCTGCTACCATTTCCTGCGAAGTAATAAGGGTTGAATCGTTTGTTATGTTTATGTCCAAGGGTGACCTCCTGTTACCGCCAGAATAAGTATTAATAACATCCCATGCGGCTTTAGATTTGTTATTAGCCAGATAATTCTCAAAGTAAATTCGCTTGGCCACCATAATACTATTTCTGTACAATTTTTTAATTTCTAGGTAACACGAAAAATCTAAATTACATCTTTTTGGCCCCTTGGATTTTAAATATGCATTTTTTACCTGCAGTGACAGTGAATACAAGTCTTTTGTATACCAAGTTCCTTTTGTTTTAACGGTTTCTTTAACTTTGTATAAGGGAAATGCTCGATTAAACACTTGCATAAAATATACCCATGAAAGAATCAAACATAATATTTACACATGCCCACATAGACCCTAATTTTATGTGCTTAGATTTAACTTAAGATTTAACTACAACTACATTATTGTGGAGCTCAAAGCAGCCACTAGACGAGCCACACCTATCTTCACCATCAAGAGAGGTGTACATAATCTATCATATATCATAAATACAAAAAGAAGAAAAAAAATATTCTGGATTTTTTTCTCCAGTGTAGTGAAATAGAATCTTCGCTTCGCTCATCCAAGTACATTTAGATACAATCGTAATACACACTTAAAAAAAAGTTAGGTCAATACGTTGCAACAGCTGTTGGTAGTTATGAACAATTCCGTATTATTGTCAAATTTGAAAAATAACTTTCAAAAAGGCTTTACTAAGCATCACTGGTCAACATATTAATGTTTCACAACGGCGCTTACCTTGGAAAAAAAAAAAAAGTGAAAAACATGAACTATAAGTGGCGAGAAGTGACGCAGCCTAGGCCTACCGTGCTGAGATGTTGAACTCATTGCAAGTACCTTACAATAACATAATTTAAAAATCCAAAATAGAATCATCACGTTTTTAGTGTTACCTATAGTAACAAAAAACCTTCAAACCCGCCTTTAACGTCACTATTTTAAACGAAAGTCATTTTGCGTTGAAAGTCCTTTATATTTAAAATAGCGACGTTAAAGGTTTTGTAGGTTGAGTATTTTAGTGCAAAAGGTTGGTACTACGTAAAAGCAAGATGTTAATGTCCAACATGGCCAACCAACAACAGTGAAATGTCCCGAGTTTTTACGTGTTCAATCTGTGTTCATTTTTCCATATTCCCGCACCTACGCGGGTTGGCATTGTAAAGTTTCAACTATAATTGAGGTAATTTGTTCAATTACCAGTGGATTTTTGCTGGGAAAAGTAGGTTAGGGGGTTTGGGGGGGGGGGGGGGTTCGCGCTTAGAGGTTGCGCGAAGCGCCGTGGCGAGGTTAGTAGTTAGTACACCACTTGGGCATACGGTTTTGCAGGTGACACTAATGTTTTTCCTACTTTTTACACATTTCTAAGGTAAGCGCCGTTTTGAAACGATGTCGACTAGTGATGCTTAGTGAAGCATTTTTGAAAGTTATTTTCCAAATTTGACAATAATACGGAATTGTTCATAATTACCCAATAGTTGTAGATGTAATGAAGAAAACAAGAATTTTTTTTAAAAAATACAAATTTTGGGTTTGATTTTTTTTATAGGGTGTTAAGATAATCTATGGTGTTCCGAAAAGTTATGTTGAATATTCATTTCTTGGGGAGTATCTGGAACTGTCTGGATCATGTTCTGAAATTTACAGCTGGTTACCTCCTACCTAATATTTTGTTAACTTCTTTATTTGAATAGCTAGAGCCCGTCGTCGCTCTGAATATAAGACATTTCTGTCAATGCAAAAATAGACGCGTCCGCCCCTGCGCCCCAAACAATAAGTCCATACTCGTTTCATGCGCTTATCTTGCACTATGCGCCACTCTTGTAACTGTGTGCTTCGTAGTTCCCGCCTCAGAAGTGGTGGCGGTGGCTTATTCCAAGTATCAGAAGCGGTGGGATGGATGGCGCCCAGTGTTGCCAATGCAGCGGTTTTGCCGCTAGATCTACGTTTTTAAAAGACAAAAGGGGTAAAAAATATAAATTGAGATACGGGGACATTGGCGGTTTACAATTTTAAAAAATTTTGGGTTTTAAACTTTTATAAACCCGCTGAAAAACCCCCAAATTTTGTGTTTAAAATTCCGAAATTTTTAACCCCGAAAAAGCAGATCCCCAGACTTTTTTTACTTTTTTGGGTTTTAAATTTTTTAAAAATTAAAAAATCATAACCCAAGGCCCATATATTAGTTGTTTAAACTAAAGACAATATTTTTAATTTTTTTTATTTGATTTGGTCTTTTATCTACTTTGGTTTGAAATTTAAATTTTTAAAAAAACATTTTGTATGGAAAGGGTTTTTTTTTTTTAAAAGCAATTTCATCAAAGGGGTTTGCGGGAAAACCCTTTAATTTTGGGGGTATTTTAAGGTGTACTACGGGCCCTTGGCTGGGGGGATTGGGAACACGATGGCGCCCCCGCGGGTTTTTTCGTTTGTTCTCCCAGTTTTTTCTGTTCTCCCTAGAAAAAGAACCTACAGTGTTAATATTTGGGGGGCCCCAAAAACCGACCCAGGGGGAAAAAGTGGGCCCCTTAGGGTTTAATAAGGGAACTTTCATAAAGGGTTTTTTTTATTTATTATTATTATTATTTATTATTATTATTATTGGGGCACAAACCGTTGTTCGAGGGCTAGGGTCTAGGCCTAGGCCTAGGTTTCGGCTAGGCCCCTAGCTAGGCTAGGCCTAGGCCTAGTCTTAGACCTAGGGCCTAGGCCTACCCTATCTTCCTAGGGCTAGGCCTAAGGTAGGCCTAGGCCCTAGCCCTAGGCTAGGCTAACCTAAATAGTTCTGTGGGTCCTAGGCTAGGCCTATGCAAAGGTAGTGTGGGTAGCCTAGGCCTAGGCTCACAGCTGATTGTGTAGAATGTTCTCTTTTGTTTAGAACAAAAATAGGTTAGGGCCTACAGGCTAGCCCTATGCCTAGGCTCATGCATGCCTAGCTAGGTTCATGGTAAATCATTGGCCTTAGCCCAGTCCCTAGGCCTAGTCTTGGGCTCAGTCAAAGTCTAGGCCTAGGCCCTACCCCCGGTACTTTTTTCGGATGGTATGCCCCAACTTTACAACACTATGCCAACATGGCGGTCAGTACTCTCCTTTTTCACTAAAATACTCCACCTACAAAACCTTTAACGTTGCTAATTTAAATATAAAACACTTTCAAAGGAAAAAGTACTTTCTTTTAAAATAGCAACGTTAAAGGTGGAATTGTTTTTAAGGGAAAAAAATAGTTGGGGCATACCACCCGAAAGAGTACCCTACCACCTAGGCCTAGCCTACTATAGGCTAGGTAGGCTAACCTAGCCTATGTCTAGCTAGCTTATGTTCTGCTAGGCTATAAGTTTACGCTGAGGCTATTCGACCGTAGCTACGGGAAAATTACGTTTCTCAATTCGTCCGTAGCATGAACGAACATCGGCGGAAATCACCGAAGGTACTCGAACTGTGGGTATGGAAAAAATTTAGGCCCTGCTAATTTAACCGTAGGAACGGGAAGTAAATTACGTTAATTCAATAATAACCACTCTGAAAATATACGAATTATGTTATAATTAATAAAGATTGAACACAAACACTACCATTTCACTGTTGCCGGCGCGCCATGTTTATTAGGCCTATGACATTTACTTAGTAGGCCTAGGCCCTACCAACCTTTTCAGTAAAATACTCTACTTACCAAACCTTTAACGTTGCTATTTTAAATCTTAACTCGTTTTTGCATGAGCGTAGCGAGCGAAGCGAAAACTTCAATTTCACTCACCCCCCAAAAAAATTAGCTCCAATGTTTTTTTGTTTTTGTTTTTTTTTTTTTTTTTGTCTGTATTTTTGTCTGTTTGTTAGCAGGATTCCGGGCAAACGGCATAAGCGATCTTGATGAAAATTTGAGGGGACCTTCGTTTTCTCTGAACTTAGAGGTGTATTGTTTTTGGGTACAATCGAAGAAATATTTTTCATGAATATCGTACTTTTACGATTTTTTTCGATTTTTAGTGCGATATTTTCGTCACATTTGGGCCGATTCTGACCAAACGGGAGGGGCTACAACGTTCATATTTCACATGGACATTAAGATTATGGTGATGTAGTACCTTATGAAAGAAAAAGTTGAAAAAGTTAGCTAGAATCCATAGGCCTATAAATAAAGGTTTTAATATTAGTTTTTCAATTTTTAGTGCGATATTTTCGACACATTTGGGCCGATTCTGACCAAACGGGTGGGGCTACAACGTTCAGATTTCACATGGACATTAAGGTTATGGTGATGTAGTACCTTTTGAAAGAAAAAGTTGAAAAAGTTAGTCAGAATCCACAGAAATTAAGGTTTTACTATGAGTTTTTTGAGGTTTTATAGTACCAATTAACAAGTTACAATAGAAACTTGACAACAATCACCTACAATGCATTCAAAAAGCACTACCAAAGGAAAAGTGCAAACAAACGCAAAAAACGCAAACAAAAAACGCTCATCCATCAACGCGGCGGGACTTTAGCGTTTTCCTAGTTTAATAAAATACTCTACTTACCAAACCTTTAACGTTGCTATTTTAAATCTAAACTCGTTTTTAACGGAAAGAATTTCGGGTGCGCTCTTATCGATTGTATCCTAGAACTAGCGCGGCGCAGCACTTATTAAACGCTTTTATCATCTAGAATTGTGTTTGCGACGGGGCCGAATGTAGTGAAATCATTTGCAGAAAAAACATGGACCCAAATAGAATGGTAAAAAAAAAAAACGACCAAACGAAAATTTGAACCGCCGACCTCTCGCATAGAATTCGGACGCGCTACCATTCTGCCACAATGCGCTGTGATATTTTTGAAGCTATTGGCCTAGTTACGTGGTATCCCGCGGACGATTCGGATACCTTCGATTATTTCCGCTGATCTTCGTTCATGCTACGGACGAATTGAGAATCGTAGTTTTCCCGTAGCTACGGTTAAATAGCCACTTCCATAAGTTTAATCCCACAAATTAAGAATATCAGTAGGGTCTAGGGCTGGCTAGTGGCTAGGCTATGTTAGTCCTAATGGAACTTGTAATCGTAATCAATATCGGTGGCAAAGCATCGGGCTCGGGGTAGGCCCTAGGCTAGACCTAGGCATTGAGACAGTGCCTAGACTCCACAGCAGTGGTTCCCAACCTCTTTCATCTCACGGACCGGCAAAATGATAAAGCCAAGGCCAAGTGCAAGGACCGGTGCGGCTACAAGAGGTCTGGGGCACAGCCATGATTCTGTCTCCGTGCTCTCCCCTTTTTGACCTACAGATGTAAGGCACAGCACTTTTCCACCCCTCCCCTCACTCCTTTGCAATTAACATAGGCTACGGTACCTACATGTTTCGTCGCACTGCAGAACAAGTTTCGTCTGCTTTTTCAGTTGTTTCTCAAGATTTTCTTAAAGGAGTGAGTAGGCCTAGGTAGGCTAAACTACTGATGATTCTATCAAGAGTTATTTTGTTTTATTTACGATGTTCGTAGCTTTAGTAGGTAGCCCCTAGTCATTTTTGGTCATTGACAATGAAAGAAAATGAATGCAGGGTGTCCACAGGCCACTATTTTGCCACTATTTTCAGCCAGGCCACTAAATGCCCACTATTTGTGATAAAATGGTGAAAAAGCCACTATAAGGCCACTATTTTCACAATTTGATAGGCTATAATTATATTGAATATTGATCATGAAATTTTCACTGAGATTTGTTAGGGTAAACATGTTGGCTCTAGGTGGCTTACCATAGATGGTGCAGCAAAGCGTATGTCATTCAATGGCCAGCTCTCCTGAAGTATTTTCTGACATAGGGGAGATTGGGGTAATAAGGAATTGGGGTAATTGTGAACAAGCTTCATAAATCAAAATTTTGAAAATGTACATTTTTATGAAAAATTGTTTGGTAAGAGAGAGACCTGTTTCTTTAATAATGTAATCAATTCTACTGAAAAAAGTAACTATTGGTTGGTATTTTTATGACTCTTGTAAGGTACTACAAAAAAATTGTAATATGTTTCTTACAACATTTTAAAAATTGAATTTTCCCTTCTTATACATACTAGGAAACGCTCAGTTGGACGCGTTGATAAGCGAGCACGTGCTATAGCTAGACCCACATTGCACATTTTTTTAAATTTTAAAATTTGCGACGTTCGCTGTCCACAGGGCCATGTTTCCAATATTATTTATCATTGCCAAGGTATTTGGGTAAACCCGTGTGTAAGTAAACCTTTATTTTGTGGATAAAATCCACCGCCATCTAGAGGACCTTGACTCCTTGGGAAAACTATTTAAACTCTTTGTTGACAAATAATAGACTGCTTCCTCGAAAGTATTTTGATTACTTCTAGGTGGCAGTGCATTAGAAACTTCGCGCGCCTTTTCGTTGCCATGGCAACGTTACTTTTGTTATAATGTAATTTCCATCTACACTACTTATCGGATCAAAATAAAATTAACATATTCGTGACCGGACGGACATTCTAAATGATTTGGCTATCTCAGATTTTGTCGCCGTTTAGTCTGAAAAAAAAACTTTTGATTAACTTTAATGTAACTTTTTAACTTTTTGAACGATTTTGCCACAAAACTAATGGCATTCAATCTAGAACGAAGCTTGCGGATGGTCAAAATTTCAACTCGATCCGAGCTTCCGTTCGAACGTTATGGCGAGACATACAAACTAAAAAACAAACAAACAAAAAAAAAAATACCAGTGACTAATTTTTCCGGCAGAGTCAAATAGAAACGCTCGCTTCGCTCGCTTAATTAAATGTAGAAAAGACAGTAGGCCTATGTCTATTTTATCTCCTACATATGAGAGTGCTTTATTATGATCTTTGTAAATTTTTATCTCTTTTCTCTTTTAGAAGTAAGGGAAGGGGGTATTCCTATTTGCCCCAAAATTTATATTTTTGGGGTAAAAGGGAACACCCATGAGGGGTAAATAGGAATACTATGGGGTAAAGAGGAATGAGCCATATAGTGTAATGCTATATCATAGGGGTAAATGGGAACAAACATGTCTCGTCATGCAGGTAGGGTAACAAGAATCCACAATCATCAACCACTGGAATTTGAAGTGAAATTCCTAGAGTGTAGAGGTAATATCTTTGCTTGGCCCTTGAGGGATGACTTCGACATCATTCAAGAGGCAAATCTTTTCCTAGGCCCAATTAAGCTCATTGGGGTCACTAAATTTAATTTAGAACCTGGGACCCAAGTTTTGAAATAAGCGTTTTGATCAAAACGTCACTTTCATAACGTCACTTGATAACGTCGATTTTTTGTGGTTTGAATGAAATGCTAGTTTTGAATCTTTCTACTGACGTTGTGAGATAAACTTGCTTTGCTGTTCTTCCCGTCAGCTATCTCTCCCGCTAGCCGAACATTGCCGAACTCTGGACCAATCAAATACGAGTATTCTATGCCCGTTCACCCAAAGACCTCAGACAAAGATAGGCCTACTATACATATTACATGTTTTTCTAAAGTCTTTGCATTTCCTTGTTTGTTTACGTTCTCCCGGCGCAGTGCCGAACATAACCTATAAAATACAATCAACATGCATTTGAACAGCAAGAAGATCTTATTTCATCAATACACGATTTGAATCTGCAAAACTCAACGTTTCATAACATAAAAATAACAAAGATGCGTCGTGTAAATAACTCGCATGCATGCTATAAAAGCTAAATAAAACGCCAGGTGTCTGAATGATGACAAGAGCTAGGACCCAAGGCGGCCCTAGGTCTAAGGCGCTAGGCCTAGCCTATTAATATGCTTTCGACCTAGGTAGCCCTTATTTGATGTAGGGCCTAGGCCCTACCCTAGTGTGGGGCCATAAAATCAAGATTAATTAGTTTATTTATAAATTGAAAATACCAAATACATCGTAATAGCCTAGCGCCAAATGCCAAGTCCCAAGTGTTCGAATTCAACCACAGCCTTGTATAAACATGCTTTGGATGAAAGAGTATATTATATTATTGAGAGGGCGTAACGTCAAAAAGCATCATCCCACGCATGTCCCACAAGCTATTTTCTCGTGGGCAGAAAAAGACGTTGTGGGACGTCAAAAAAAAGACGTTTTGATTTCAAAATTAGCTTTTTGAGGAAATCGACGTTATCAGACCACGTGACCACTCAAAACGTCGAAAAATTATCGACGTTTTGATTCAAAACTTGGGTCCCAGATCCAAAAATAATTCAATCATTTTGAGAAAAGTTTAAAACACAACAAGTAGGCCCTGATAAAAATCTGGGTTAATAAACTTAACTGTGTAAAATGTGAGGGAAGTGTTCCTTATTGCCCCCACTTAAAAAGTGTAGCCTATATTTTTCCTTTTAAACAGTAATTCATGCATGTAACCTACAATTTCTATATTTGTAATTGTTCATGACACAAATACTTTTTTTAATATTAACATCATGCTATGTGAAGTTTTGTGTAGTTTTAAGACAAAAATTACAGTTTAAAAAAAAACTGTTATGTCATGTTTCTAGCTACCGTATTAAAAAAATACTACAATTTGCATCTGTTCTAACTTTGTCAATAAGCAAGATATCAAGATGAATTTCTTTGCTACTTAATTATACTACAAATACCTATGTTCCTATTTGCCCCATGTATTTTTAATGCACCTACCTTGCTTCTTATAATGCTTGTTCCTTATTGCCCCAAAATGTTGGGGTAATAGGCTAAGGAACAACATGCGCGTGTAGAAAAAAAAATCATTGCATCTAAATTAACACATGATGAATGCAAAATATTTCATTTTATTAAGAAAGCCAACGTTTCAATGTATCTGATACCACTAAAACATTTATAATATGTTTTTGGATGAGCGTAGCGAGCGAAGCGAAGATTCCATTTCACTACACTGGAGAAAAAAATCCGGAATGTTTTTTTTTTCTTTTTTTTTAATGTATTTTTGTCTGTTTGTTAACACGATTCCGGCTAAACCGATACTCCGATTGCGATGAAATTTTATGGAGGTCTTCGAAATCTCTGAACTTAGAACTGCCACGTTTTTGAGCACAATCGGAAAATTATTCTCATGAAAATTGCAATTTTACGATTTTTTTGGATTTTTTTTAAATTTCTTCCACTTACAACACCTAGGCCTTACATGCTTTGTCCAATTGTAATGATTTTTTTACAGAACCTTAATTTAATGAATTGATATATTCATGTGAAATTTGGTCGTTATCAAAAAACTATTTTTTACGAAAATCTCAATTTTACGACTTTTTTCAATTTTTAAAATTTCTTCGGCTTATAACACCTACATGCTTTATCCGATGGTAATGATTTTTTCACAGAACCTTAATTTTATGAATAAATATATTCATGTGAAATTTGAGTACAATCGAAATATTATTTCTCTTGAACACATGGCAGCTCAATGCACCAATTACTCTCATCCAACAAGGTGCCTGAAAAAGCGTTTGAGAAGCTTCCTAGTACTATGAATGATATTGCACTTGCTAATTTCTTGATTTCTTGTTTGGAGGGAGATGAACTGTGTCAGCAGGGCCAACTATGACTAGGGATATAACAGGGAAACTTGGAGGACTGAATGATGTGGGAAAGTCCAAAAGTATTCCTTCCTTAAAGGCATTGTCCGGGTTTCCAACAAGTGTCTTTAAATAACTCTTAACATTATATAAGAAAAGAATGTATTTGCAAAAAATGCCTATTGAGGGTGGTGTGGGTCGTATGGGGCTTTCTTTTCAACCCGCGCGAAATAGTTTTTACGTCAGTGCTGGGCACGGTCCTCGCTCTTGCTACCTGCTACTGAGCGAGCTACTCAGTGTGTAGGTCGGACGTCCGAACTCTTTAGTTTGCCGTTTAGTTTTGTAAATGAGAATTGTAGTTTCATATCATGCGTGTTTTATATTTTATTCTAGCGCTGATCATCGTTTCTGTTACGTGATTTTAGTTATTAGCACTAGTGTTTTAATTCGACATTTTGAGCGATTTTTTAGTGGCAATGTTTAACTTTGTGTAAGCCTGAGTAGTTGAAAGTTGTAACTTGTAATAATTACATATTTACATTCAAAACTACTATTTCGTGTTTTTAAACTCAAACTGTGACTAGCGTGTGAATAGTTACATATCTGTGCTCAGGGCCAACGTAAGCGAGATTACATTTGGCCACCCCCAGTGCCCAGTAGTGTCATCCAAAAATTATTTAAAGGTAAACGATATTTGAAAAAATAAATTACACCATACTACAGTTATTTCGTCATGTTTTAACTGAAAAAATGGCAAGTCAGTGGATTTCAGTTTTGTTTGTGAAGGATATACACTGTTGATTTTGGACGTAAACAAATGTCAATTATTGATTGCATAACTAAACCATCATGTGTATAAAAGAAAGTTTTGCACAATAATAAAGACATTTTTGAAATAACTTGAGTTTATACCTCAAGAACTAAAACTAAACTTCCTGCACTCGGATCTAAAAACTTTTAAAATGCACGTAAAGTTAAATATGTTACCCCCCCACCCCCACCACCGGTTCAAACGCCACTGCTGGACAGATAAAACGACACGAGGGCGGAGAATGGTAGCTATACTCCCCACTCGAAATTTAAAAAATCCATCTCTGCGGCGTAAATCAATTACACCTACAGCAGTGTTTACCGATTAATGAAATTGAGAAAATCAAACAATAAAGAAACCATCGAAAATGTGAAATCTTCCATAATCTGAATGAGTCTTTTGGCCACCTTTTGCGTTCGAGAGCTGACAATACGGGAGTACAGATTCATGTGAAACGTCAATGTTTGGTAAAGTGTTGAATGTTACATTTTTGTTATACTATAAAAACTTTAATTTAGTTAGTATTCAGAAACAGTGATATTTATCTTGTTCTTTCAACATGTAAAATCGGTTATTAGAAGTGTCAGGGCGGCAATGCCACCCCTAGAAAATTCGCCATAAGCTGCCGCCTACGGCACGGCAGCGAGCTTGAGCGAGGCCTTCCTCGGCTGGAGCCAGCCTAGCAGGTAGCCCTGCAGTGACGTCACCATAGGCGGCCTACGCGCTGTGCAGGGCTTTAGTAAAAGCGTGATTATTTGAGTTCCATAAGTCTCAGCGACCTGGATTTTGTTGTATTGTTCTTGAATTGAATCAAGGCACCTTCTGAGGAGCTTGTTATGCAAACCAAGACAATTCCTTTAACACGTTGGTGGTTGAATGGAACCCTCGTTCAAAAGTGGTAGTTTGGGGGAAAATATATTAAATGCTTCAATAACAAACTAGACTAATCTGGAGGAAGGCAATGAGTAAAGTGAAGGAAGAGACAAATCCTCATCCTATTGGGAGAATGAGCTGAAGGGCCCAACCACGGTCCAGAAAAACTGAGGTGGAGACAGAGGAAAGATGAAGAATCTACCACCAACCAGTCAATGGTTAACTGCTGGAAGATCAATGAACAAACAGAGCAGATCGAACCACTGAGCCGGAGTGGATCGAACCTATCACCATGCCTATCACTCGTAATTCCCGCCTTCGTAGTAGTGGGGGTGGGAACAGATACGCCAAGCGCACTCAGGCGGTGAGTCGAATTGCTTTGCTTTGTGCGCGCATGTGCGCATTAGTTGCCAATGCTGTTTTAAGGTGCGTTTTCTACTTGGGTTAAAATTGTATTGTAAGTAATTAATTGTTAAGAGTTAGGCAAGGTTCTAATTTATAATCAAATCTCCCCGAAAACAATACATATGACGTCGTTGGTTGGCCGGAAATTTGGTTGAAGGCTAGGCCTAGGCTAGCCTACACGAAGCCTAGGGGGCCACTCTAACAGGTAGGGGCCTACTTCTTCGGCTCGGGGGGTCCACACCCCCCTACAGATCCTACACGATCCTATGGCTCTAGGCCTACATCCTTTGTGTAAGCCTAGGCCTAGGCAAGGCCCTAGGTAAAAACCTGCTTTTATTGTTGTTTTTTTCAACCTGCAGTTGACTAGGCCTATGCAGTCGGAGGCTTTTTGTCCCATCCTTCTAGATTTTGCATTTCTTCCAGATTTCAGATTTCATCATTGTTCAATCCTCATCCTCGCTATTTAAATCCTGCTCCTCTCCTTGGTTGGTCTCTCATCAGCCACCTACCCATAGGCAGTGTTGGGTAAGTGAAGTTCCTTTAAAAAGGGACCTAGTTCCAGTTGCAAGTTCCTCATAAAAAAAGGAACTGTTTAAATGCTGTATAGCGCCTCACGCAAAAAACATCTTTAAAACCAATAATTTTTCCTTAATATTGCCTAAAATTGAAACGTTAAAGGTTTTAACTGTTTTGTTAACAAAAAGAACCTACAAAACCTTTAACGTTACTATTTTAAATATAAAGGACTTTCAACCAACAAGGAGTTTCGCCTGTAGGCTGGGACGGCCATTCTGCCTTGTAAAACAAACACAAAAACATAATCTCCACCTAAAAAACACAATTTTCACAACGAATCACATAGGCCTACTAATAATATTTCCGTTCCTACCCAACACTGCCCATAGGCAGTGATTTTATTTTGCGACAAACTTCTTCTTCTTCTTTTCATATGCCCGCATTTTTGGCTTACTGGGCCATCATGCATTTCCTGGTTTTCCAGTAGCGACAGGTTTCTTTTTCCTCATAGTTCATGCCGAGTGGAAGGGCATCAATTTCGTCTTTAAGACTTGAACATCTCATCAGATGCTCTCTGTTCTGTTCTTCCTTCCCACATAGACCGCAGGTACTGCTATCGGTGATTCCTATCCAATGTAGGTGCTTTGCAAGCAGATCATGTCCTGTTTGAAGTCTAAACTGTGCAGTAGCTGTTTGTCTATTTTCATGATGTTTGACATTTCCAGTAGTTATCTTTTGCCATGCTTTCCCTTTCCCTTTATCAATCCACTCTTTTTGCACTCTCCTCTTGGTTGCTGTGCTAAGATGTGCCTTTACCGATGAATGTGACAGATTCTTGACTACTTGGGGCATTTTGCTGCTTCTCTTTGCCAGGTAATCTGCCTTCTCATTACCATACACTTCACAATGCGCTGGAATCCATTGCAGCACTACCTCTCTGGCATCATAGTAAAGCCTTAGCAGCAGTAGGCCTACCTTGCATGCATGCGACAAACCTTTAAGTTCCTTTTCCCCCACTTCCCCCCTCCAGGTTGGTCGTAGGCTAGACGTGCCCATTGGTTGAAATGATTGCAACCCAACCTAAGAAAGTAGACTTGGTGCCGTGCCCCACGTGGTTGATATTGTGTGGATCGTGTTGTTTCAGGCGCTCTACACAATGCAGAGCCAAGCACCGGGCCGTGCACATCGGAAGGTGACCGTGTACACTCCTCTACCTGGGGCCATACCCTGGTACGCGGCTGCGGAAACACCGCCAGTAAAACATGAGGCTAGCGGCTCCGTCTTCCAGCTATCATCACATCCGCCCTCAAGCAACCAGGCAGCACTTGTCCAACCTTGCCTGGAGAATATTGCAGCAGAAGACGACCTCTCTCAGTTAACTCAGCTCCCATTCTTCCTATGTGGAACTAGGTCTAGAACAACCGTACCCAGTGAAGGTTGAGATGCAAGACCCTCTCTCAGTTAACTCAGCTCCTGATTCTTCCTATGTGGAACTAGGCCTAGAACAACCGTACCCAGTGAAGGTTGAGATGCAAGACCCTCTCTCAGTTAACTCAGCTCCCGATTCTTCCTATGTGGAACTAGGCCTAGAACAACCGTACCCAGTGAAGGTTGAGATGCAAGACCCTCTCTCAGTTAACTCAGCTCCTGATTCTTCCTATGTGGAACTAGGTCTAGAACAACCGTACCCAGTGAAGGTTGAGATGCAAGACTCTCTTGCGTTCCATTCACCCTCAAATTCTAACTCCACCAATGTTAAACTACCCCAGGTTCCACTGAAACTTGAGGTTTACGATCCTCGTCAGCTGCAGTCAGTCAGCTGCCACCGAAGTACATCTACCCCCTATGAGCCCGGTCCATTAGTTTTATATTCTCAGACAATAGAGACAGAAGCAAGTTACCCCATTCATCAAGAGCTATATGTCCCGCTGTCTAGCACTTGCCCCTGGTTCACCATGTTTCCGGAGCTCAGGCTGTTAACAACGCGGCCTGTCGAGCATAAGATGGATGAAACCCCCTTGGCTCTCGCTGAGGGTCGGTCTACCTCGGACTCACCTCGGACAATAGGTGAAGATGATGACGACGGTGCTGAACTAGCGCCAGATGAAGCCCCCTTGGCTCTCGCTGAGGGTCGGTCTACCTCGGACTCACCTCGGACAATAGGTGAAGATGACGACGACGGTGCTGAACTAGCGCCAACTCTAGATGCAGATGATGACTCTACCTGTAGGCCTAGGCCTACATCAGATTCAGACCGGAACAAAGGTAGGTGTAGTATTGAAATATAACTAAGTGGTAGCCACTAATATTTGGTGGGCCTACCATATGCTAGCTTCAAACATTGAAGCTTAGGCACAACCACACAACTTATCTTTGTACATTTTCATAATTAGCCTATCAACTAAGTCTCTCTCTCCACTCACTGAGGAAGGTCACATGGACCGAAAACGTTTTGATTAGGCCTTCCGTATGTAATTTGTGTAAAATAGGGGCGTGGAGAGAAAACCAAGAGCTTAACCCAGACACTACTCCCACTCTGTTGGTACCGCTTCATTGACGACTTCTAGGCCTATACTATATGGACCAACGGTGAAGAATCATTCGCCATCTTCCCAGAAGAACTTAACACCTTCTCCTCTCTACGCTTCACGTGGGAAATCTCCAAGCATCACGTCAACTTTTTGGATGTTGACATCGAGCTCCGCAACGGACATCTCAAAACCAGCATGCATTTTAAGCCGACCAACAGCCAGCAATATCTACACTATGACAGCTGCCACCCTAACTAGACCAAACAAGCACTACCCGACTCACTAGCCACACGAGGACGGAGGATCTGTTCTAACGAAGAGGACCTAGCAAAGTATTGCCAGCGTATTGCGAATGCCTTTGTTGCCCGGGGATACCCTCGCCATAAGGTCCTAGAACGGATTCACCGTCCCAGTGTACATTACAACATACTCCGCCGAGCAACCATATCATCCCGCTTGTCACCAAGGGGCACCTAGGCCTACAGGCACTCAACGGGATCTTGAAACGAGGAGCACATATTCTTTAAGCATCAGCCCTCCCCAACGACTTGGCCCTGAACATGCCTCGCGTGTACTTCCGACGGCCACCCAACATCAGTGACCGCATCGTTAGACACCACCCCGTCAGAAAGACCGACAAGCTCCCCCTGCCACAGGGTTCACACCCTTGCATGAGACCCCGCTGTAAAACCTGCAAAATTCACCCCCCCCACTTCAACATTTACTGCTCGAGCGACTGGAATAACATACCCCATCAGGCAACACAACAACTGCACCACAACCAACCTGATCTAATAACTACAGTGCCAGCTATGCCCAGCCGAGAACATAGGCCTAACTACAAATTCCCTGAGCACCAGAATGAGCTGGCATAGGCAGGACACTGTTAGGAAACTAGACCTAAAACTGGTGGCACAACATGCAGAAACCCACAACAGGGACTTCAATGACTGCTTCACAATGAGGGTTGTAAAGTCGGTACCCCCTTCTTGCAATGAGGAACACTTGAGACAATGGGAATGAGCGCATCAAATAGTCACCAGCTCGCGCCTAAAACCTAACCTCAATCTTAGATAGGCCTAGGCTTATCTTAGACCCCTCCCACCTGTTGCACCGCCTCTCTCACTCACTCTCAACCCCAACAGCGCCTTGTAATATAAATAATAAATAATAATAAATATTTTTAAATTTAGTTCTTCTCTAACGGTGGGTGACCAAGGCCGCGTTGGCCGAAACGTACGACATTGTGTATCTTGTTTTGTAAATATTTATGTTAAGACCATTTACCAGTAATTCAACAGAACGTGAGCGCTCGAGTTCAGGTAGAATCTTACCCATCCCACTGATTTGTCAATGTAGGGGAAGTGAGTCTGTCTCACTCGCACATCGGTTGGGGCTGTTATTGTTGAAGTACAAAGAGACCAGTGAGTTGGCGAGGCGGGTAGGGTTGTAAATAGACCATCTTCAAAGAAGAGGGTTTTCTATCAGCTGTATTCTCTTCCTGTTCTATTGTTCTATTTATTTATTGATATCTTTTTGTTTAATTGCAAATATCTAATAACGTTGTTAAAATATTCAGCTTGCGTCTTGAGTTTCATTTTTTTGGACGAAATTCTACGATAAAAACTGACTGAGTTATGGATAATGCTTCTATAATATATTTTGATAATATTTTATTTAAAAAAAATATATATGTATGTATTTCAGTCAATTTTGATCGTAGACACTAGGGAAAAAATGCCATTTCATAACTCAAGCAACACATTTGAACCACGTTATTAAATATTTGCAATTATAAAAAAAATATTTCGCTGAATAAATTATTTTCATCACAATAGATTTGAAATGGGCAAAGGCATGGTAGAAAAAAATATGTTCGCCCCCTGCGCTTTCAGAATTGTGGTACTTGCCACGCAGACAATGGACGGGGCGACCCAACCTTCCTCGCCAACTAAATGGTCACTTCCATTCACCCACGTCTTCTTGCTACTGACTGGCTTTGAGACAAATTGGGGCTTTCGCTGCAAGTGTATCTCCATTATCCGATCTAAAAAAATACTACAACATTATAATTATCAAAAGTAATATTATGTCACGTAATGCAGTGGTCTAATAGACCGACTCCTCGCGACGGAAACGTTTAGTTGGCGCGGTTGATTTGATCGTGACACTGGTGATACGGAATCAAAGCAAGTATAATATTGTGTTGTGTAATATGTTGTGATTGCAATACAAATTATTTTTATGATTTTACCCGAACTTCATGGAGAATGAGTTTATTATATTATTTTGCGGTTATCGTATTGGGCTTTATAGGCACCTTTCGCACTTTCGAGGGAACTACGAATGTGACGAATTATAATATATGCTACATCTCCCTCATTCCACAAATTATTGCGAAATGTAGAAGTATCTTTATTATTTCTGTGATGTATCAAATGAGTTCTGCAAAACATACAAATTCAATGTAGGTGACATTGCGAAATGTTGCGATGAGATTGCTCTAACTTTTCGACGTCCATGTCTACGTTTTTCTCAATGGGGAGTGGATGAATACGTCAACATCGACTCGAAAGGTATAAGAGCAAGTAATACAATATTCAAATTGGCTTCCTAACGACCCGAGAAGTTATATCTAAGTTAATATTACATTATTTTGTAATAACCATCGTCACAAGGACTGGCTAGTGCAATTCATCAACGTGCACGTAAACTTACGTATTTCGTGAATAAAAATAATGTAGAATAGACACCCAACAAGGGCGGCAACATACATTTAAAAAAAAATCGACGGTAAGACCATAGACATGCATTGTTACCAAGATACGTAACTCGCTGCTATAGAGACGTACAGAACTCGATTCTTTTTTTGAGACGTCATGCAACAATGGGTTAGTTATTCTCGGAACGTCGGCGAAATTGTACTTATAAAAGTAATTGTGATTGTGACCAAAATTTGAGACAATTTTACATGCAATGGGAATTAAAATACTCGCGTGCCTTCTTTGTGTAGACATCAATATCAATGAGTATGACAGATGCACACAGGAATACTCACATTTTTAAATGTAAACAAACAAACAAGAAATTACAATAACATGGTGGCCATTGAGGAACGAACATTGGTCGTCGGACCTCCTGAAAGTTAATTATCTTAGTAACAATATTTAAATCGATGGTGAGACCATGGAGTTATAAATAGTACTGGCGTACTGGAGGCGCAGGTGTGTGGTCATCGGTGTACAAGTTAGCACTTCAAATTGGCAGACATTTTGATTGTTTACTTTGGTAACCAAGGTAACCTAGGGCCTACCACAGTTCATTGCAGCAAAGTTTAACCTGCTAGTAGTGATTATAACAATCAAAATGGCGAATAGGCTCAAACAAACAAACATGATTGTGGACGTGCTGTTCCATTTGAGCTAGACCTCCTTATCATCCAACTCCATGGTGAGACACAGTTCGTTGGCAACACGACAGTAGACGCGCAACAAGGGCGGTGATTACACAATATAGAACATACAAAATAAAACGACGGTGAGACACAGTTCGTTGGCAACACAATTACTACATCGAAATCTTACAATAATAATTTATTTGTATTTTATTTTATTTGCTGCAATTTGAATAATCATTATTTTTCTAACAACATTTATGATTTTTATATAATTATGAGATTGTTCTTGAACGTGTACGACTAAAAGCATAACTAATAATTTTGGTTTGGGATTGAGATTCAGGTTTTTAAATGTTTGGCAATATGGTTCAGGTTTGGGAGTTGGTTCGGGTTCAGGTTCGAAACCCTGGTCAGTATCTACTCTAATAGGTATGATAATTTACGAATAAATAATATACGATCAATAATCATTTCAGAATGGCCATGGTTCCATTATCTGTTCAGGCTTGGCTTATACATCTTACACGACTGATTATAATATCAATGCGATACTAACATAACTGCCATTTTTAATAATCGATTCGAAATTGTCATTCGATTATTAATGGATGTTCGAACACATGATTGATAATCGATAATAATCGATTATTAAAATAATCGAAGTTTCAAAATCAATAAACACAATATAAAATCGGTGGTATTTTTATTCCATTCGCACACAAAGGGTGCGGTGCCCGTGTTTTCCGTGTTGGCGAGCGAAGACTAGGAGAAGAGGGATGTCATAATTAATGGGCTTAGCCCAATCTTTTTTAAACACGCAGATCTGGCAATTAATCGATTACCAATCGATCACAAACTTTACGATCGATAATCGATTAATCGATGTGCACCCGTTATAGGGTGCACACCAGCCTTACCTGATGTGCCTCTTTTCAGGTGACTATAACTAGGTTATTAGGGTATTTGGATAGTTGGGAAGGAATGTCCGAGGGCTATTAGTAGGACTCAATCCCAGCATTCGCCTTTACAACTGAGGAAAACCTCGGAAAAACCTTCAGTCAGGACTGCCGGTGGCCGGAATCGAACCGGCGACCTCCCGAATTAGAGTCTCGCGTCTTACCGCTGAGCCACCTCTATCGGTATAACCCTATACTGGCCCACATGTAAACGGCGAGTTTTGACTCGTTATATCAGTGAGGCACATAATGAGTGTGCATTGTCCCACGAGTGGATTGACAATAAAGAATACACTTTGGATTTGATCTTATTTAGGACGCATATTTAGTTGAGCCTCTTCGGCAAGTACATATTTATATTTGGCACTGGTCGGGGGGGGGGAAGTAAAATTCTGCGGGGGGAGGGGGGACTGACAGTGTGATTATGTCATTGTTCTAGTGTGTATAATATAAGGAATAATTTAGTAAAGCCCTGGAAGTAGAATCCATTGAAAACGTACATCTAAACGTAACTGTCATCTACAAGCTGGTTCTCATAAAAAATGATAATATTCATTACTATTTAGAATACCCAAAAGAATCCTGTAGTGACTACTACATGACGAGAAAAAACTGTAAGTATAAACACACATTCAACCTCTCGAATAGGAGACTCGTGTACTTCGCACTAAGCTAGCCATAACCGTAGATAACCGTATTGTACTAGAACTAGTATAGTTTATCTAGTAATGCCCATGTTTTAGATGTCCGTCAGTCTCAAAATTATTCCGGCTGGCGTGTTTACTGTTTAGCCGTGGTCGTTGAGGCGGAAGTCTTCCAGTTGATTCCAGGTTCGAATCGTTGCTTGGGTATGTAGGCATATGTCGAATGTGCCGGGGCGGCCAACCTTCAAAATATCATGATTTGATTATACTTCTAAATAATATTTTTCAGACGACTAGTTAGTGGTGTATCATCATCATCAAGTTCAACGGGTCGAGATTCGGAAGGGCGGGATACTGTTTTTTAGTATGTTGTATTTGTATATAACGCGGTAAGGGGGGGGGGGGGGTTATAAACTTATAATTCATAGCACGCGTCAGTCCCATACAATAATGTGACACCTGAATCCGGATAAATTTTATATTTTTAGCTGCTCTGCACTCTTGGGCGCTTCTAACGCTGTGCACACCATTTTTCTATAGACGGGCCATAAAAGTAATTAATTATTAAATCAGTTGTAAACTATCACCGATGATTGATGATATTTGGGTTCTACGTCTCATTATACCCTATCGCCGTCTGTCTAGGTACCTTAGACACGAAATCAATAAAACTAGACAATGAGATACACTTGTATCACGACACTATGTTATTGTTTAATTAGGTATTATTGTTCATGTGCGATTGTTTATATTTATTAATTAGGTTAACACATATGTTACAAACATATGTTATTGTTAGAACTATGTAACATACACTGCTTATTACAAAATATTGTACCTCGGCGAAGAACCACGCATACCCAATTTACTATTTAACACAATATTAGTTATGTGTGATTTATTCCGCCTGTCCCCGATCTACTCATACTCTGAAACTATCTCGTCCCCATCATGTTTTTTTTTTATTATATAAAAATAGGAATAGGAATAAGGAATTATTATTATTATTTTTATGAATGATGATTGATGATATTCTAAAGAGTACCGACGTTCATCCATTTTCATACATCACCTTGTCATCGTCTCGATTAACATAATTGCCAAAATACGATACGTAAATCCCAAATATCATCATCGTCAAATGAAACAAAGTAAGCTAAATAGCAAATATGAACTATGCCGGACTCAGTGGTCAACGAATAAATTATTAATAAAACTTGGCTGTCGGGATACGCCGTGTCGATTGTCATTAAAATGCTGACGTTTCGAACTGATTGCACAGCTCATCTTCAGAGATGTGAAGAGGAAATCACTGGGCAGAACCTACTCGATCCAGCTCGACCCAGTGAATGCAAAGTACAATTGTGTGCAACCTCCTTTATATAAAACCATGACGCATGCGCGTTTAATCAACATTGATATTTCTAGTTTGTTCTGCACGTGCTAACTTTAAACGTTCTAATGTTGGCCTCCAAGTTCTACTCAGTTTTAGCCCATCGTCTCTGTTAAAATTGTCAGATTTCATTTCTATTTCAATAGCTTCACGTACAAGACGAGGGCGGTATTGTTTAACTGTGGCTAGTACACGTGTGTTGTCAAAGTTGATGTTATGACAAAAGTCAACACAATGTTCTGCTAAAGCTGATTTTTCAACATGACCTAATTTTGTGTGACTTATATGTTCTTTAAGTCTTGTTGACACCTTTCTACCAGTCTGCCCTATGTACACGTTATTACAAGCCCCACACGGTATCTCGTACACTCCAGGTACATCCAAGGGGGGGAGCTTATCCTTCGCAGAGTTAAACATGCTACAAAGCTTCCTATCCGTGGTGTAAATTGTTTTTATGTTGTATTTCTTCAACAACTTGCCAATTCGGTCCGTAGTATTTTCAACATATGGCAAATATGCAAGCAAGACACGTTCTTCTTGTTGTAACTCGCCAGTAGCTGTAGGTAAGGCTGGTACACACGGTGGTTTTCTCAATGCTTGAGAAATATCTCTGTTATTGTATCCATTTTGCTGCAACATTTTTCGAAGTATCTGAACCTCCTCATCAACATGCTCTTTATCAGAAATTCTGTTCGCTCTGCACGCCAGAGTGTTTAGGACAGCGCGTTTTGAGCGGGATGATGGTGAGAAGCCGCATTCAAATACCGACCTGTATGCGTGGCTTTTCTGAAAACGGAGTGTCCTAATCTGCCATCACCTTTTCTAGTCACCATAACATCCAAGAACGGCAGCTTTCCATCGATTTCAACTTCCATGGTAAACTTAATACTACCACTCAGGCTATTAAGATATATTAAGAACTCGTCGAGCTCCTCCCTACTATGAGGCCACACGGCGAATGTGTCATCCATAAATCGATAAAAATGAGGTGGCACTAGCTTTGCTCCTTTTAGGGCATTAACCTCAAAACGTTCCATGTAAAGATTAGCCACAGCGGGTGAAACTGGTGAACCCATAGGCGTTCCTTCAATTTGTTTATAATATTGTCCGTCAAACATGAAATACGAAGAGTTTAACACAGTCTCTACCAATGCTGCAATATTACCCGGGCACTTCTCTTTAATCACGTCGACGGCTTCTGCAATCGGTATATTAGTAAACAAAGACGTCACATCAAAACTCACCATGATATCACCATCATTTAACTTCACGTTTTTAATTATTTGAACAAAGTGGTGAGAGTCCTTTATATACGAGGCAGCTTCTGTCACCCAAGGTTGTAACTGTCTAGATAAAAAAACTTTGACACTTGATATGATGGAGCACCAATAGTACTTACAATAGGCCGAAGCGGAAAACCAACTTTGTGGACTTTCGGCAAGCCATATAATCTAGGTGTACACGAATTAGATGGTAAAATTCTTGTTTTTGTTTCATCTTCTAGAGTTGATCGTTTAACATGTCCAATAATATCCCTTTCGATCTTGGCTGTAGGGTCACGTTTAAGTTTCTCATAAGTATTGGCCTTCAAAAGTTCATAAACTTGCGCTTTATAATCATCTGTTCTCATTACTACAGAAGCATTCCCCTTATCAGCGGCAAGTACTAATATATCACTTCTCTTTTTAAGTTTACCTAAAGCAATCCGCTCTATCGTGCTGATGTTCTGTCGTGGAGGTTTAGCTAAACGTATTATCCTCGCTGTCTCCGCTCGCACTTCCTCTGCCTGATTAACCGGCAAACCATAGATAGCTGTCTCAACACCACAAACAATGTTTTCTACTGGAATGTGTTTAGGCGTTAGTGCAAAATTAAACCCTTTCTTTAAAACGGATAAGTGAAGTGATATATTAGCACTTGCCGCTGATAAGGGGAATGCTTCTGTAGTAATGAGAACAGATGATTATAAAGCGCAAGTTTATGAACTTTTGAAGGCCAATACTTATGAGAAACTTAAACGTGACCCTACAGCCAAGATCGAAAGGGATATTATTGGACATGTTAAACGATCAACTCTAGAAGATGAAACAAAAACAAGAATTTTACCATCTAATTCGTGTACACCTAGATTATATGGCTTGCCGAAAGTCCACAAAGTTGGTTTTCCGCTTCGGCCTATTGTAAGTACTATTGGTGCTCCATCATATAAAGTGTCAAAGTTTTTATCTAGACAGTTACAACCTTGGGTGACAGAAGCTGCCTCGTATATAAAGGACTCTCACCACTTTGTTCAAATAATTAAAAACGTGAAGTTAAATGATGGTGATATCATGGTGAGTTTTGATGTGACGTCTTTGTTTACTAATATACCGATTGCAGAAGCCGTCGACGTGATTAAAGAGAAGTGCCCGGGTAATATTGCAGCATTGGTAGAGACTGTGTTAAACTCTTCGTATTTCATGTTTGACGGACAATATTATAAACAAATTGAAGGAACGCCTATGGGTTCACCAGTTTCACCCGCTGTGGCTAATCTATACATGGAACGTTTTTGAGGTTAATGCCCTAAAAGGAGCGAAGCTAGGGCCATCTCATTGTTATCGAGTTATGGATGACACATTCGCCGTGTGGCCTCATAGTAGGGAGGAGCTCGACGAGTTCTTAATATATCTTAATAGCCTGAGTGGTAGTATTAAGTTTACCATGGAAGTTGAAATCGATGGAAAGCTGCCGTTCTTGGATGTTATGGTGACTAGAAAAGGTGATGGCAGATTAGGACACTCCGTTTTCAGAAAAGCCACGCATACAGGTCGGTATTTGAATGCGGCTTCTCACCATCATCCCGCTCAAAAACGCGCTGTCCTAAACACTCTGGCGTGCAGAGCGAACAGAATTTCTGATAAAGAGCATGTTGATGAGGAGGTTCAGATACTTCGAAAAATGTTGCAGCAAAATGGATACAATAACAGAGATATTTCTCAAGCATTGAGAAAACCACCGTGTGTACCAGCCTTACCTACAGCTACTGGCGAGTTACAACAAGAAGAACGCGTCCCGCTTGCATATTTGCCATATGTTGAAAATACTACGGACCGAATTGGCAAGTTGTTGAAGAAATACAACATAAAAACAATTTACACCACGGATAGGAAGCTTTGTAGCATGTTTAACTCTGCGAAGGATAAGCTCCCCCCCTTGGATGTACCTGGAGTGTACGAGATACCGTGTGGGGCTTGTAATAACGTGTACATAGGGCAGACTGGTAGAAAGGTGTCAACAAGACTTAAAGAACATATAAGTCACACAAATTAGGTCATGTTGAAAAATCAGCTTTAGCAGAACATTGTGTTGACTTTTGTCATAACATCAACTTTGACAACACACGTGTACTAGCCACAGTTAAACAATACCGCCCTCGTCTTGTACGTGAAGCTATTGAAATAGAAATGAAATCTGACAATTTTAACAGAGACGATGGGCTAAAACTGAGTAGAACTTGGAGGCCAACATTAGAACGTTTAAAGTTAGCACGTGCAGAACAAACTAGAAATATCAATGTTGATTAAACGCGCATGCGTCATGGTTTTATATAAAGGAGGTTGCACACAATTGTACTTTGTCATTCACTGGGTCGAGCTGGATCGAGTAGGTTCTGCCCAGTGATTTCCTCTTCACATCTCTGAAGATGAGCTGTGCAATCAGTTCGAAACGTCAGCATTTTAATGACAATCGACACGGCGTATCCCGACAGCCAAGTTTTATTATTGACTCGGGCCGTGAAAGCCTACGACAAGAATAAATTATTTACCCTAAAATATCTAAAAGGCAGGCGAGTCGCTCCAATGTACCGTGAAATGCCTTGGGTCGAGCTACCTGGCAGCTAACAAAGAGCGCTCGCTGGACTCAGGCTGGCTCCTACCTCCCCTCATCTCGCGCTCAACTTTCGAGAGTTGTGTTTTCTGTTGGCTGAGATTATCACATAATTTTGTTTAACAAACCGATAAAGTAGTGTTTTTTGAAAAATTAGCAATATGCTTGGGTCTGTACTCTTCTTTAGACTTTTATCTAGGTTATTGCTTTTGAAAAATTCATCTATCTCGGTTCTAATTTCCCCCATAACTAGCCAAACTTTGGTCTAATATGGTTAAAAATATATTTTAATGCATATTTTGTGATTTTTTATCGCTTATTTAAGTGGCGGAATTGATAAAGTGAAAAAGCAATGACATAGATACTATTGTGCTTAATGCTCCTGTATTTTTGTTATATACACAGAGTACAAATTTGAGACGGTTGCGATTTTTTTTCTGTGCAACTGCATTGACAGCGAAACGCCCTCAAATGCTGTCTGGTAAATCCTCTTAACCAACCAGTTTCACGCAGCTGCCCGTCTCGTTTAAGGTAAGCTGTCGGTCTCCTTTCTTCTTTTCCCAACCACAAACATAGCCAGCGGTTTAGCCGAGCTCATTTAACCGGTTCCCACTCGAACACCGAAGTTAAGCAGATTTGGACGTGGTAATGGGTAGAGTGGGTGACCGCTCTGTCCTGAAACTCGCGTATACCGCTGGTTAGAGCAGATGGAGGGTTTGAAAGCTAGTGTAACGGCTTCGTTCTCCTCGACGTCTGCTCGGCAGTCCGGGCTAGTGGAGGAACCTATGACCATCAAAGTTACACCGTCCTTTCGGATGGGACGTTAAGCCGTTGGTCCCCTTGGTACTTTTCGAAAGGACTAGGCTACGTGTCGGTACCGGGTTTCCCCTCCTCCCTTCTGTTCATACTTCATCCTCATCTATCACCACTCATCGTCTCGATTAGCCAAAGTGCATAAATATGAGACGTTAAGCAATATCCAATCAATCAATCATCAACCAACCACAAACACCTACTTTTATTGAGCGAGCGTAGCGAGCGTCTACGTAAAGCAATATCCAATCCAAAAATCCACTTGACTCTTGTGGCTCTGAATGTCTGATTGATTGGATATTGCTTAACGTCTCATATTTATGCACTTTGGCTAGTCGAGACGATGAGTGGTGATAGATGAGGATGAAGTATGAACAGAAGGGAGGAGGGGAAACCCGGTACCGACACGTAGCCTAGTCCTTTCGAAAAGTACCAAGGGGACCAACGGCTTAACGTCCCATCCGAAAGGACGGTGTAACTTTGATGGTCATAGGTTCCTCCACTAAGAGAACGAAGCCGTTACACTAGCTTTCAAACCCTCCATCTGCTCTAACCAGCGGTATACGTGAGTTTCAGGACAGAGCGGTCACCCACTCTACCCATTACCACGTCCGATTCAAAAATCCACTTGACTCTTGGCTCTGAATGTCTGTTTTTTTCTTCTTTTTTTTTCTTTTTTTTAAAAATGCTTCGGCACAGGTCGCACCGTTTTTCTGATCGACCTGAAATTTTGCACACATGTACATACCACCTATGCGGGTACCTGTATAGTTTTTGAACAAAATTCGATTGTTGGTTATAAAAAATAAAAAACAAAATAAAATAATAAAAAAATAAAAATGTTCCGATCGTTATGAAATTTTGAAGGGTCAATAAGTTCAACATTCTCTCCTATTTTTCAAATTTTCAGCTAAATCGGTCAAAACATTTAGGGCCGGTTGCACCAACATGCGCTGAACTCGAGTTCAGTTGATCTGCAGGTTCAAGTAATCTCGAGATCACGAGCTAGGTTCAAGCCGTCGCGTTCCACCACGACGAGATCAACTGAACTCGAGTTTAAGCAACAAGTTCGTTTGAGTTCGGCGCTGTTCGGATTGCGCCTTGTAACGAGCAACGTGATTGGTTGAAAAATTCGCGGGCTATTTCAAAGACACTTGCTACGATAATGAAAAGAAAATAGCTAGGAAAGCAGTGGGAGATGAAAAGGTGGAATTTATTAGAACAGGTAGGTCTAAGTTTGCTTTTAGTAGTTAAAGGGTACCCTCCTTTTATCAATGTTGAAAGTCACCAATCCAATAATATTATGGTAGGCCTACTACTTGGTTTGTTTTACTTCCTTCCTGTAATGTTTACGCCTTTAGGCCAGCAAGGCCTACGATTTCCGGTTTTCAATTTAGACTAGACTAGGTATACTTTTGTTATTTTGACGTTTATTATTTCCAATGGGGAAAGCCTATTTATGTTAGGCCTGCAATAGTTTGTCCGATCATAAAACCTATTGGTTAGGCCTTGGCCGAGGCCCTCCTTGGCACTTGTTCGGTTGGGGGAGTCCAAAAGCATTTTACAATGTTTTGTGGGAAATCGTAGGTTAGGGGGAGGGGGGGGGGGAGGTGCAAAGCGCGTATGTTTTACAATATGTATGGCCTACTTGCTATTATATTTAATTTAACACAAACGAAAAACGAAAACTTGTAAGGCCCTATGCTTCCACAAAAATGTATTCTAGTATTAATTTTAATTACCATTTTTCAATAGGCAACCTGGCCCAAATAGCGACTAGGCCCCATTGAGGAAAATATATTAGCGTTGATACCCAGTACAGCCAATCCGCTTGACAACGCATAATATGACAATGACTCTGAATATATAAATTAAATAGGTAAGACGGCATGCAATGCTATAATTCTTGATATGGGATAAGATCCACACAACACTATTAAAATATTTTCCCAACCATCATATTATATTCTAAGTCTGGTCTAAAAGTGAGCTTTATTTGATTGATTATGTGAGCTTATCATGTCACATCCTAGTCCTAGAAATTAGAGGCGGCCGCCCCAAAAAGCAAAATGGTAAACTGTTTACAATTGCCTAATATTTGACTAGGGCCTCTCTTGTACAGACTTTACTATCAAGCACTGATAAGAGTGATAAGTGACAACCGCTGACGCTTGGAAATTGAGATGTTTTCTGCACAACCAATCAACCAGCACAATTATATTATTTCGAACACAATGGCATATGTCTAATTATTGTTATTGACAAATAATAATTTAAAAAACATGATTACGTTTATGATTATTTATTATTTATTTTATTTATTTTTGACGATTATGTTTAATATCTAAGAAGATGGACATTTTTGGTTCCTATATAAAACCCTTGATAAGTTAAGAAAGGCTATAATATAAATTTGAATATTTTGGCTCTAAGTTTGGCACATAAAGATATTAGTATGACCCACTTACCTTTTAAGTTGTATTCAGCAGAAGCAATCAGGGTCTGTATTATTTCAGCAGGTATTCATTAGGCTATACACAATACATTGTTTTCTATTCGAGAAAACAAGAAACACTAGCGCAGCCAAGTGGTCGAACCGCGAACTATTGTTTTGGGGGTACTGATCGCGGAACAACATGCAAGAGGTAGGGGTTTCTCAAATATATCCCGACCTAAGGCAAATAAATAATATTCGGTGCCACAGTGCTCATCAAAGAAAACAGATAATATATACTTTGATTTATTTCCGAATGATACAAAATGAGGAATGAGTGGAAAAGGGTGCTGTTAATTGCGAAACCAATCACTAAACACATGTGTGTCTGCAGTCTGTACTTTCGCGGTTTCGAACAACATTGTTCTGCTGAGTAATATGCTTATACTACCGACGAGTTATTTTTCTGGCAATTTTATATTATGCATAAAACATTTAAAGGTGTTGTGGTAAAATAAACTTTTTGGTAGTCTTACTTGGTGTGTCTAGCCGGTGTCCTGAGTCCTGACACTCAAACTAGGAATATCCTACATAAATTCAAATACACCAATATATAATCATTATGACAGTTCTAAATGTTTAGCCCAATAGTCCTACTCGGTACCTACATTTATAATTTAGGCCTACACTTGTTATAATAAATGTCCTGGGACGAACACTTTAATGGGCTACAAGTGTTGGTATTTAAATGTGAATTTAAATGGCTTTGCGCGGAGCTTTTACTGGCTGTGATTTTTTTATTACGGAGTGTAAAATCAATCGTAAGGTCAGCCTAACAAATAATTATGCACTGTTCGTCGTACGGTCATCGACGATACCACCTAACATAGGCTAATAGCTCTAAAGATCACTGTGCATTGTGGCAAAGTGGTAGCGCGTTTGAGTTCTATTCGAAAGGTCGGCAGTTCAAATCTACGTTCGGTCGTTTTTTTTTACCGTTCTATTTAGACATATGTTTTTCTGCAATTAATGATTTCATTACATTTTTATTGTATTTTCGCATTTCTCGCATTGCAATACAGTGATATAATCAATCGTATTACCTAAAATAAAATCCATAGTAAATTGTAAACTAAAAAAAGGCACCCCAGTTTTTATCTTGCATAAACTACCTAGTGATTGTTCCTGCAGAAGGTAAAAAGTGGAATCACAATACTAGCACTATTTAATCAGATTTTTTCAAATATATATATTGCAAGTATTGTTTTCATTTTAGCTTGTTTTTATCGGCAAGTTTGTAGTGAAAAGTGACTAAGAAGTAAGAATAGAATAAACTGTGTTATTTTAAAGCAAATAGCAGCATGTGGTTTTATTTAACCATTTGGCCGTGTTATTTTGATTTTATTAAATAAAATTAAAACACACACCTCTCCGCATTCATACAACTGACCATTCACATCACTGTAGGCCACACATTCATTGTTTTGCCATCATTGCCTGTGCGACCACAAAGATGATTTGGTTTGCATTAAAAACTACTTCTCCCTCAATAAATGTCCGCGACCATTCTCCAAACCATAATGGCTCGAATACTAACTAAGTGTAGTGTATTTACCACCATTTTAAAGCGTAAAACCGCTTTTAATATGCGTTCAAACACAATGTTTTCAACGTTATTACATGTATTGCGCCTATGCCGTCAGCTAGACTACCCCCGAACGAGCGGCCATATTGACGAACGCCCGCGCTATCTACATTCTCTTGTTTCCTCGAATTATTGTATAATGTGTTTTTAATTAATTTAATTACAATGTATTAGTATTAGTATTGAGTAGGTTGCTAGACACTAAAATGTGAATGGGGCTTTGCCCTCTTTTAGAAACCTATAACACATCAATGTGTTAAAACAATAAATAAATAAAATTAAAATAAATAAAATTAAAATACAATACAGTAGACCTACCTATAGTATGAAATATAGAAACACATTTTATTATTTTTGTATTTATTTATTTATTTATTATTTTTTCTAGGTATTCAGTAATAAAAACTGATTTTCAAATCACATACAGTAATCTTCAGATTCTTCTTCTTCAGTTCAATGAGAGACAACCGATAACCACATTTCAAATTCAAATTCCATTGGATAACTTTCAATGCCACTGGATCATTTGGGAGGTTAATGTACAATGGTCGTAGAGCAGCAATTGCAGCGGTGACCCGATGTATAATCCGGCATGCTGTTGACTTGTCAACTACGATAAAATCTCTTTCATTCTCATCATTTAATGCTACCTTGCTAGCATAATAATGTAGGCCTATAGCATACGATTTATTACAAATGCAAATTTTATTACAAATGATACCATGCCCATACGGTTAGTAGTTTCCGGTACTATCCACTCACATGCCCACCTAGGCATCTGCAGGAGACTAGAAAGCCTCCAGTTACCAAGGAGAAATAGTTACCCAAAGTTCATTACTTCAGGTAGGAGAACATTTGTGCGTTCCTAAATTAATTCCATAGATATATCCGGTAAAACTACAAGGAGGTTGGAAAATGAACATGTAGTAGGGTAGAAGGTTTTATTTCCATTCGATATACAGTAGCACTTTACATTACATGATGGCCTCTTATGTTGCCTCTTATGATCGGCAGAGGTATACCCTGGGCCAAATTCTACCCCGGGCCCAGACGGGTAGCCTACCTAACCTTGGAATATTGGAGTGTAGCCTAAAGGCTTCACCTAGATGTGCCTACCCCACTATTCACATAATGTAGGCCCTACCGTTTAGGCCTATGCCTATTCTGTAGAGTTTGCAGTCAATAAGGCTTTGCATCCTATAATAAAGGACACTTGCTCAAGACGAATGTAGGCCTACTATTTGTCAGAGCAGGAAGTTTGAACTGTAGCAAAATAAGGTCTATCAGTAGGCCTATGCCTACCACAGGCAGAGTGTGTTCAACAAATTGCAATGAAGAGATGGATCTACAGCTGCATGGCAGTTAACTCTGAATGAATATTTGAATATTGACTGCTGGCCTTGCCTACCGTAGGCTAGGCCAACATCAAATTATATATTTACTACTACGAGTAGGGCCTACGATGTAGCCGACCTAAGTCATTGGTAAGGATATTATTTCATAGGCCTAGAGTCCTAGCCTAGACCTACGCATAGCCTCCTTGGCTTGGCTGCGCTGCGTCTACAATCCTTGGCTAGAGGGCCTAGGAGGCCCCAGGCCTACTACTTGCCTATGCTTGTCAAGTTTTAGATAACCTAGCCTAGGGCTAGGGGCCTAACGCCTATCAAAATATGGGCTAGGGGCCTAGGTCTAGCTGGCCTAGTGCCTTGGCCCTACCACCAAAGGTTTAGGGCCTCGGCCCTAGCCTAGGCTATGCTCTAGGCTAGGCTAGTAGGCCTAGGGCATGGGCTTTTATTTCTATGGCAGGGGCCTAGGCCTACTCACTCGTCAGTTAAGAACTATAATTAATGTTCTTTGCGTTTTAATACCTCTCGAACCGAATAAGCAGAATCGTGTTGAAAACTATCGAAATATTTGCGTCGTACCTTGATGACCCGGGGACGTTTTTGTTGTCTTTGCATAAAATCAACTATATCCTCGTCATCGTCCGATGGGAATTCCACATCAGAAACGTTACCTACCATTACTTTTCACTTATCGTCAAGTGGTATCTAATAATTAATGTTTAGTTTTAAAACTAATAAACCTTCACCTCAAAATCAATTTGACATAACAACACCGGCCATGTTGGTTTCTCTCGTTCAACGCACGGGATCACCAGTGAACGAGTAATTTTGGTCGTTCAGTTAAACTCGAGTTTAGGCAGCGGTGAACTCGAGATTAGCGGTGGTGAAACGAGCGCTCTCGTTCAAAGAGCCTCACGGAGTTTAAACTCGTGAGCTGAACTTGGTGCAACCGGCCCTAAGGGAAGCAGGAATGAAACTTGTTGTCAAAGTTGATTTTTTGGGTTGAATACCTATGTTATATTGTTAATCACAATTAAATTTTTAAAAAATAATTTTTTTTCCAAAATTTTTGTTATTTTATGTTGCTATGACAACCATCGTATATTAACGACTCAAAAATTAATGTATATAAAAAAACAAGATTTAATTTTTTTTTACAATAAGCAAAAACTCCAATGTGCTGAATTTAATAAAAATCAAATCTCAAAGTTGAATACCCTCCGAAAAAATGGTACCGTTAATGTAATTACTGCACATGAAGTACACCTTATAGGCCTATATTAACTTTAACACCCGTTTACTTAGAACTTGGTTTTTCTTCACTTTGGAACACATAACTTTAGTAGTTTTCAAGCTAGAGCCTTGAAATTTTCAGGACTAATTCTTTATTGTGTTTTAAAGAAACTGTGTGTGGAGAATTTTGAAAAAATATCATCATCCAATTTTAACTCATAAATTGTTTTGAAAACTGTCAATTTTCTGTTGTTTTTTTGATAATTTCTAAAAAAAATCTGGTGACTACAGATTTTCAAAATTCAAAAATCCCCACCCACAGTTTCTAAGTAACAGGCTTATCTAGAAAGGGGAAAAAATTTTAGTCTCTTAAGACTAAATACCAGGGAGTAAATTGTACCGGAATTTAGGCCTAGGCAATTTGACATGCGCGACATAGGCCATTCCTGCCCCCCTTAAAAGACTTGATGGTGTGCAACATTATGGTAATGTCGTACTCGGGTCATGTTGCACGTACCGGTGCTCGCTCAACAACGTGACGGGACTTTAGCATTTTCCTAGTATAGTATTATTCCAACCGTTATTATCTATGATCACACCCTTCCTTTGAAATTCCTTGCATTTCGTAGGCCTATTATTTTATTTCCGTTGTCAGGTAAAAGTACATATTATGGATATCGTCAAAACATTTAGCCTATAAGGCTATAGGCCTAATACAGTAAAAGGAACAAAACGAAGCAAAGGCATATTATAAGCACTAGGGCAAAGGTAGGCCCTACCTAATAATAGATAGGGCCTACAAGATAAATATTTATTGCATGATATTGTATTGTATTTAATGTAGGGATGACTTCGGGTCGAAAAATCCCGAACCGGATCCACCCGCGCCGGATCCGGTTCCTACACATATTTTTCTTTCTCAATTGTCGTAAATTTGAATCTGCGCGGGCTAATTTCGATTGAAAACATCTTCTTCTTCTTCTTCTTCTTATGCCAGCAATTGACCTATTTGGCCATCATGCGTTTCCGTGTTTCCCAGTAGAGATAGGATTCTCTTTCTGCCTCCTCCATATCTTTTGGCATTGCGTCTCTTATTTCTTGAAGTACCGGGCATCTACGTAGGTGCTCCCTGGTATGCTGTTCTGTAGCACAAAGTGTACATGTGCTTGAGTCAGTTATCCCCAGTTTATGAAGGTGTGTAGCTAGCAGGTCATGACCGGTTTCCAATCTGAATTGTGCCGTCTCAGTCTGCCGATTTCTCCACTTTGTTTTTTGTTTTTTTGTGGCTGCTCCTTGCCACTGTTTGCCTTTACTTGCCTTCTCCCATACCTTTTTGATGTTGTTTTTCACTGCCGTGTTCACATGAGATTTAACGGCATTGTAGGATAGGGGCTTCTTGTTCTGCTTCATCCTGCTCCCCTCTTTCGCGAGTCTGTCTGCTTCTTCGTTTTCTTGTATGTTACAGTGTGCTGGCACCCACTGTAAGGTAACCTGTTTTTTCCTGTTTACCAGCCAGACCAGTAGTCTTTTACACTCCAACGTCTCACTGTCTCTCATGTCCTTACTCACAATGGCCTGTATGGCTGCTTTGGAGTCTGTGAGAATGACTGCTTTTGGTATTTGCTGTTCCTTTATTTTAGTAAGTGCTACTTTGATTGCCTTGATTTCTCCGTCATAACTGCTTCCATTACGTCCTGCTGGCAATGCTTGCTGGAATGCATTGCAGTATACCCCAGCCCCTGCTTTTCCCTCCCCTGGGGTAGCAGACCCGTCTGTATATACAAGTACCCATTCTGGGGTGGGGTAGTGCTTCGCTATATGAGCAACTGTCAGACATTGAAGTTCATCCTCAGTATAATCCGCCTTTTTCTTCTCAATTCCTTCCACCGTTAGCTCATGTTGGACTTCCAGTACAGCGACCCTCATATCAGGTGTAGGAAGCTCCATTCGATCTCGTAAATCCACCTTACCCAAAATTTGCTTCTTTAGTTGCTTCGCTGCTGTGATAAATGTAGTTTGTGTCTTCAGCCTCTCTACGGGCTCTCTGTCCCATTCCTCTTCGTCAAGTCTCAGAAGTTTCTCATGTAGGCATATCGCTGCTTTGCTTCTCCTAGCACTTAATGGTGGGACAGTCACCAGCATTTCCATTGCAACAACAGGGGTAGACTTTGTGGCACCTGTAGCTATGCGTAGGGCCTGGTTTTGTACCCTATCTAACTTGACGACGTGACTGTTAGGTGCTGTGATGAGAACTGCATTACCATATTCCAGCACTGGCCGTACATATGTCTTGTACGTTGTTGCTAGTACATCGGTCGATGCTCCCCAATCCACTCCTGCCACTCGTTTCATGAAGGTTAGTCTTTTCTTCCCTGCTTTACTCATTTTTTCAATTTGTGAACTTCCTGTCATTTTTGAGTCCAGTGTCATGCCCAAATAGACTGCGTTCTCTTCCCGACGTATGGTCTTAGTGCCGTACTCCAGTTTGAATTCCGGCGTCGTGTGTGCCATAGTGTAAAAGTCATAGACTGTCTTGATTTCGTTCACCGTCATTCCGTCTCTCTCCGTCCATTCCTGCAGTGCTTTTAATGCCTTATTCATCTCTCTCTCCATGTACTTTGCATCTCCGCTTGAGATCCACAGCACCACGTCATCCGCATACAGCTTAACTTGTACATCGCTTCTTTCCTGGATATACATCGCAAGGTCATTTATGTATATTAAAAATAGCGTAGGGCTCAGCACAGCTCCTTGCGGTACCCCGCTCCTTGTTTGCCTGAATCGTGATACCTTGTCATTATATTTTACTCTTATAAAACGTTGGCTCAGGAAGATCTTCACCCATCTATACAGATTCTTTGGGACTTCCATAGCTTCCATTTTCTGTAATAGACGCTTCCTGTCCACTACGTCAAAGGCTGTTTTGAAATCTACATACACTGCCAGTGTAGAGTGTTTTTTGTTAAAACCTTCTTTCACTTCTTGCATGATGTACGCAATTTGGTCCACGGTGCCACGATGAGATCTAAATCCAGCTTGATGTGGGGTGAGGCAACTTTCTGCCTCCAGGTAACTTCTCAGTCGTAGATTTACCATGTGCTCCATCACCTTGGCTATCATACTGGTTAGGGAGATTGGTCTATAGCTATCTATCTTGCTGGCATCCTTACCTTTCTTTAAAATAGGGATTACATCAGCCTTTCTCCATCCATCTGGGATGTCGCCTTCCCATGTGCAATTGCATAAGTTCTGTAGATGTTCTCTGCCACTCTTCCCCAGCTGTTTTATAAATTCTGGGTGAATCCCATCCGGACCTGGTGCTTTTTTATTTTTTAGTTTCTTGATGGCCTCATTCAATTCAGCCACCACAAATAGGCCGTTATATGGGTCTAGTTCATCACTCACATATTTGCTGTTGTCGATTTTGATATGTCCTAATTTCTGGTTGTTGCTTTGCTGTGCGATATTCTTACAGAAGGCTTCCGCTTTTGCTCTGCCTCCAATTAAATTCTTATTCCCCTGAATAAGTGGTTTATTTTCCACTTGCTTCTTATCCTTGTTGCACAGCTTAGAGAAGAATGTGTGAGCTTTCGCTCCATCTTTCCTGTAGTCGATGTTGCTGACGTACTGATGTAGGGCTTCTCTCTTGCTCTCTCTCAGCTTTTCCTTAAAAACCTGCGTTGCTTTCTTGAGCACTTCCATCGCCTCTGGGGTTTGTAGCATCTCTGCATCCCTTCGTGCCTTATTTCTCTCCTCCATAAGTGCTTGTAAGTCGCTATTCCAAAATGGCTTGTATTTCTTGACTCGCCCCCGGGGTACATGCTTCGTTGCAGCCTCTAGCACTGTTTCACAGAACTCTTTATATTCTTTGCTTACATCTTCTGTTTTCTCCCTGCCCATAAAATGCATCTCTGTCTCTCTTCGGTACTCCTTCCAGTTTGCCTTCTTAAAGTTCCAGCTAACCTTTTCTTCTTTTTTCTCTCCCTTACATTTCATCCTTGTTAGTAGTAGCATTTTGTGGTCCACACCAGACGGGCTCTCCAAGTTTTCTTGTTTCATAACACCATATAGGTTCGCGTGGCAAAATGCTAGGTCCGGTCTAGTGAGACTACCTGAATTTGATATGAACGTGTTTTGGTTGGGTGTTCCTTCCAATAGGATTAAGGGTTTGCTGTCTATGTAGTCTTCCAGAATCTCTCCAAATCTGCTCGTATCTCTGTATCCCCAGCTGATGTTGTGTGCATTGAAGTCTCCTACAAGTACGCTGCTCTTGTCTATAACCAACGTGTCTAATTTGTTAGTGACATTGTTTGGTGGGTTGTAGGCTATGGTATATTTTGATTTATTGTGGCCTTTCCATATCTCTAACTGCACTAACTCCACTTTATCATCTTCTTCCATTGTGTGCAGAACTTCATACTGTGCAGTGAGTCCCACCTTCACACCAATTATCATGCCTGCGGCAACTCGTCTTCCTCTTGGGAGGTTATATATTACATATCCTTGTACAACAAGGTCTCCAAGTTTGTCATTATCGGAAATAGAACCTGCTTCGCAGATAGCGAATGCGTCAATATCTCTCTTGTTTAAGAGGCGATCAAATTCAGTTTGCTTTTCTTGGGTGAATCCACCTGCGTTCCAAAATATAAATGTGCAATTGCCCTTATAAGGGCAGGTTCTATTCCTATCTCTCCCAAGCACGGTATTGGGCGGCATGTCAGTACCGGTGTTGTGGTACTGTCCGATCATTTAGCGTTAACCAGGGGGCACGTGATGGCTTCAAAGATACACAGTTCTTGCAGATCTTGTTAGCTCATCGGACGCGATCGGAGTTAGTTTATGAAAACATGGGCGGGGCGATAATCGATTCGAATTTCGATAGGGGGCGGAGCCGTGTCCCAGACATTGTAGGAACTGCTTAGTGAGAAACAGTTGAACAAACAATGGCCTACAAGATTGTTTGCTTTCGTTTTCGTTCATAAAGTTTGGATTATGTGACCTTTAACGTGAAAAATAGAATTAGTATATGATTAAAATGTTATTAACAAGTTCTGCAATGTAATTATAACACAACACATGGGCCTAGGCTAAGCCTAGGTCAAAATTGTGACGCAACATTCATAGGGCCTAGGCCTAGGCCTAAGAATTTTGCAACCACGGGTGTTTCTGGCTCATTTATTCTCGTCTGTGCCTAGGCCCTTGGCAACTTTAAGGTTAAAAATAGAACCGGTTCCGAAAAAGGGGAACCGGATCAAAATGGAACCGGTTCCGAACCGGTTTCCGGGTACCCGAAGTCATCCCTAATTTAATGCATGTTATTTAGTAATGTGGACCCATTGTACAGTATGTGTTTGGGGTATTACATGTCAAAACCTAAAAATATTCTCAATTGCACCTAGGTAGGCCTACTCTTCCTTGACTTGTCCCACATACTTTACATGCACTGTTACATGGTAACGAAGCACATAGTAAATTCAGAGTTGTTCTGAATCGGCCTTGTTGATTCTGGCGTTGATTCGCGGGTGTTCGCACTGTCCATGTGGTGTCCTTGCACACCACTAGTAGTAGTAGTAGGATTTAGTACCTAATGGTAGTAATTATACTTCAATTCATATTAACTATTTATTAGATACACATAATACACTTGATACATGGTTATGCACAGTTATGTAGATGTTTCCCCAGTAAGGAACCACAGAGGAATGGCGTCGGGAAAACGCCCCTTCTTTACCAAAACTCTTTAGTACACATACAGTTAGTACAACCCTTGAACTGCTGTGGTGCAGTTCATACCACTGGTAAACTTAGGAAGTAAAGGCGTGGCCTGTAAATATAGGTACCGCCTACTCAGACCTAGTTCCTACATTATCTGGATACATTACAGTCCATACCACTGATTGCTATATTTTCCTATTAAAAATATTGATCTTTGGTTGGTTATCGCTCACTCGTCGATTGCGTCGGGGCCTACATGGTTGGCTTTGTGACGGACCGAACCAAACATGCAGACATTCTAGTGGGTTTTAACAAGTGGGTTCTAGGGGGAGTGGGTTCTTTGTCTGAGGAAGGGGTGACATTCATTAAAAAGTAGATGATTAACTAAAAGAAAGACAGATTTATTTGACTCACCAGAGTGACGTGGACGGCGGTACACAAGAAACACACATAATACGAACAATGAATAACAATAAAATAAAAGTGATACCATAAACAAGGATGAACCAAAAAAAAACACGCAGAGGATGCGACGCGCTAGCTGAAGAATGAAGGGGGGGGGTTGTTGATCAGCGTCGGGGGTTGAAGGTCGGCGTCGGAACGCGTCCACGCAGCTAGTCAACTCTTCACCTCCAATACAGATGCAACCCGTACACACGCCGTGATAGAGAATCAAATAGGTACTTTGATTCGCACACGTTCACTTATCCACTGTACTCCAACTTGGTATCAACGAGCTTACGAATAACACATCCGCACTCAGCGATGGTCTCCCACCCTCTCCCTGCTCCAGAGCCATGTCCACCCTGACTCCTTGAGTCGTTCAAAACCCTCTGGGCCCATTGGTGGGATTCAAAATTCACAAACCGACCAACCAATGGCAATTAACAGAAAAATATAAATTACAGAAATACGTTAACTTGGAAGGCCGTTGGGTTCCCAGAACGCTTCCTCCCAAGTTTACAAAAACATCTCAATTCTAGAAACACGATACTCTTGCCGCCAAGTGCCCACTCACCCTCCGCTAGCCTGTAACCGTCTCCAAAAACAATAAACCAAAAGAAAATATGTGAGGGGTGCGAAACAGGCCCTCACAGCTTGGTCGCTTTGATTTAAAGTCCTCCACTGAAAATCAGTTATATAACTGAGTGGATATACTCTAAATAGAATTTATTTATTTATTTATTTTATTTACACCCAGCTAGTCTGTTTCATTGTTTTCCCCGCCCCCTTTGAAAATCAGCCATGGTGGGCATGGTGATGATGATGGTTATCATCATCAATGATAGGCCTACCTGAAGTATTGTACTAAAATACAGGTTGAGAGAATACACAATCTCAAATTATTATTGGGATTTGTTTTATACTGTAACCTGGCAGTGTGCTTCTGTTTTGGAAAAATATCATATTTATTATTTTAAATCTCATTTCTGCCAGTTTGATGTTCCAGAAGCCTATGGAATAAATAGCCATACTCTCATGCATCTCCCATGCTGTTATTGGATGAGTGAAGCAAAGACTTCAATTTCACCAACCCCACAAAAAATTTAGCTCGGGTGTTTTTTTTTTTTTTTTTACTGTTCGCTCTCTACCGGGCAAACGGCATAAATTGGACGAAATCTCTGAACTTAGACCTGCCACGTTTTTGGGTACAATCGAAGAAATATTTCTCATGAATATCGTACATTTTTTTAGATTTTTAGTCAGATATTTTCGTGACATTTGGGCCGATTCTTACCAAACGGTTGCTACAAGGTTCATATTTTACATGGACATTAAGGTTATGGTGATGTAGTACCTTTTGAAACAAAAAATTGAAAAAGTTAGCCAGCCAGAATACATAGAAATAAGGGCCGGTATTACAATCAACAAATAATAAACGTTAACTGTAACAAATAGCTATCTGTCGGATAAGCTATCCGTCCAATAACTACCTAGTTCGCGTATTACAAAGGAAGTTAATCCTCCCAATAGCTATTTGGTACATTCTGATCGAGTGGATAGTCCACGCGTCGCGAGAACTGCCACCTCGAAAGTGTTTATACCAAAATAAGCAGTAATTGCCAACATATGCTGTATAGGGCCTACAGCTGTGAATTACATTCAAGAAATATTGGCAGAAGGTTTTAAACGCATTGAAAGTGTCCTAATTGTCATCGTGAAGCTTTTACACTCGACTCTAGTCAGCGTGCACATCTACCGGGCTGGATGAGTATCGCTCTAGACCTGCCGTCCACTGCAAACGCTGCTAGCCGAGTGGTTAGCGCGCTAGTTTTGCACGCGAGAGGTCGCCGGTTCGAGTCCCGTCTAGGAAAACTTTTTTACTTTTTTTATTCATCCCATCATTATTGTGTTCACTTATTATCAATGACGAATGTCAATTTTTATAACTTTTCCTTGTAATTTACTCGAAAAAAGACTTTCCCTCAAAATTTTGCTGGCGACCCTCAAATTGAAGCTCATATTTACAGATCGTTGATTACATAATATGTTTGCCACGGGCGTTGGTTCTTATTACTACTAAAATTAAATTGTTTAGTAATTTTTTTACATCTTAGCACATTCCAAAATATATGGCTTTGGTGTGATAAGACTTTATTTAAAATAAGTCCACAAAGCTTACTCTATAATCTATATACGAGGAAAATATGCATAATAAAATCAATTCAACAATGTATACTGACAAAAAGAACGAATTATTAATTAATTAATGACCGTCTATGGGCCGGGGGTAGAATTGGCCCAGAGCATGGCTCTGCAAATCGTACAAGGCGATTCAAGAGAAAAAGTCCACCTCGCAAACATCAGCAAGTAAGAGGGCAGTCAGTATATTACTCCCTGAAGCTACAGGCGAGCTCTGTCAATCGTCGTCGGGGACACCTCCCCTTCCTTGACGATCACCCCGACGACGATGACAAAGACGATGACGACCGCGACGTCAGAAACCCCCCTTCCTCCCCTTAACCGTGGCTGGTTCTGACCAGCATAGGGCCCTCCTCCCCATATCCCCTAGGGCGAGTACTGGTGCATTATGACCAAACGGTTGACGCGTCTTTAATCAAAATAAACCAAAACCGATTATTAGGCTGAATATAAGATGAACAATTGGCCCAATAAAAATGAATTTAACAAAAAATAGTAATAAATAAATAATTGTTCATTATTTATTTATTTTTCAAGTATTGTGATAGATAATCAATCAAAATGGTTGTTAAAATCATTTTGTTTATTGATATTATCTAATTTTTATTTTTAAATCAGTTTTTATGAATTTTTTTACACCCTTATTCATCGAATAGCGCGCTATCGGCCAGTTGAACCTCCCAATAAGAATCCGACAAATAAGCTGCTCCTATTCTGAAGAATAGTGCTATTTGTCGATTGTAAGACCGAAATAACGCTATTTGCTACAGTTAGCTTATTTGTTACAAATAACTTTCTTATTTGTTGATTGTAATACCGGCCCTAAAAGTTTTAATATAAGTTTTTTGAGGCATATAATAATAATTAACAAGTAACTATAGAAACTTGAAAACAATTAGGCCCTACCCACAATGCGTACAAAAAGCAAGTTTTGGGTCTCCGGATATTTTACATTCTTGTTGTTGTAGTTGTTGGAATAAAGATAGTTGTTGGAATAAAGAGTAGCGATATATATATATATATGTATTATTAAAGCAATTAGTAGGCTCTACTACTTTATAAAAATTATCCTAATTTATCAAAAAAAATGATTTTGCAATGGAACTTGAAGAAGTAAAAGAGATCCCAAGCATACTTAAAAAAAGCTCATTCATCAACGCGACGGGACTTTAGCGTTTTCCTAGTTAATAACATTGCAAAATCATTCAGTTTGAAGTTACAAAATTGGCCATTCCACAAGATTAGGGCTTAGAAACGTTAAGGCCTACCATATTGTTCCCTGATCTGATACAAATAAAATATAGACCATTATTTTTCTGTGATAAAAGGCTATTAAGCATTTCATTATATAGGCCTAGGCCTAATCTTATCATTCAAATAAGTTTGAAGTTACAAAATTGGCCATTCCACAAGATTAGGGCTTAGAAACGTTAAGGCCTACCCTATTGTTCCCTGATGTGATAAAAATAAAATATAGACCATTGTTTTTCTGTAATACAAGGCTATGTAGCATTAAATTAGGCCTATAATCTTATCATTCAAGTGCAAGTTTGAAGTTACAAAATAAGGCCATTTCAGATGATTAGGATTAGATGATTTTGTCATGGAAATGTTACCTTATTGTTCCCTGATACAAATAAAATATAGACCATTATTTTATGTAAAAAACGCTATTTAGCATTTCATTAAACAAGGCCTATATAGGCCGAAGGCAAAATATATGCCAGAATTATAATATTATTATTGGAATATGTTTGGGGGAATGCACAATAACACAATGCACAATGATTGACAATGCTTATTGACAATTCAATTCAATTCAATTGCTTTATTCACCAAACTGAGCTTGCGCTCTTTATAATGGCTTTTAGTTGTAGAATACTTCAATATTGAGTTACATGGATAGTTATTAGATCGAATAAAATAAGACTTTGTGCAAAGAGTGCATCAACATGATAATACAGAATTTAACATTCATTCAATTCATACAATATCTATTCACTTTAATTATACTTACTTAAATCTAAATTAAATATAATTGCAGTATGATCACTGCCTAAAAAAATAAGTACAACAGTGCCAGTAGCATACTAATACAGAATAACTAGGAAAACGCTAAAGTCCCGTCGCGTTGTTGAGAGAGCACCGGTACGTGCAACACGACCCGAGTACAACATTCCCATAATGTTACATACCAACATAGGCATACCTTCAAAATATTTGAAGACAAAAACTTTCAATGTTGAATCTTCACTGCCTCCTTGATTTTTTAACATCATTTTTTGAATTATGATTACCAAAAAGTCTTTAAGGTCTTGACCGATTTAGCTGAAAATTTGTAAAATTGGAGAGAATGTTGTACTTATTAACCCTGCAAAATTTCATAACGATCGGAACATTTTTATTTTTTTATTTTTTTATTTTATTTTATTTTTTATTTTTTATAACCAACGATCGGATTTTGTTCAAAAACTATACAACAACCCGCATAGGTGGTATGTACATGTGTGCAAAATTTCAGGTCGATCAGAGAAACGGTGCGACCTGTACCGAAGCAGTAACAGAAAAAAAAAAACAACAGACATTCGAGCCATAAGAGTCAAGTGGAGACGCTCGCTCAATTACAACAAATGAAAAACACACAAATGGTTTATGTAATATAGCATTATTTTACATTGAACCATAATACACAACTTTTTGGTACATCGTACAAAAATTACAAACTAAACATAACAATTAACCTAAAGTTAAGTAGTGTATCAAGATGATAATACAGAATTTAACATTTAGTTGCACTATTCAATTCATTCAATTCATACAATATCTATTCACTTTAATTAGGCCTATACTTACTTAAGTCTAAATTAAATCTAATTGCAGTATGATCACTGCCTAAAAATAAGTACAACAGTGCCAGTAGCACAAAAATACAGAATTTGACATACAACAAGTAGGCCTCCGCCAACCATCAGGAAAGTTCCCATCTCACTGAGGAATATAAACAATGTTAGTAATCTATATACTTTATATACTAGGCCTAACTTAGTTTTTACAATTGGTAACGTCAAGCTAGAACTCTATGTGAAGCATTTTTCAATGTCATTTAATAAAAGGTTAGATTTTATTTCACGTTTGAAAGCTTGTTTGCTGAGGTTTTTTATTGTGGTTGGTAGTTTATTGTATAGCATAAATCCTTGAAAGTTGATGTTGGATTTCCCGAACTTTAGTGTATTGACATGTCTAATGTGAAGATTGTTTCTAGCACGGGTATAGTGGTCATGTGTATCCCTGTTCAGTTGAAACGATAGATTTGTCATACAGTAGCTATGAAGCATGTTATGTATAAATGATAATGTTTGGTATTGATGAGTAAGAGTATTTCAATTTGACTGTACATGTGCACACGATGCATTTCCATTGTGTAGTTAAAGATATTACGAATAGCTCGGTTTTGAATAATGGCCAAGCGGTTTATATTGGATCTGCAAGATGTCCCCCATACTATATTTAAATAAGAGAGGTGGCTGTGTATGTATGAGTAGTAAACCGATTTGAGGACATATACATTTATTAATACTGAGATACATTTCAGGATGCCTGTAATTGGAGATATCTTCTTGGCTACATGGTCAATATGCTCCTGCCATGACAGACGTTTATCTAATATTACACCCAGATACTTAACTGAGGGGAGCTCTAGGATTTGAGTGTTGTAAATAGTTAGTTGGATAATGTGATTATTCAGAGAGAGATTGCGTGAGTTGTAGATTATATAATTGGTCTTCATTATGTTGAGAGACAGTTTATTCAAGCATAGCCATTCTGCTAGTATTAGTAGGTCGTCTTGCATCATAATCGCCAGTTCTTCAAGACTTTGAGAAAAGTAAAATAAGTTTGTGTCATCTGCAAATGATTGTAAATTGTAATAGACCCTTTAGTCCAGACTGGCTGAGATCATTTATGTAAACTAAAAATAGTAGCGGGCCAAGTATGGAGCCCTGGGGCACACCACAATTAATTATCTCCTCTGTCCCTTTACTATTACCTATCATCACAAATTGGGTTCTATTTTGAAGGTAGCTTCTGAACCATTCAAGGGTTAAATCTCTCACACCGACACGTTCAAGTTTATGACGGAGAATGTTATGGTCAACTGTATTGAATGCTTTGCGTAGATCAACAAATAGCCCGCTAGCATATTTCCCATTATCAAGTTTATCTTGGGCTTTAGAGACAAGGTCAACAATTGCTGACTATGTGCCTGTGGAATCACGAAAGCCGTATTGACGCTTGTAGAAAAAATTCACTTTGTTGAGGTAAGCATTCAGTATGTTTCTTAAAATTTTTCCAGTAATTTGGATATACCTGGTAGAATTGAGATTGGTCGGTAATTGTTAACATCCATGGGGCTGCCACTTTTAAAAATCGGAATAACTTTTGCCACTTTAAAATTACCTGGAACGATACCAGAAGACATTGATTTGTTGATCATAGTGGTAAGTGGTGCTACGAGTTGTGTTCTGCGGTGTTTTATAATTTTTGAGGTAAATTTATTGACATTTATTGACGAGCTGTCTACATGACACGGCCTCATGATGCTCAGCAAGCGCACAAGAATATACAGTGCCTTCATGACACTGGGCGGTGCTGCCGGCGGCGCTAGATTCAAACTGTGTTGTTTCACAACCATAATAGCACAATTATCAATTTGATTTGATTTGAAATTATTTTCTGCATTATTTTGTTTGATAATTAGGCTAAGCCTATTTACGCAACGCTTAATGCTTATACTGATACAATAATAATGCTATGTTAATGCGCTTCAAATTGAGTATCTTCCGATGGCCATGCGCCAGTGTACTCATGGCCAAATTTAAATTCCCATGCGAATTTCACCACAGTTGTGATCCATCATGGCGGTCCCATAGTGGAAGCGTGTCGGATGACCTTACTTGGCCATCGGCCGGTGCGCGGCAGCGAATCCTAGTGGAAATCTTGTGGACCTTGGGTCTACAGTATTGTGGGAGTTTTTTCTTAAATCAATTTCGGTTTAGAAGTAAAATTCAAATCCTCTCTCCATAGACTAACTAGTCCTCACACTAAAGCCTAGTTCATCCTACATGGTAAGATTGACAAATAAAATTTTGCTCCTATTGCCCTAAAACATTGAACCTACTTTTCTATTTCTTTTAGCTAGGTGGTCTTCATGGCAGATTTCAATTGACCATGAATTACCTCTATAGGCCTAAGCTAGGTTGTCTTAATGGCAGATTTCAATTAACCATGAATTACATCTATAGGCCTAAGTTGACTTTAAAAAAATATTTACTCGTCACAATGCGAGAAACATCATAACTTCTCTCTCCATGACCTCCTTTAAATCTCTTATGAAAGCCTTTGTCCTATCCCAGAGCTATACTACTCCCTCCAAGAGTACTTCTCTGCATAACTTGTAAATAGCCTACATATTTTTGTATATTCACTAGGAAGCTTCGCAAACGCTTTTTCAGGCGCGTTGTTGAATGAGCGTAATTGGAGCATTGAGTTGCCACGACAAACAGAAAAAAAAGATTCCTGATTTGAATAATTTTTCGATTGAGCTCAAATTTCACTTGAATATACTAGGAAAAGGCTTTAGTCCCGCCGCGTTGTTGGATGAGCGTAATTGGTGCATTGAGCTGCCATTGTGTTATGCGGATTTTCTGTTTTGTGAAAAAATCATTACTAAGTTAAAGATTTTTTTACAATTAAATTAAATTAAATTAAATTAAAAATTAACTTAAATTTTATTTTTTTTAATAAATCGTAATTTTAAAAAAGGAAAAAATCGTAATATTGAAATTTTCATAAGAAATAATTATTCGATTGTGCACAAATTTTACACAAATATATTAATTCATAAAATTAAGGTTCTGTGAAAAAATCATTACAATAGGATAAAGCATGTAGGTGTTATAAGTCAAAGAATTGTTTTAAAAAAGAAAAAAACGTAAAATATCGATTTTCATGAGAAACAGTTTTTCGATTGCGCTCAAATTTCACAGGAATACCTAAATTCATAAAATTAAGGTTCTGTGAAAAAATCATTAAAATCGGATAAAGCATGTAGGTGTTATAAGCAGAAGAAAGTTTTTAAAAATAAAAATAAAATCGTAAAATTGCGATTTTAGTGAGAAATTATTTTTCCGATTGCGCTCAAAAATGTGGCAGTTCTAAGTTCAGAGATTTCGAAGGTCTCCAGAAAATTTCATCGCAATTGGAGTATTGGTTTAGCCGGAATCGTGTTCAAACAGACAAAAATACAAACAGAAAGAAAAAAAACATTACGGATTTTTTTCTCCAGTGTAGTTAAAGGTGGGCTGTCACGAATATGAAATGTGCTCATACACGCAAAAAGTCGAACGCCGCAAACGCGAAGTCTCTACGATTTCACATCAGTGAGCTAGGACGATTTAGCTCTTGGCAGCCGATTTCGTGACGTCACCGCTACTACTCGTATGCCAGCGCCAAGCTTGCATACTTCCACCCGTGCAGTGTGAGCTGTTACGCGCTTGTCTCGCTCCGCGGGCTTGTCGTTTACCTTCATTGTCATTCATTTTGTCCACCCTCCATAAGATGGTCTTCTAGTGTTGTTATGACAACATACACATCAATATTGTGCACACAATATTACACGCAATAAATTAAACACAAACACAAATTATACACAATATTATGGCTGTGAATGTGTCTAGGAGGGTATTTAATCGCGTTATTGTCTTTGTAGTGAGTGTTTCTTGGTTAAAATTGTTATAATTTCAATTTTATCATGCCATGCTGTTCAGTCTCCAAGTGTTAAAATAGTCCTGGACAAGTAATTGACGGAAGACGAATCAGTTTTCGCAAGTTTCCGAGCAGGGTTCGATCTCCAGTCCGTCACAAAGCGTGGGTGAATAAAATCAGTTGGTTTGGTTTTGCGCCAAGTGTGACTTCGGTGGTATGTTCCAATCACTTTTCTCCTGCCGATTTGATGTATAACATGAAGAGTAAGAGCATGGCCAAAGATATGTAAGCTGTCGAGAAGAAATCACCTGGTTTGGAAGACTGGAAACCAAATAATTAATCAACCATTTGTGGTGGTCATCTATGTCCTGCAATGGCGACGACGTTGTTTTGGTCTAAAAGTTCAAATCTGTTCTCTCACACGATACATAGGAAGGCAATGCTCACTTCCACTGTGTGCCCATGACGATTTCGACGAGGATAGTGAGAAGGACGTCGACTGGATAGATGAGAACTCTCACGATTTTAGAGTTTTGTCGAACATCATTCTGGACAATACATTCCTTCAGGACTTGCGGCATACAAAGCAGTGAGTGTTGTCACACGAGCAGCCTAAAATTGTTTCATAATGAGCGGCTAAAATACTTGCCAAAGAAATCAGCCTTATTCTACGATGGTATGGTACTCCGCGGCATGTTGGCGATCATCAATCATTATAAAAACGTTAGGCGGGATGTCCATCGCACTGTAACGCTTAAGTCCAAGTTGGCAAAGAAGTATGTAGAACGTGTAATCCGTGAGGACAAGTGTTATTGGCGTTCGTCAGAGGTGACATAGATGTGTCCATTGATGACCTTCCTTATCTTGTGGATGTGTCTCAGAAAATCTCTCCAATTCCCCGGCCATCATTGGAAGAAATGCAACTGTCCCGATTCTCAAGATTCCAAGAGTACTAAAGATAGCATCGTGCGCGGTGTCCTTTGAACATTATATGTATATAATAATTATATTGTTGGATTGCGCGGTGTTCTTTGAACAGTACAATACATCATTGCATATAATATTGTTTTTGATTGTGCGGTGTCCTTTGAACAGTGAGGAACTGAGGTGAGCGACATTTTTACTTTCCCAAATTTTGTTGTTTGTTGGACACCTCAAGAATATTTTAAATCTAGGTGGTAATTTCATTTTTAAATCAATGATAATTGCAACATTATGCCTCAGGATTGATCAATGCAAGTTACAATAGATTATGAAATCCCAAGCAGTTTCTTGTGACAATGTTCACGAGTCGACAGCGGCTAGTTATACGCGCTTATACCTGCCCGGCAAGGGATCTGCGCGCGCATCCAAGAGTCGACTCGTAGCGGTGACGTTTCACCCCCACCACTTCTAAAAGAACACTCCCGCCAACTTCCGAACCACTACTCCGATTGAATTCTAGTTTTCGACGCTCTCTTCATTCTTACGACAACTCAAAGTTAATTAAATAATATGAGCATGGTCGAAAATCATCTTCAACCGTGACAGCCCACCTTTAAATGGAATCTTCGCTTCGCTCGCTACGCTCGGTCGCTCATCCAATGAATTCATAAAATTAAGGTTCTGTGAAAAAATCATTACAATTGGATGAAGCATGTAGGCTAGTAAGTGTTATAAGTCAAAGAATTTGTTTTTTAAAAAAATCGTAAAATTGCGATTTTCATGAGATGTAATTTTTCGATTGCGCTCATAAACGTGGCAATTCTAAGTTCAGAGATTTCAAAGACCATCCAGAAAATTTCATCGGAATTGGAGTAGGGTCAATCAGGGTAAGTGTGGCACCTTTTTGTGTTATTTGACTTTGAAGCCCTGGCAGAGCCAGATTAATAAATACAAAATATCCCAAAAATTAGGGAAGGTCAATCATTATCTAACCAACAGATACTGCTATTCTTTTAAGTAAAAAATTAAATAACTTTACAATTTAAAAATGCAAATGATAACGGGTGCTACCTGCCACACTTACTCACATTTATGGGGAAAGTGTGGCAGAGTAAAGAATTCTCTTCTGACATCATAAAGTTTTTCCAGATTTTAGTGATTTTAATTTGATGTATATCATGTCATTTTAAGAACGGCTGACACGTTTTGAGATTAATAACGGCAGCCGATTTATTAGCCTAGGCCTATAATAGTTGCCTGTAGGCATTAGGTTGTCAACTCTTCATTTTTCAAAAACATCGGCCACAGATTCAGAGAGAATGTATGGGATTCGTTCACCCCGTTGAGTTATACCTGGTTCGGGAAGAATTCCTATTATTACTTGTTTTAACTTCACGAACGATATGTCACTTTCTTTTTGGATGAGCGTAGCGAGCGTAGCGAGCGAAGCGAAAACTTCAATTTCACTGACCCCTCAAAAAATTTAGCTCCAATGTTTTTTGTTTTTTTTTTGTTTGTCTGTTTGTTCGCACGATTCCGGGCAAACGGCATAAGCGATCTTGATGAAAATTTGACAGGACCTTCGAAATCTCTGAACTTAGACGTGCCACGTTTTTGGGTACAATCGAAGAAATATTTCTCATGAATATCGCACTTTTACGATTTTTTTCGATTTTTAGTGCGATATTTTCGTGACATTTGGGCCGATTCTGACCAAACGGGTGGGGCTACAAAGTTCATATTTTACATGGACATTAAGGTTATGGTGATGTAGTACCTTGTGAAAAAAAAAGTTAAAAAAGGTAACCAGAACCCATAAAATAAACGTACTTTTACGATTTTTTTCGATTTTTAGTGCGATATTTTCGTGACATTTGGGCCGATTCTGACCAAACGGGTGGGGCAACAACGTTCATATTTCACATGAACATTAAGGTTATGGTGATGTAGTACTTTTTGAAAGAATAAGTTGAAAAAGTTAGCCAGAATCCATAGAATAAAGGTTTTCAAATGAGTTTTTTTTAGGTTTATAATAACCATTAACAAGTAACATTTGAAACTCGACAACAATCACCTACAATGCATTCACAAAGCACTTGCAAAGGAAAAGTGGTCCCACTCAAACTAAAAACTTACAAAAACGCTCATCCATCAACGCGGCGGGACTTTAGCGTTTTCCTAGTGTACAAAATTCTTTTTTCTTACTGTCAAGGCATCGAAGTGCCATCACACTTAACTCATCATCGTCATCTTCTTCATCTTGTACCGGCAGACGCTGAACCATACAAACTTACCAGTATACGAAGGCTTTCTACATTTTACTTGCATGTTAACGAACTTGACAAGGATGAATACGCCTCGTTTTGTATCGGCTCTTATGAAATCCATTTTTACTGTTATAGGTGGTCCGTCCTGGTCTTCCACCAAGTCTGCCTCATCATTCGAATTACCCTCAACGTCTGACAGGACTTCCGGTCTAGGATTCCTTATCTTTTTATTTTCTTTTCTTTTCTTTTTGTTTCAAAAACCATCATGCCACACTTACCCTTAGAATTAAATTTTGTTGGGAAAGTGTGGCACCTTCTTTAAATTTGCCACATACGTATAATTTTAAAAAAAATGCTCCTTAGCAATTTAGCTTCTTATAACCATATTGAATTCAATAAGAGCAATTAATAGATAAAATTAATGCATTCATACCCTTAAATTCAAAACATTACATATCTTGGCCAAATTGCATTTTGTAAATAAAAAACAAGTGCTAGCTCAAATGCCCGTGTGCTCTTTAAATAATTTTTTTATAAATGTATAAATTTGTGAAAATAAGCTTTTAATGTCACTGAATAGGCTAATAATTGTTTTCCTTTTTTTTCAAGTTCATAAATAAACATAATATGGCCAGGTGCCCCACTTGCCCCGGTGCCACACTTACCCCGATTGACCCTATCGGAAATAGCCGGAATCAAAAATTCAAACAGGAAAAAAAGAAAAACATTTTGTTTTTTTTTCTCCAGTGTAGTGGAATGGAACTTTGCTTCGCTCGATACGCTCATCCATTACCTGTTTGTATGTAGGCCTACTGTACATTGTTGTTAGGACATTTTCTTGAAAGTACATGTACCAGTACCTACTTATTTTTTCTGTGTGAACTTATTTATCTAGTTATTTATTATTCTTTACCATCAATTATATTTTATTGAGACTATGTATCCTACTTTAATCTTAATAATAGACATGATGACATCCATGTTTGTACTGTGTATGAATTCTTGGATTAATATAGAACTTGAACTTGAACTTGAATAAGAACTTTTAACAAATTCATTTAGTGAGCCTGATTTAAGTGTATTTCCTGTTGCAGATGGAACCAAGTCTCCTCGTCCCAACCATCAGCCGGACGACTCAACGCCAGACACTGAGGTTGTTCGCGAGTCTCCTGCCCGGAAGATCAACCAAGGTAACAAGCGTAACGCCTCCAAGAAGGGGGTGGGGCAGCCGCGCCAACTGAAAGACAACACCAGGGGCTCAACAGGTCTATTTCACTGCAGTATCTGCTCTAAAGATGTGAAACATCTAAGACCTCACATGTTAACTCACACCGACGACAGACCCTTCCGTTTCACAGTGCCGTGTGGTAAAACGTTTTTGAAAAGTGTCGCTTAAAGGCACATGTTCATTCACAAATAGCAGTTCCGGCGTTTGTGTCTGCACCTATTGTGGCAAGAGGTTCGTACTGAAATCCGCTTTTGAAGAGCATTCATACGCCCTACTGGTGAAACGTTTCACATGTGCCGTGTGTGATAAGGTTTGTTGAAAAGTGTGCGCTTAAAAGGCACATGTTCGTTCACAGTGAGACCCTACAGTGACCGTGGCGCGTTTCGTTCATGCACCTAACTTGCAAACGTTCCAAAAGTGATCCGCTTTGAGAGAGCCATTCAATACACCCTATACGGTGAAAAAACGTTTCACATGTGCAGTAATGTGATAAATTTTTGTTAGAAAGGGTACCTTTAAATACACATGTGTTCACAGAGATAGCATGACCCGGTCTGGTTTTGTGTCCGCATACCCCTAATTGTGGCTACTGACGTTCATAATTGAATCCCACTTTAAGATACACTCATACAGCCATACTGGTGAGAAGCGTTTCAAGTGTGCCGAGTGTGATAAAAGTTTTGTTGTAAAGAGTGGGCTTAAAACACACATGTTCGTTCACAGAGATAGAAGTGACCGGCCGGTCTTGTGTCCGCACCCTAATTGTGGCAAGACGTTCATAAGTGAATCCACTTTGAAGATACACTCATACAGCCATACTGGTGAGAAGCGTTTCACATGTGCCGTGTGTGAAAAAGGTTTTGTTGAAAAGGGTGCGTTTAAAAAGCACATGTTCGTTCACAGAGATAGCAGTGACCGGCCGGTCTTGTGTCCGCACCCTAACTGTGGCAAGAGGTTCATAAGTGAATCCACTTTGAAGATACACTCATACAGCCATACTGGTGAGAAGGCGTTTCACATGTGCCGTATGTGATAAAGGTTTTGTTAGAAAGGGTACGCTTAAAATACACATGTTTGTTCACAGAGATAGCAGTGACCGGCCGGTCTTGTGTCCGCACCCTAATTGTGGCAAGACGTTCATAAGTGAATCCACTTTGAAGATACACTCATACAGCCATACTGGTGAGAAGCGTTTCAAGTGTGCTGAGTGTGATAAAAGTTTTGTTGTAAAGAGAGGGCTTAAAACACACATGTTCGTTCACAGAGATAGCAGTGACCGGCCGGTCTTGTGTCCGCACCCTAACTGTGGCAAGACGTTCAAAAGTGAATAAGATCTTAAACTACATTCTACGTCTCACTTGAAGAGGAGTTTCATCTGTGATCCGTGCGGTCAAGGTTTTAAAACTAAGGCGGTTCTTCGGAAGCACATGATGGTACATACCTAACAAAAAGAGGGCCTTCAAATGTCACTGTGGAAAAGGTTTCGATATTGCATCTTTACTGAGAATACATTCTCTGACATACAGTGGCAAGAAACCATTTATTTGCAGAATCTGTGGACGTAGTCATAGCCGTAAGTTTAACCTTTTAAACGCCGGGTTTTCTGGCATCGGTCACACGCCCTGGGCCGAGTTCTTTTTTAAAAAATGTAATGATTTACAATAAAATTCATATTTCCTATGTTTTTCATTTGATGAATATAATTTTTTTAGAACATAATGGAAACATAATAAGGAATGCCAATATGTATGCCAAATTAATAAAATTCTTAATTTGGTCCATGTTGTGATGCTGATAGAAATTTATTCATTTATTTTTCAAAATATTTTCAATCACATCTACGTAAAAACAGGTGAATCACTTTATTTTCAATAGGATATGATAAACTAGTTTAAACGTATGTCTGCTATCTATGTATATCATATCACATTGTAGGCTATAGGCCCTAAACGCCTAGAAGTTTTTTAACGTGTGAAAATTTGCAAAACAAGGCACAACACAGAGCCCAACATCGCATGGTCCACACATGTACCGACTCTCTTTTCTTTTTCTTGGCCCAAGAGTGGTCCGACTGCAGACATGACACACTCTCATTGCATTCTTCCTCTTCTCTGTCGGCGGAACTGTTTCGGGAAAATGTCGCTGCGTCAATCGAAGAGGTGTTTCCCCATGTGCAGGGCGGCCTCCCTTTGAGTGAGTCCTAGGTGCCAGATGTTTTTCAAGTAACTGTCGTATTACTTCTAATTGAAAATTTGCCAAGGTTTCATTTTTACCTGTGTGGACATTGTACATTGCATGGGCATTTAGCAAACTTATGTCCACTAGATGAAAGAATAGTTTTTTTATACCATTTCATTGTCTTTCTTAGGCATTCGATTGAGCTTAGCATCATATCAGACCTGTCAACTGCTCCCATGTTATCATTATAATCTATAATACATGCAGGCTTTGTAATTGGAATATTAGTTGTACGGTCCACTTTCTCTGTTTCTTTCATTTCGTTTTTGTGGAAGGTTGATAGCATATGTACCTCCCTCTTATCTTTCCATTTGAGCGTAATCATATTGTCGGTATGTTTAGCCTCAACTTGTCCTTTGTTTAGCTTTTTCGTCAAGTTAGGCATACCTTTACGATTTTTTCTTACAGTCCCGCATATGTCTGTCTTCACACTTAGTAGATAGCTGGCAAGCTCTGGACTGGTATACCAGTTATCTATCTAAAGAGTATGTCCCTGGCCAATGAATGGTTCGCACAATGTCGATACTACAGCACCAGATATCCCAAGATTATGGTCGTCGGCAATATCTGTGTCGGCTCCGGTGTAGACCACTAAATCAAGGACATAACCAGTCTCCACGTCGCATAAAACAAAAACTTTTACCCCAAATCGATGTCTCTTTTTAGGAATGTATTGCTTGAAAGCAAGTCGACCTTTGAAAAGCATAAGACTCTCGTCAATGCAAATGTTTTGAAATGGGGCGAAAATTCTCTTGTACGACACACGTAGTCTATCGACGATTCCTCTTATTTTGTATAATCCATCACCTTCAGCCTGTTCATTATTGTCGCAAAAGTGCAGCAACATAGTATGTTACAGAACCTGTTTACGACTCATGATTTCGCCGAATACCGGAGATCGTAACAACCCATCCGTGCTCCAATATTCATGCAGTGCTAGTTTTTTATGTCGAACCATCAACATAAATACTGCTAAAAGTATGTACACCTCATCCTCATTTGTGTCTGTCCACTGTTGTAATCGTGACATAGGAGATAGAGGCGCCTGGCTGATTACAAAATTATAAAAACTGTTTGTTTCGTGTACCACAAAAGAAATCAAATCTTGTGAAATAAAAGATTGAAAAAAATCAATCTCTTGTGCTTCTTGATCGAAATGTATAGTAATCCCACTGTTCGTATTGTCGAAAACCTGTTTTACAGGATCATAGTCACCATCACTATCATAGTCTTGCCAGTCATAAACCGGAGGTAGAGGAACAGCTCTTCTCTTGTTTGCTTGAAGAGCGGGTGCCCTAGGCCCAGGAATACTGTCACTACTGTCACTCTCACTTGACATATAGTGGTGATCAATAATCATCTATATCGGGATTATAATCTAAGTCAATTTCACTATCATACTCATCAGAATCAACAACTGTAGGAAATAATCTTCTGTTCTGATTTGCCTTTGCATTTGATGGCCCGGGCTGTGGACTTTGAGGGCGCTGAACAGCAACAGGTTTCGGAATAGGCCTGTGTTCACTCAATTCCCCTAAAGTAAAGTTCTCTAAATCGTGCTCGTCTTCATCATAATCAAAAATTAATCTTCTTACCTTGTTTGATCGAATAGGCCTAGATGTTGTCTTAGGGCAAAGCAAGAGTGGACGACACACGGCAACATGTTCTGTTGTAGGCCTCGGTAAAGACTTACTTTCCTGATTACTTGATAGTTCTTGGTCACTGTTATCACTTCCTTGATCATAAATAGAGCTCACATCACTGTCACACGGTTCTTCATCGGATTCAGCTGTCAAAACTATCTCCGCAATATCGTCTGTTGAAATGATTTTATTTCGGCGCGAAGTCAAGTTCCGTTTAGCCATGCTCACTCGAGGCGCGCGCCTTTGACAATGAAACAGGTAACACGACATCAAACATTCACGCTCGTTTCAAAAACACCGACAATCAAAATGTTGCAAGCGTTTGCAATTTACCAGACGTCGATATCTACAATATATCGTCTTATATTAATTACAAAAAAAAGCGGGAGAAGTAAAACGTGTATACGGGGGAGTGGCCTAGCAGCGACCTCGCCTAAGCCCGCGTATACGCGGGCGTGGCGCTTAAAGGGTTAAGTTGAAACATCACATGTTTTCTCACAGTGAGTCTCTCTCTCTTTAAAGTATAAATATTGCAGCAAGGATTTTAAAAGTCCACTTTCTCTTAAACAACACTCAAAACTTCACGATCCAAGCAGGTATGTGGTGTGTCAGATTTGTGATATGAAATCACCTCGACGTCAACCTAATTATCACAACCTTCATACACACTCGAAGGTGTAATCCTATAGGGTTCTTTGCTACTAGGCTGCTTTGCGATCGCTTTTTCCAGTCGCGTTGATGGACGAGATTTTTTAAAAATATTTCTGTCCAATGATTACGTTTTTAAGTGGGATCTCATTTCTTTTTCTATATAGTTACTTAATATTTCTTGTTAATTATACACCTGTAAAAGACTTATATTTAAACCTTTGTTTCTATGAATTTTGACCAACGTTTTCAACTTTTTCTTTCAAAATGCACTACATCACCATAATCTTTATGTCAATGTAAAATATGTAACGTTGTGTGTCTGATCCGTTTGGTCAGAATCGTCCCAAATATCACAAAAACATTGTATTAAAAACCGGTTAAAAAATTGTAAATGTACAATTTCTGTGACAAACATTTCTTCAAATTTCTCTAAAATCGTAACATAGGGTAAGGGAACTAGTTCTGGATCGGGTTAAGCAATATTACAATTTTGAGTGTCAGGATTTTTTTTTTGTTATCCTCCCACAAACTATATTCTTATTGATTAACTTTCCGACAATGTTTGCAAAAGAAAAAATGTAAAAAAGTTTACGAAGGTACTAAAATGAGTCAATTAAAAAAAGTAGTGCTTTGATCCAGAACTGATACCCGGGTATCAATTGTGGATCATCAGCCTAAAACTTTTCAAATTGATATCAGGGGTTCATTGATATGTTTCATAAGTAGTGATGCAGCCGCACCTGACAAATTTGATTCTGGACGCCCGGTATCAGCATTGATCCACAATCAGTCCCCGGATTAGTTGTGGATCAAAATTGTAATTGTGAATTATTTGCTTTAATAAGGCTAACCACAATTTTTTTTCCAATACAAAATTTAAAGACAAAGACAAGAGCTAACACCTGGGTATAAATTTTATAAGCCAAATATTCTAAACACAAATTTATATCAAATTCAAAATTTTGAAAAAAAATATTAAAAAAATTAGGCTAGACCAAAACATTTTTTTTTTTTTTAGATTTGCATCTGTAAAGACAAGCTCTAAAAATAAGTGTGCCTTAATTCCTTTTAACTTGGTTTTTAAACACTATTAGGCTTACTGCATAAATATGTCCTATTCATTTAACATGGTAGGGCCTATTACGATCTACAAAAACGGACAAAAACCTCTTATTTGTAGACACCCGCAAGGGTGCTTTGAGTAGTTGTACAGTAAACCTATTATAGTCAATTCTTAGCAAAACTAATAAAAAAATTCTGACAAAGTTTGAAAGCTGTGCTAATAACTGATGAAATATTACAATGATAAATGCATGTGTATATCAATTGCGTCTGTTGCAAACGGCAACCATTTTGATAGCATTGTTGACTATTTCTACTTAAGTTGACAAATGACTCAACCTGGTGATGACAGTGTGCAATTCCAATGCTCCTTGGATCAATTCATTAGAAAAATATACTGACAGTGCATCTAGTACATTACATGTAGAACTTACACAAGCCCAAAGATTTTGATCCACAACTCAACCCCGATCCAGAACTAGTTCCCTTACCCTATATAATTTCAATGATTTTAAATTTTCCCATAAAGTTTCATCATGATTGGAGATGCCGTTTGAGAATTATCTCGAAAATATCTCATTAAAAATAAATATAAAATCGTAAATGTACGATAATCATAAGAAATATTTGATCGATTGTAACCAAAAACGTGGCTAGTCCAAGTTTAGAGATTTTGAAGGTCCCTTAAAATTTTCATCAAGATTGCATATGCCGTTTGCCCGTTAGAGCGCGAACAAACATACAAAAACTAACAAAAAATCTAAAACAAAACCCGAGGTATTTTTCTTGGGGTAACGTAAGTGAAAAAACAACATGAGTGAAATTGAAGTCTTTGCTTCGCTCATCCAACTTATTTAATCCAAAATTAAATTAAGGAATTAAAATTCATGCAATATGTAAAATAGTGTAGGCCAACTAATTATAAGATTCAAAATCAACTAAAATACTGGTCCAAATGAATTAAATCATAATCCAGTAGACCTATATAAAACAAATATCTCAAAACAAAATAAAGAACAGAAGATCAAAATAATCAAAAACACATTCAACTTATACTACTATCAAACCTTCGTCTCTGCGCCCTGCCCTCAGCTTACTCAGCTTTTCACGAGATGTCCAAGGTATTGATCGTCAATTAATTAATCAGCTTACAGACCTAGTGAATAGGATTGATTGGTGTCACTAACTACTCAAAATGATAAGATTGGTTCAGTTTTCATTGATAAAAATAAGGTATATTGTAAACAAAGCAACACGTTCTTTACAATTGAAAGCAGCCTTTAAACCAGGTACATTATATAAAAACCTGCCTGCTTATTCAGATCTGAAGAATTTCTCTGACCCTGTGGGTATGTTTCCTTGAAAATATAAACATAATAAAATAAAACCAAAATATTAATATCTAATGAGGCTTGCAAGCCAAAACAGAGTAGGCAATTAGTATATAACTAGTACTCATTACTAAGTTGTTGGATGAGCAAAGCGAAGACTTCAATTTCACTTACCCCCAAAAAATTTAGCTCGGGTGTTTTGTTTTTGTTTGTTTGATTTTTTGACTGTTTGTTAACTCTCTACCTGGCAAACGGCATATCCGATCTTGATGAAAATTGGAGGGGACCTTCGAAATCTCTGAACTTAGAGGTGTATTGTTTTTGGGTACAATCGAAGAAATATTTCTCACGAATTACTATATACTTTTACGATTTATTTTTTATTTTAGTGCAATATTTTCATGACATTTGGGCCGATTCTGACCAAACGGGTGGGGCTACAACGTTCATATTTTACATGGGCATTAAGGTTATGATGCTGTACTACCTTTTGAAAGAAAAAGTTGAAAAAGTTATCCAGAATCTATAGAAATAAAGATTTTAATATGAGTTTTTTGAAATGTATAACAATAATTAACAAGTAGTAACTATACGGCCATTCCATAGTTGCGGGTGTGACACATTACACACTTACAATACCTGCCAAGTGTTTATAAATTACAAATTGAAACCCAAGACATTGTGTACATTCATTGTTGCCATAAGATGTACAAATACACCAAATTTCAACTTTCTGTGACTTTAAGAAATCAGTTAATAAAAATTAAAACAGGTGTTGCGGGTGTGACACTTTTTACCACTGTATTTACACCCTTACATGAACATGTGCAAAAGTCTGTGAATATAGGACCCCTTGGATAGGCAACTATTTTTTTCCTAAGCATTATAGAACACCCTTAAATAAAATATAAGGAATAGTGGCTCAAATAATTTAAAAGACGATTTATGATGGTTTGAAGATGTTGCGGGTGTGACAAGGAAATGTTGCGGGTGTGACGTAGTGCACAAATATAACATTAAATATGAGTTTTATAATATGAGATTATAATTTGGTTGACAGTTTTCTTACATACTTTATGAATACTCAATACTTTAATGTAAGTTAACAAATATGCATGCTAAATATGATATTTTAAAAAGGTAGCCTATTATAAAATAAAGTGTTGCATTGTAATTTTTTTAATGAAATATGGATCCTCGTCACTGATTATTTTTTGTTTAAACTTTGAAGTACCGGTAGGGGCTAATAGCATAAAAAGAGGATTAACTAATAATGTCTTATCATTTATAATTAATGCAGATTTATCATTATTCATGCATGCCTAATCACTGACGAACTTAATTGCCCACGATTGTTGTGAAGTATTGGAGGAGCTACCATCTTCATGATAACGTCTTTGTTCTCGCATGACGTATTCACAATATCGGGCCATACCCAATAGTTGCCACTAGGATGCATGCATATACTTAAGCCTAAGTGTTACTTCACTGGTTTCATCATCAAATGCTACTATTTCAGCATAATACCTACTGCTTGTCGGTATTTTTTCCCCATTTACCGCAAGTGAAACGAGGACAAAATCACTGACGTTAATATCTAGGGCAGGATTGTTGACCGAAGCGCGAACATCCGAAAAAATAATCACTTTTGTTAACTTAGGAAACTCGACTTTTAGTTCAGCAAAAATCTTTTTGAGGAATGCCCACACTGCATGTATGTTATGTGTCAAGTCATCACTTTCAACCGCGAAGGACCTCTTAACGTCTTCTTTTAATCAAGCGCAGGCTGTAAAAACAGTAATTTGATAATGACTCCAATGAGCGCTCTGAATCTCGTCTTGAATGATTGCCGAAAAATTTTCAGCAATGTCGACTTGAAGTACAAATTCGTTTTCCGGTACCTACCTAATCTCTCTTTTGCATTTTCAAAATACGTTGACTGCGTGCCTTATATGTGCATTACTTAGGCTACCTAAACTAGGTAGGCCTAATGGGCAATTTTTTTTACCTATTCGACTGTAGCCCTGGCATTATCATGCAATTCAATAATCATGTCACACCCGCAGCATAACTGTGTGTCACACCCGCAGCTCATCCATCAACGCGACGGGACTATAGCGTTTTCCTAGCGGTGATAAAATAATACATTATGTGATGTTACAAATGTTCGTTGTCTTGATGTGATCCGTATTGAACTAGTGATCGATGAACACACAAGATTATACAGATAAGTTGTGGACGTGAAACAATCGAAGATCCTTACAGCTGATCCCTCCAAGCGGTGTAAGTTGCCCTCGACAGGAAACACGCGGTCCGATGATTCGTGTGTTGATCTCAGTGACAGGCAATCCCGACTATCACGTGGTCGACGCTTCTCGAACAGGTCGTGTCGTAATCACTCAGCCTTCGCGTAGTCAATAGATCGTTAAATTGAAATGACCATACTTAATGTAACTTTATATTAAAATCCTTGTCGAATAACCGAGTCATAGCCAAGGTTTGATTTTATAAGGAATCCGCGGATCTAGTCACAAATCTTCATAACTTTGTTTCCATGAGATTTGTAAACAGCGTACTCCTCCGCGAGCATGTCACTACTCTCGTCCAACGTCCTTCCTTGTCCCGCGCATTCAGCTCATTGTTCTGCTGCTGTGGTGTCTTCTTCTTTCAGTTACACGGTACTACTGTGCTACCATTGAGTATATAACCATCTACTCAAAGGTGCTACTGCTTCCACAGTGAAATAGACCGTTTGATCCCTTTGTTTGACCCTTTTAACCCTGCAGTGGTGGCTAAACCTTGACCAGCTGCGATGCATTGTCCGATGGGCACCATAAATACGAAGATGTTTCTCGTCTGTTTCCGATCAATAATGTTAATTTTGGTCACGTGAAATGCCTCTGGGCTAGTCGAGATGCGACGTCTTCTAGACGCTTCATTACTTAGCTCAAACACTGAAGCGTCGCTTATGTCATCGATAAACTCTGAAAAACACTGACTTAGGTTAATTACTCTAAAATGAGCAATTGATTTCACTTGGACCTCTCGTCATTACACTCGTTAACCACAGTCGCATGTTTTGGGTCTCTTCCAGTGTCCGTAAACCCTTGTTGAGCAATGTTATTTACTTAATTCCTTAATATGCAAATAACAGCAAAATTGTCTTAAATACTCCGAAAGTATCACTCTACAAATGATACTAGTGGCCTATCACACCACCTCTGCTAGTTATTAGCCACATTATTTGACTAATTACAAGAGTAATTAATTAAATACATTTTTTAGCAATAAAACCTTGATTAATTGTTTTAATTAATCTCTATATGACTGCGGGACAGTCATTGTGTTAAAGGAGAGAGCGTTCAAGTGCCCGATGTGTGCTAAAGAATGGATGTTCTGTGGGTGAACTGAATAAACACGTTTAAGGATCACTCAAAGGGCGGGAACTATGTTTGAGGCGTCAGTTCAAATGGATTCAGATATAAACCCGATCTTCTGACCCAGTCACAGTGGCAAAAAAGAAAAGAAATGCCCAGTGTCTACTGTCTGATGGAAAGTCAGTTAGGAAGTAAATAAATAAACTTGTATTTGGTCATTGGTGTCTACCCACTCAGTCACATTAACTGATTTCCACAGGGCTACTTTAACTTCAAGTACCCAAGCCGACCCTGATGGTGCCGAAGTTATCGACGAGCAAACCAGAGACTTGTATTTTAAATAGGAAACACTAACCCAATTCGTTGGACACCCCCCCCCCCCCGCGTGCAATGCCAGGATCCACAAGGCTTGTTTGGAACAACCGCTTTCTATTATATGTACCTCGTTGTTACGAAGGCTCCCAACTCTTTGATTAATGATTATAAATACCAACCCATGAAGTGATGGATTTAAATCAGAAGATAGAAATATTCTGCCGGAAGCGGGATTCAATGCAAGTTCCTCTACATTGAAAGCGGGGACTCTAAATACTGGATCAGAAGTAGTGGTATAGTCCAGTCGTTTATTTTTTATGAATATGGTTGATTCAAAATGGTAATGACATCATTGAATTGATATTATCGATAATATCGATATCGTCAACGTAGCCTGTTCCAACCCATAAATGGAACCTCGAGAGTGGCAAGTGTAAGGCGAAACAATAAAATCGCTTTCTGTTTGCTGCCTCACTGTTTTCGTTGTCATGTGTTTGGCTTCCGTTATCGACTGATAGCTCATTTCCAAACATAAATCTCGAGTGTGACACCATCAGGCCAGCCAGTGCATGGCACAATGTGAGATAATTTCCGTTTATAGTTTTGGTTCGTGCCACTATTGACCAATTAGTTGATATTTTGATTATCAACAATGAATTTTGATTATCGATTATCGAAATAATATCCATTATTGATTATTGATCGATAATTTCTATTTTCATGTGCATCCCTAATATTAGATGATATCTTCAGACCATGGACCCTTTGAGCCCACGCATCACCGGTATGGCACAACTTTAGTGACTGCGCTTTAATTAGGTCACGTGACAATACGCTACCTTCCATGAGTGTCATGTGAAGGTCAAGGTTGTACTTCGCGGAGGTCTTAGCTCTGTGAAGTTTTCTTTCAAGATATCAGCGTGGCTTGTGTTCTGCCCAGCTATACAAGCATGTACTGCAAGTTGCCTACAGTGCAGGGGTAGCGCATAGCGCTACGTATCTTGCGACACACGGGTTGAAGGTCTCGCAGTCGACACATTGAACAATAGACCGAGGATCGACTTGTTTACGGATTAAAGCGAGGTTCTCTAGTGTTTGTTGTAATGTCTTGACTGGAAATATTTGTAACATTTTGATTGATTTGATAACAATGGCGTTTCTTCTAAATTTTGGTAGGGCGAGCTATTAGATTACCGATAATTAATATTTGTAATGTAAATAATCAAAAGTTAATGGGCTTTCCATGAATGTACTACAAAAAAAATATTTATGAATGATTTATGATTCATGAGTCGTGACCCAAAGGAATTTAAAATTACGTATTTTGACTGGGAAGAACAACTAAGCGGGAACAGTCCACAACTATTGAAATTCAAAAAAAAAAATTATAAAATGTATTAAGTTAATGAACAATATTTCTTCAATATATTATGTATGTAATTATGTTATTATAATATGTAATCTCTTAAGATTGTGCATATCATATAGAAGTTTGATTTCAGTTTTAAAGAGGATATAGGACGTACGTTTTGATATTTTAAGGCAAATTTCTCATTGCCCGGCTGACTGATACCACAGTTTTTTGAAACTACGCAGAGTTGTTACAAAAGTGGGAATTAAGGCTCTACAGTCACAATACTAAAAATTATTTTCAAATAATTGGTTAAAAAATAAATTGATTTTTCAAAAATGTCTTCTTCTTTCCATGTGCCCTCAATAGACAATTGACATCCAGTAGAGATAAGACTCCTGTTCCCTCCAATCCATGCCATTTGGCATTTTGTCCCGTTCAACCTTGATAAATGTACTTTAAAAAATAAGTTTCCTGTCTTGTTCGCCAGCTCCACTCATCCGACAGGCACTGGATTCAAAAACTCCAAATCTATGGAGGTGTTTTCCAAGCAACTCATGTCCTGTCTGAAGCCGGAATTGAGCTGTTTCTATTCTTTTACTGTAGCATAAACGTTATCCAGCCGACCTCGTTCTAGTGTTACATTCCCACAGTTTATTCTGCCCCTTCTCTTGCCATTCCTTACTGACCACTTTGCATGCATGCTGGTGAGATTTTAGAGATTTGTTTGGACAGTTTTTTGCTTCCCTGTGGCTTTATACTAGGCCCCTTCGCAAACGCTATTTCTAGTCGTGTTGGTGGATGAGCTTTTTTGTAAGTTTTTAGTATGCGTGGGATCTCTTTACTTTTTTCAAGTCCCATTGAAAATCATTTTTGTTAAATTAGGATATTTGTTATAAAGTAGTATTAATTGCTATGGTAATACCAATTTAATAGAATATAAAATATCTGGAGGCCAAAGATTTGCTTTTTATGAACGCATTGTACGTGATTGTTGTCAAGTTTGTATAGTTACTTGTTTATTATACACCTCAAAAAACTCATATTAAAACCCTTATTTCTATGGTGGCTAACTTTTTTAACTTTTTATACATCACAATTAGGCACCTTAATGTCCATGTGAAATATGAACGTTGTAGCCCTACCCGTTTGTTCAGAATCAATCGGCCCAAATATCTCGAAAATATGGCATTAATTATGTACGATATTCAGGAGAAATATTTTTTCGATTATATACCCAAAAACGTGCGAGGTCTAAGTTCAAAGATTTTGAAGGTCCCCTTCAATTTTCAACAAGATCGCATATGCCGTTTGCCCGGTAGAGAACGAACAAACAAGACAGATAAACAAACAAAAAAACACCTGAGCTAATTTTTTTGGGGGGTCAGTGAAATTGAAGCCTTTGCTTTGCTCATCCAACTACCTTGTTTGGCTAGGTAGTCTGCCCTCTCATTACCATATATGCCAAAGAAAGAAAAATGTACAATTTCTGTGAATTGTTTCCAGCTGGTTAACCAACAACAACTAATCAATGTAGAGAGAAGAATATTTACTGGGAAGCCATGCTATTTCTCGGCTGTTACCATGACTCTGAGCGCGCGGAGTTCAAAAGTTCCAATATAGGGCAGGCTTACCACTACGATAACACTGACACTTGTAGTAACCCCCCCTCTACTGGAGGCCCCTGTCTTTCATCTACCCCACCCCCTTGACATGTTGGTAAGACAACTACTAAACAAAAAGCAAACACAACATTGAGTGATGAGTAGTGTGCCCCAACAGTTCCCTCGCGTTCATTCAATGCGCGTTCTTATTTACATGTAGCGAGTGAGCAATGCATGCGCCAGCCTCCAGACAGAGATAGTGCTATTCTTTATTTAAATAAATACATTTGTATTTTGATACTAGAGTAGAACGGGGTAACAACCGCATGAGGCAGGAGTCCAATTTGTGAATTAACCTGACTAGTATTATAACAGCATGGGTGTCCGCAGGGGGTAGTTACCCCATTGCAAAGTCTGAACGCACATTTCCTACTTCACTTTTACTAGATTATGCCATCCATCAAACTGTTGTTCTTTACAAATAAAAAAACTGAAAACTACTCTTCTGCTTTGAAGTAAAGGAAGCTCAAATAATTTGCATCGAACCAACTCTATATTTACAGAAATTGTTGAAGTGGAGCCTTCACTCCATCCAAGCACATGTGGTGTCCGCCCCTTGGATACTGGACAACACACCAAACGATTTCGTTGGTACTCAACAAAAACCGTCTGATATTAACTATAGACTATAGAGTTAATAAGTATGTGTGTCACTGTAAAAGTAACAAAGTTAAATAATAATTCGTATTTTGTACAGAATAGAAATAATCAAGTGTTCGTGACTTGTTGGAATCTTGTTATTTATCAACCCTCTCTTCCGAGTTAATCTGTTAAGAGTTTGCTTGTAATATATTCTAGTGTGTACCTATATTGTTAGCTTGTCGTCGAATTGGGGGGAGGGGGGATGCCATCTATCCCCAAAATAAATATTTTGGCAACCATCCCCCCAAAGAGAAACATAGCCAGATTTGCCACGGTGTGACGCTTTTATAGATCGGATACTAAACTGCTTTATATTTTATTCTGCTCTAAAATGCATAGATTTATACCAAATTATACAACCTGAAAATCATATAAAAGATCTTGGGGGTAAGCTCCCGTACTCCCTCTTTTGTTTACATCTAAATCCACATTTATTTCAAAATGAATGAACTAAGTGATGTACCCCGAAAATGTGCATAGGTCTCGTAGCCGCATCTAGTCGCATCTCAGGGGGGGCTCAAAAATCACTTGTTGGATAAAAAACTGAGGATCTGAAGTTTGGTTTTGATGAAAGCCTTTTTGGCCCCATGGCAATCCAAAGTCAGATAAACCACCCTAGTGGCTAAATTACCACCCCAATTTTCCGATAGTGTTTTTAAGAGTGAAAATTTTCCTAGTAGTCTCAGCCTAATTGCAGCATTATTCTGCTAATTTGTAAGTTTTGATTTTCCCCACTTTGAATATATAACCATGAGGATCAAAATTACCGCTCAATTTTTTTTCTATTGTTCTAGGCTAAATATATAATAATATAATAATTAAGCGAGCGAAGCGAGCGTTTCCATTTGACTCTGCCGGAAAAATTAGTCACTGTTTTTTTTTTTTTTTTTTTGTTTGTTTGTTTTTTTGTGTGTATGTCTCGCCATAACGTTCGAACGGAGGCTCGGATCGAGTTGAAATTTTCACCATCCGCAAGCTTCGTTCTCGATTGAATGCCATTAGTTTTGTGGCAAAATCGTTCAAAAAGTTAAAAAGTTACATTAAAGTTAATCGAAAGTTTTTTTTTAAAACTAAACGGCGACAAAATCTGAGTTAGCCAAATCATTTAGAATGTCCGTCCGGTCACGAATATGTTAATTTTATTTTGATCCGATAAGTAGTGTAGATGGAAATTACATTATAACAAAAGTAACGTTGCCATGACAACGAAAAGACGCGCAAAGTTTCTAATGCACTGCCACCTAGAAGTAATCAAAATACTTTCGAGGAAGCAGTCTATTATTTGTCAACAAAGAGTTTAATTAAATAGTTTTCCCAAGGAGTCAAGGTCCTCTAGATGGCGGTGGATGCAATGTGGGTCTAGCTATAGCACGTGCTCGCTTATCAACGCGTCAAACAGAGCATTTCCTAGTAATAATATAATTTTGTATATATACCACAATTTTTTTGTGAAACCTATTGGCTGATATGGCCTACCCCTGACAGCCCATGTGGCCCAAAGTTACAATCAGATTCTTTTGAAATGATATTTTTATGAAAAAATGGACAATTTTTCATCTATCCAAGTTCCAATTTGCATCTTAATTTTGTTCATCCGAAAAATTCCGCAATGATTAAATAATTTGTCCTTACTTTGGGCAGCTTTGGGGCCCAAAGTTAAATTCAAATTTTTTGAAAATATTTACGTGAAAAGATAAGGCAATTTCTAATAAGTCCACGAAATGAAACAATTCTTATCACAATATGCACGTTGTTCTTTTATTTATTAACACAATTTCGACAGGCCTGGACCCCGATTCTATAACTGCCCTGGGGCCCAAAGTAACCATAAGCTTTTTTAATGATGGAGTTATATGAAAGAGCAAAAAATCTCCAATAGACTTACTATACCAAAGGAAAAACTCTCGTCTCAATTTGCTTATCTATATAATATCTATTTTAAAGTGTTATAAAGTCTTTTGGATGCTAATAAAAACAAACAAACCAACAAATAATTTGGACTTTTCCCAACTTTGCCAGGAACCCAAAGTTTTTGTGTTCGTTTTTTGAAGCTGAAAATTTTAAAATTTTCTGTTTCCGTTAACACCGTTCTTCTGCTTCTTCTAGCAATTTTCATTTTTCAAAACTTTGGAAAGCTTTTCCACCCGAATTTACCATCAATTTTTTAAGCAAAATTTCCGATTTTTCTCAATAAAGAAAAAATTAGCAATACATTTTGCACTTGTCCCTATTTTACCACTATGCAGGCTCACTAAAATACAAAGAAATCATTCAGGAAATTATGACCGGATGACTAAATTGGGATATCCTCACCAGATAATGTTTTTTCAAACAATCAAGTATACAAATCTAAAAAGTATAAAATCTCTGGGGGGGGGCTCTAGCACCCGAGCCCCCCCCCCCCCCCCACCGTAGTCGGCGCCTATGAGCCGCATCACCATCTTAAATAATATATTTAAATTTTATTTGAATACACCCACACACAGAGCTCCGGCTCTAGGTGGGTATTCTTCTTACTATGGGCCCTAACCGGCTAAATATGACATGTATAATTATGTATTTGACCTGAATATGAATGAAGAATAATTATCTTATCTTATTGAGCGAGCGTAGCGAGCGTCTCCTCTTGACTCTTATGCAGTGGCGTAACTAGGCGCCCGCAGGGCCCGCAACTGCGGGCGGGCCCAGGCCGTTTAGGGGGCCCGTTAAAAATGAAAACTCAGTAAAAAAACATTATTTCACCCTTTTTTTAGTTTTTAAGGACGCGTCAACCATTAGGTCATAATGCACCACTCTAGCCTAGGGGATATGGGGAGGAGGGGCCCATGCTGTCAGAACCAGCCACGTTTAAAGGGGCTATTAACTCAAAAATTTATTTTTTACCACATGATCTATAGCACAATACTACACTTAAATGACAGTTTAAAAAATTATTTCTTGTAACTGTGATTTAACACGATTTTTTCAATTTTTTTGATCCAGAAATTGGCAAAAATTGGTGTTTTTTTGTAAATTTCTTAAATCGGCTTTAACCTGCTTCCTTTTTGGTCCACATAGATACTAGAGCATAGTACGAATCTAAAATGCCCATTTTTTACACCGTGTCTTGAAACTGTGCCAAAATATACCCTCAAACATGCAAAAATATGCATTCCAAAATCACACCCCATCTTGGTTATCAGCATATTTTGACCGAACTACTTGCCCAAATTTTAAAAAAAAATATAGAGAATTTACAGAAAAGAATGAAGAGTACGTCAATAATGGCCAATATTTTTTTGGATCAAAATCCTCCAAGGTCACGGGGCATAAAGATCGTCCCCATGTTATTTCTTATGGGAGATTTTTGCCGATGGGTCCTAGCTCGAAAAATGTCATGTTTGACAATTTTTTGGGAGGTCATGGTGGCCCCAATAATTTTTCTGTTAATTGCTACATTCATTACTAGTTAGCCTGAATGAAATATATTTTTTGAGTTTAGTGCTTAAATACCCCTTTAAGGGGAGGAAAGGGGTTCTCACGTCGCGGTCGTAATTGTCTTTGTCATTGTTCGTCTTGTCTTTTTCTTTGTCATCGTCGTCGAGGGGTCGTCAAGGGAAGGGGGCAAGGTTCCCGACGACGATTGCCAGAGCTCGCCTCTATTTTCGGGGAGTAAAATACTACCCTTCATACTACCTGATGTTTGCGAGGTGGACTTTTTCTCTTGAATCACTTTTTACGATTAGCAGAGCCATGCTCTGGGCCAATTCTACCCCAGGCCCAGACATTTCACCCTGTTTGGAAAATATAGTTTTGTTTTCGTTTCTAAAATGACCGTTTTGTGAATCTAGCGGATATTTAGGAACTTTTAGCGTCCACAACACTACAACTCACAAAAACTACATTTTTTGGTAGTGCATTCAGCCCACAACTTTTTTCTAATACGCACCAAACGCATTCTAAAAACCTGATTTTCAACCCCCCGTGCCTGGTCTCTACATAATACCCTCGAGATTTTATGTATCCCTCCCGGGATGAAAAGTCTGAATTCAACACTGAATCAATGCATGTGTGTATCTGTTAGGGGGGCCCCCATGGAAATTTTGCGGGCGGGCCCATGAAACGAAGTTACGCCACTGCTCTTATGGCTCAAATGTCTGTTGTTTTTTCTTTTTTTCTGTTACTGCTTCGATACAGGTCGCACCGTTTCTCTGATCGACCTGAAATTTTGCACACATGTACATACCACCTATGCGGGTTGCTGTATTGTTTTTGAAAAAAATCCAATCGTTGGTTATAAAAAATTAAATAATCAAAAAATTAAAAAAATGTTCCGATCGTTATGAAATTTTGCAGGGTCAATAAGTACAACATTCTTTCCTAGTTTACAAATTTTCAGCTAAATCGATCAAGACCTTAAAGACTTTTTTTTATATTGCTCTTGCTAATTCCTTGATTTCTTGTTTGGAGGGAGATGAACTGTGTCAGCAGGGCCAACTATGGCTATAGGGAGATAACACAGTTAAACTTGGAGGACTGAATGATGACGATGTGGGAAAGTATTCCTTCCAAACAGAATGGTGATTGAATGGAACGCTCGTTCAAAAGGGGTAGTTTGGGGGAAAATATATTAAATGCTTCAATAACAAACTAGACTAATCTGGAGGAAGGCAATGAGTAAAGTGAAGGAAGAGACAAATCCTCATCCTATTGGGAGAATGAGCTGAAGGGCCCAACCACGGTCCAGAAAAAACAGAGGTGGAGACAGAGGAAAGAAGAAGAATCTACCACCAACCAGTCAATGGTTAACTGCTGGAAGATCAATGAACAAACAGAACACATCGAACCACTGAGCTGGAGTGGATCGAAGTGGATCGAACCTATCACCATAGGTCTGTTCTTTTGTCCATCAATTTTTCACCTTTTGCACTTTGTAAAATAAGCGTTCTTTTGTCCAGGTGTAATTACAGTATTTCTTCCAAAGACGTGTTCTTTTGTCCAGAGGGTAAATACAACTTTTACACTTTTTGCACCTGCCTCTTGAGGAGGTATAAAAGGTGTATCTATGGAAATTTGCACCAATTTCAAAAGTAACCCTGGTATAATGTGTGATTGTTTAATAAATAGAAGATAAAACTGGTAATAATAAAATAATATGGAATAGAATTGTAGAAAATGCACAAAGTTGTGTTATTGAGTGAGATATCTTATAAAAGTGTTCGAATTGAATGACAGCTGGCAACATAACCTCGAAATTTGCTGTCAAATTACAACAAAATCGTTCTTTTGTCCACCCGTGAAATATTACACCTTTTAACTCAATTTCTGATTCTGTATTTTACACCTAGGTGTAATTACCACAATTCGAGGTGGACAAAAGAACAAACCTCATGCCTTTCAATCACTCCTAATCTCGTAATTCCCGCCTTCGTAGTACTGGCGGTGGGACAGGTACGCCAAGCGCGCTCAGGCGGTGAGTCGAATTGCTTTGTTTTGTGTGCCTGTCAGATCACGGTGTCAGATCAATAAGGGGCGTTCCACTTAGGTTAAAATTGTATTGTAAGTAATTAATTGTTAAGAGTTAGGTAAGGTTCTAATTTATAATCAAAATCTCCCCGAAAACAATACATATGACGTCGTTGGTTTGGTTGGCCTAGGCCCAAATTTGGTTGAAGGCTAGGCCTAGGCCTAGGGCCTACACGAAGCCTAGGGGGCCACTCTTAACAGGTAGGCTACTAGGGCCTACTACTTACATCCTTTGTGTAGGCTAGGTGTAGGCCTAGGCGAGGCCCTAGGTAAAAACCTGCTTTTATTGTTGTTCTTTTCAACCTGCAGTTGACTAGGCCTAGGCCTATGCAGTCGGTGGCAGGCCTTTTGTCCCATTCTTCTAGATTTTGCATTTATTTCAGATTTCATCATTGACCACGTTTATCACGCGAGCCGAGTCCGAACTGGCTTGGGAGCAGACTGAATTTTCAGCTCATTTCAGTAACGTTTATCACACACTGTCAGTCCGGACTAGTATGGTACAAGCTCAGTCCGGACTGAAATGAGACGCTGTGGTTGGATAACTTACGGAGAAGGATGGCCGCTAGCATGTATTTGAGTTCGCTCGCGTTTATCACCAATATTTCAGCCCGCCGAGCTGGACTCAGTCCGGACTGAGGTGTCCAGCAGGCGATTTCAGTCCGGACTCAGGTCAGTTCGTATGTTTCAGTCCGGACTCAGCTCGCGTGATAAACGTGGTTATTGTTCAATCCAGTGTTCTCCCCAGAGCCGGTTAGCCGGGCGGCCCGCCCGGCAAAAAGTCATTGCCGCCCGGCATAGATTGACCCCCGCCCCCCCCAAAAAAAAATCAAAACAAAAAAAATGGTAAAAGTGAAGGGTTACTCAACGATGTTTTAAATCCGTTTTTTGTTGAATAATCACTAGAACAACCACAACTGAGTAATTTTAAATGATTTTTTAACAGGCGCACACAAGTGTTTACAAAATAAAACACAAAACAACATACACTAACAACACTTAACAAACAGCCACCATCACCTCCACCGACCTTCACACGTTGCCATCTTCAAACTCAAATCCAGCCTAAACCAGTGCTATCAACTTATGAGATAAAAAATGAAATTCGATGCACAACTGAATGGGGGGCGTGGCCCCCCAACCCCCACCAGGGCTCTGCCCCTGGACCCGAACTCATACCCAACAACAAAACCACAAACACATCTCATTTCAATGAATTGCTAACTCAGGAAAACCAGTCAATCCCATAAAATACAAAGGATTTAGTTGCCAGCCCTGCAATACGTCATTCCCCCACCTCGCCATGTAGCTCCAGTCGACATACAACACACTCTCTCGCAGCGTTAAGATGAACATAATGTCAATCACAACAAACCTTCCGAACGACCAAAAAACATACTCAAATCAACGTGCGCCGACTTAAATCACTCCACAAACCATGTAAGTAACATCGCTCAATCATTTAAATCGCCTTCCAAAGTAATTCCGGTCCGCTGAGTGATTCTACATAGGCCTAATTACCAAAAAAATAAAAAATTTAATTTTTTTTTCAATTTTTAATTTTTTAATTTTTAGTCGAGCGTGTGTATTAGGGTCAATGGGGGTAAGTGTGGCATGAAAAAAAAAAGTTTGACTTTGATGGTTAGTTTTCCTTGGTTAATTAATGTTGACCTAATACTTTCAAATTTGAAATCTAAGAACTTTGTAATGTTTTCAACTAAAGTGTTGAATATAACAAAGGCACTTTGTAAAACAAAGGGAAAATAAAAAAAAGTTACATAAAAAGTGCGCCGCCACACTTGCCCCGCAGTTTGGGGCAAGTGTGGCGGCTTATGAGGCAAGTGTGGCATCACTTTGTTTTATGAAGTAAATCATGCAGGATTTTGCTGGGGTAAATGTGGCATACAGGTTATACCTAGAGCTACTAAAAATAAAAATAAAACTAGACTTGTATGATGGTTTTACTGGTTATTATAAACAAATACAGTCTTAATTACAACTACGCACATGTCAATTAAAGGTTTTTACCAACATAAAAAGTGTTATAATATAAGTTACACATGAGTAGGGCCTATGACATAAGCTAACTAGAACAATGCATTTTTAGTATTATAACATGAAATTATGCATTGTGCTTTTTTTTTCTCTTACATTGGCTCATTTGTCATTTGTATCCACTGGGCCATGGAAAGAGTAGCGTACTCTTGAATCTACACAAGTGATATCTGGTGCGGGTAAAATGCCCAACACCTGGGCAAGATTGATAGCCTATGATAAATCCTTCTCTACTGGTGCAAAAGTTATTTTTGTGTGGTCTGTAGCACGTAGACCCATTACTTTAAGCTCATCTTCATTATCAAGTCCCGATTGTACAATGTACATACCAATATTTTGATTCTTTTCGCTTGCCTCCCAGGTATTCGACTAGCACAAATGCCCCATTCACTAACAAATTTGGAACTGGGGAAATAAGAACAACCGGATCACCTAGACCTATATCGAAACAACTGTTGTCCGATGAAATACTCATTGGAGTGTCTTCATCGTCACTTTCTGATACCTGGACTAGGCATGTCCTACGTCCTATGTCTTTCCTACGCTCAGTTTGTTTACCTGCGGGCTTACTTTTATTCTTGCTTTTGGAAGCCTTAGGCTTATCTTTGCCCTTCTTCATGACAAGTTCTTTTTTTTATTTTCAGATTAGCTAAATAGTCATCTTTTGTAATAACTTCTGCTAAGTCAATGCGACATTTTTACACTTTTTATCAACTTTTTTTTTTTTTGCTTTTTTTGCTTTTTTTTGCTTGCAAGCATGGGATGAGTTGATACCACTCTTCTATTTCTTCTGTGGCCATCAAGTAATGTCAATACAGCCAACTAATGTGCAGCTATGTCCATCGCCATCTAAATACAATGTTGCCACACTTGCCCCGGTATGTAAAAATACTGAGGTAAGTGTGGCACCTAAATTTGCACCAAGCAAATTTGAAATTTATGGATTTTTTTCCCCCCATTATTACATCAGGCACATTAACCAATAAGCACAACATGTGGACATAAATTTAAAAAAAATATTTGCAGAATATAACTAAATATTGCACGGTCTGCGTAGAATTGCACTTAGTTAATCCAGCGAAGGTGCTTTTTCCTTAAAATTTAAAATTTAAGATTAGTTCTTGTGGGAGGCCCCAATTTTTTTTTTAGAATAAAAAAGTCTAGTTACTACTTTAATAAAATAAAAATTTACCAAAACTGCAACCCTGAACACTTATAAGCAGATGCCACACTTACCCCCAAACCACACTTACCCCCATTGACCCTACAATCTATTGAAACACAATTAAATTCGCCCAAACACAATAAAAAAACTTGCAAGATAAGTTTTTCAAAAACACTGAACAAATTTAGTTTCTGTTTTTGATGGTGGTGCCGGGTTGGCAGCAAAAATTATTTGATTTCAATGAAGAGTTTTTGTTGAGCGAGCGTCTCCACTTGACTCTTATGGCTCGAATGTCTGAGTTTTTTTTGTTTTTTTGTTTGTTTGTTTGTTTGTTTGTTTGTTTGTTTTTTTTTTTCTGTTACTGCTTCTTTACAGGTCGCACCGTTTCTCTGATCGCCCTGAAATTTTGCACACATGTAGGCCTACATACCACCTATGATGCGGGTTGCTGTATAGTTCTTGAACAAAATCCGATCGTTGGTTATAAAAAATATATAAAAAAAAAAAAAAAAAATGTTCCGATCGTTATGAAATTTTGCAGGGTCAATAAGTACACCATTCTCTCCTATTTTACAAATTTTCGGCTAAATCGGTCAAGACCTTTTAAGTAGTGTAGATAGAAATAACAAAAGTAACGTTACCATGGCAACGAAAAGTCGCACGAGAATTCTGGTCACTATGCACTGCCACCTAGAAGTAATCAAAACACACACATAACAAAAACTTGTAGAAATACACCCAAACCTTACACACTCAAAAGGAATGAGATCTAAAAAAAGGGCCAAGCTCATCTACCCTTCCACATTTGCGCATTCTTAATTCATAAACGTACAGTGTCCCATAACAGCATCCTCGAAAAGCTTGGCAAAATAGAATTTGTGATTATTAATTTAAACGTAATAGTTTAGCCAAGTTCTTTTTTTCTAATTAATTTAAACGTAAACATGCAAATTCTATTTTGCCAAGCTTTTCGAGGATGCTGTTATGGGACACTGTACGTTTATGAATTAAGAATGCGCAAATGTGGAAGGGTAGATGAGCTTGGCCCTTTTTTTAGATCTCATTCCTTTAGAGTGTGTAAGGTTTGGCTGTATTCAGGCGCGTAGGAACTTCTTTTCGAGTGGGGGGGGAACAACAAATCTGCTGCGAAGCCCCCCAACAACAGCGCCGCAGGCGAAAATTTTGAAAATTAGGTTTTTAGAGTGTGTTTGGTGCGTTCTAGAAAAAAATCGTGAGCTGAATGCAATACCAAATTAATGTATTTTTTGTACAGTAAAAACTATAAAACTAAAAATAAAGTTGGAATAGTTAAGAGATAGACCATGCATGGCTTTTGAGCCAGTTCAAAAGAGCTGAAGGTACTGTCAGTGTCAAGTCAAAACTTAAACTAACCAGCCACAAACAAGTCTTCGTTAAACACACCCCAGTACCCCAGTATACGGACTGCAATACCGTGTCACAACATCCCGACGCTACCTATGGCAATTATAATGTACTTTTTACTCATTTACAAAAACAAAAGAATCACAGTGGGAAATTCAAAATTGAAAATTCGTTATTCAGAATTTGTTTCCGTGCGTATTTACGGCGAGACTGAATTTCTAAGATTCTGAAGTGGGGGGGTCACGGTAAAAAGTGGGGGGGAAACTCCCCCCATTCCCCCCCCTTCCTACGCGCCTGGCTGTATTTCTACAAGTTTTTGTTATGTGTGTGATCTCATTACTTTTTCAAGTTCCATTACAAAATTATTTGTTAAAATATAATATTTTTATCAAAGTTGATTCAATTTTTATGGTATTAGCAATAACAATAGTATGTAAAATATCTAGGCCCGGATTCATGTACATCCTGGGTATAGGTGGTATAACCATGGTATAACGACGGCATAAGGACTGGTTAAGTCTAGGCAACTCACATCCAATTAAAACTTTCCCATGTAACAACAAACGCACAACTAATGTTATTTTACACCTATTTCACTGCATCCACAGCCATGTAAATCATCAGATAATCAAAAGAATATTGAAAATTTTCACCATCTTTTGTTTTACATTTTCATTAAAAGTGACAGGAGATTGCGTGAGTTTATTAAAAGAAAAGAAAAGGCTTATTATTGCAGTAAATTTTGGAATAGCCTAGGACTATCATACCATTGTTTATCTGCATTAGGCTTTTAGTAATCAAAACTAGTTATTTTTACGGGATGTGTCAGAACAAGGTTGTGCTGGCCTAGGGTTGGCTAAGAAAGGCCTAGGGCTTGTCAAACATGTAATGTAAGTACTTATTTTATCTAGTCCTATTGCCTAATGGAACTTTAGACCTACACTGTTGTATTATAAATAATTTTCTACATCTGGGCCTAGGCCAGGTACGGTTTCTGATTTGTTTTATGAGAGTATAATGACACCTTTTCTCGTTCCACACAAAGAAGAAAAATTTAAAATGTCCGCTATTTGTTTACGTATCGCACTTTCCCGCCTAACTCTGCTTGTACCGTCAACAAGTGTCAAGTAACTATAGTTAGGTACTTGTTGATTGTATGCCTAGTGTATAAGGCTTATTTTAAAACCTTTATTTGGAAGCCTTCCAGTAAACTTTTTCAACTTTTTTTTTCTAAAGAGACTATATTACTATAACCTTAATGTCCATGTAAAATATGAACATTGTAGCCCCACCCGTCTGGTCAGAATCGCGGGCCGATTGAAACTGACGAATTAGATGTTAGCAGTAGTAGCAGTAGCAGTAGCTAACATCCTTAAAGTGATTTTGAGCATGTTTCAAGCCATTTTTTCACCAAGAAGGAATAATCGTACCCCAATAAAATTTGGCATGTGTTGTCAAGTACCTAAATCCCCTCGATTGTGATAGTTTTCAAGTTCACATCACGTTACATGACGGCTGGGTAACACCTCGAAATCACCCCAACTTTGCTTGGTGTATAAGGTGCTTGAGTGTGTAGCGCACCGCGGCTTGGCTGCGGCGCCCTAACGGGCACCTAGATACTATCGAGGAAGCAGTGTAGCCTATTATTTGTTATCAAAGAGTTAAAATAGTTTTCCCAAAGAAATGATGTCAAGGTCCTCTAGATGGCGGTGGATTTTATCCATTCTCTCCTATTTTACAAATTTTCAGCTAAATCGGTCAAGACCTTAAAGACTTATTGGTATGTAACATTATGGGAATGTCGTACTCGGGTCGTGTTGCACGTACCGGTGCTCGCTCAACAATGCGACGGGACTTTAGCGTTTTTCTAGTTTGATTTTAATGATGAGAGTTTTTGAGCGAGCACAGCGAGCGTCTCCACTTTGACTCTTATGGCTCGAATGTCTGTTTTTTTTTCTGTTACTGCTTCGGTACAGGTCGCACCGTTTCTCTGATCGACCTGAAATTTTGCACACATGTACATTAGGGTGGGCCGAAAAACATTTTTTTTTTTTTTTAAAGTCGTAATACTGCGGAAAAGTTGCGAATTGTGGAGACTAAAAAAATAAAAAAATAATTTAAAAAATCGGTTCATATCTTCCGGTCGCTCATGTGCTCTAAAGTTTTCCAAAATTTGGAAAATTTTGATTTTTTTTTTATTAGTTGTAATACCGCGGAAAAGTTGCGAATTGGGAAGACTAAAAAGGGTAAAAAAAATAAAAAAATAGGTTTATATCTTCCGGTCGCGCATGTGCTCTAAATTTTTCCAAAATTTTGAAAAATTCACATTTTTACGATAACTTTTAGTATTTTTAACATAGAAGAAAATTTAAAATATGAAGAATTCGAGCTTTTACATTCGGGAAGAGGCTTATTTAAAAATGTTAAAAATTATCGTAAAAATGTGAATTTTTCAAAATTTTGGAAAAGTTTAGAGCACATGCGCGACCGGAAGATATAAACCGATTTTTTAATTTTTTTTTACCCTTTTTAGTCTTCCCAATTCGCAAATTTTCCGCGGTATTACAACTAAAAAAAAAAAAAAAAAATAAAATTTTCCAAATTTTGGAAAACTTTAGAGCACATGCGCGACCGGAAGATATGAACCGATTTTTTAATTTTTTTTTTTATATTTTTCTAGTCTCCACAATTCGCAACTTTTCTGCGGTATTACGACTTTAAAAAAAAAAAATGTTGTTTTTCGGCCCACCCTAATGTACAGCCAGGGTCATATATAAATCAAGAGGTCTGAAAGATACCTCTTTCACCGACATCTCGTGGTCAACTCTTGGTGCCATTATTTATATCGCCCTGTGAACTGCATTATCGATCGATGGAAGCCCCCTAGACTATTTGATGTTATAAAAATTATTTAGGAGGCTTTGAAAGACTCTTGGCCAACAAAATAGTCAATATCTAGAAGGCAGTCAGAAGAAAAATACAATTTTATCAAAACAAAAGCATAAAACAAACTTTGGTTGTTTGCAAATAAGACTTGACAGCTAAGATAGAATTATTTGAAATTAATTAGAAACAAAGGCAAATATAAGAACTAAGGCATAGTCTTAATGCTATGCCTAGGCCAAGGTATCGATATATAATGCTCTCTTTACGTTCCATATTATATTTCTTCTAGGCTTGATAGTTTCTCTGGTGAATAGAGAATTTTCCTTTGACATTTTAGCAGCCATGTTTCTTATTTACGTCGATAATGCAGTTCACAGGGCGATATAAATAATGGCACCAAGAGTTGACCACGAGATGTCGGTGAAAGAGGTATCTTTCAGACCTCTTGATTTATATATGACCCTGGCTGTACATACCACCTATGCGGGTTGCTGTATAGTTTTTGAACAAAATCCGATTGTTGGTTAGCCCTATAAAAAAATAAAAAATATATTATTTTTTTTTAAATGTTCCGATCGTTATGAAATTTTGCACTGGTCAATAGCTAAGTACAACGTTCTCTCCTATTTTACAAATTTTCAGCTAAATCGTTCAAGACCTTAAGGACTTATTGGTATGTAACATCATGGGAATGTCGTACTCGGGTCGTGTTGCAAGTACCGGTGCTCGCTCAACAACGCGACAGGACTTAAGCGTTTTCCTAGAAGTAGGTAAGCGGGGGGAATTGGGAGGTAGGGTGAGTAAGGGTAAAGATGAGACACCAAAATAAGTGGGGCAAATATAAGACAGATTAATAAATATGTATTTCAATTGTTACACTAAGCATCTCACATTTCACTTAAAACATAGCTTAATGTTTAATCTAAAGGCAAATAAATCAAGGAAATATTCAGTTGCATACTTTTGGCTATAAAAAATTAAAACCAAAGCGATGCAATTTTCCCCGAAAATCTTTTGTTTTGAGGTTCAGAACTTTCGCTAAAATATCCACATTTGAAGTCTGATTACACTGATCTTTACATTTCTAGAAAGGTGAAATTCTATATTTTGTAATGCAACAACATAAATGCATCCCAAGCTGATAGATAATGCATAATTTCTGCTCAAAGTCAGGGGGCAATAATGAGACACCATTTGGGGCAAATGTGAGACAGTCGGCAATGACAGTTGGTAGGCACGGCTTTTCTTATTCTTTGCATTTTTAATACTGACAAAACACTACCCGTTAGTGATCCACCAGAAAAAAAGCTTTGTTGAATCCTCTGTGGATGAGTTGGGGCCATAGTACGTCAAGGGCTGCGCCTATTTCAGGACGGCGAAAATCATTTGAAGAATTGCTTCTTTAAAAAATTAAGCAAAACTGAGGCAAAACAAACAAAGCAGATTGACTGAGGGGCTAAAGTAATTAACAAAAAGTGGGTCGACCAAAAAAGCAAGGCCTACCATCAAAGGAGGAACCTGGAACGATGAGAAGAAAAAACATAGCTCAAGGCCTAGGCCTATTGAATCAAAATGATTCAGATTCCGATGAGGAATGGGTGCAGGCCAGTGGCGACACGGGTGATGAATTTGATGATGAAATGGAAGATATTGAAGATACAAATCATGATGAGCCCAAGCAAAATTTGCCTGCAAAAAAACAAAAAAAAGATCAATGAAGGAGACTATGTGCTTGTGGCTTTTCCAGGCAAAAGACCCAAAGTATTTTTTCAGTTTGCTTGCATTGTACAGTCAATTGAAGATGATGACGATTTATTTACTGTTCCATACAAAGTACAAACTATACAATAATGTATTCATTAATTATCTGTGTAAAAACCTATTTACAACTATTGAGGATGACATTAGCCCAATTAACTTTAGTCAAATGGTTCAAGCAGAGATTGTAACTTCTGGTGATCGTTTCAAGTACAAGTTTCCAGGTCCTGTTGACATTGGAGTAAAGTACCCTTCTTAGACTTATGTGCGCGATCACATTCGTAAAATCGTAAAAAAAATAGTCCTATTGATCATATATTTTTTCCCCTTCTGTTCCTATTAAAATACATTTTCAACAAATTTTTGCAAGTATTCTGATATTTTTATGAAGATGTTTCATGACTTTTCCTACTCTATGAAAAGTACCTTTTTCTCGTCGTTAAAATATATCGAACTTGTCATGTTTGTTTATTCTAAACCAATCAAGCGATTCAAATAATTTTTTTTGCATTGTGTAGAAAATGCCCCTCACTGTCTTAATTTTACCCCGCCACAATCCTCTTCCACATCCTCTAAGAGCTAGCCACCTGTCTTACTTTTGCCCCAGGGGTGTCTCATATTTGCCCCCAAGGTGTGGGTAAAAATGAGACACAGTCTTTATTTTTTAAATATACTAATCTATAAGCTTGATATATTATAACATATTGCACTTTGATCACCTTGAAACACACTTTCAGCACATATTTATTGCTTTTGAATATCTCTTCAACTTTTTGTTTTAAGGCGGATCCACATAAAAACGTAAGACATAAGCATAACGTTTTAACGCGTAGTGTGTAAGCGCCCCGGTACACATAGAAACGTAAGCACAAAGAATTTAGCCCAAGATATTTCAGCTGTCTTCTAAGTTCTTTGCAGAGTGAACAGAGAGAACTTTGATAAAAGAAGGTTTTGAAGGTTTTAATAAAGATTATTATTAATAATATAATTTTTCCAATCGATGTTGATAATTATGCAAATAATGCTCCAAGTCCTGCCATCTTTATAATTTATAATTGAAGCGTAGTTGACTGTAGTACTCAGGCATTTCAAAGTAGATGTTAGTTTGACTCAACTTTTTCGTGCGTAAGCATAAGGTTTTAGCATAGAGTTGAAAATTGTTCAACTTTCTTACGCATTAAAACAGTGTCTTATGCGTTATAACTATGTCTTAAACCTTGTGCATTTGTGTGAACGCCAGTACGGGTTTCCTATGTTCCAACATTACGACTACGCGTTAAAATCTTATGCTAACGTCTTACGTTTTTATGTGGATCCGCCTTTAGGTGGCAAAGTTTGAAAAAGTGTCTCATTTTTACCCTTACTCACCCTATGTTTAGAAAAAAATTAATTTTATAAATATTTTATATAAATTATGCACAAATACTCTCTTGAATGATATGTTGTTTGCTAAGGTTTAATAAAACTTGTGTTATTGGTCATTAATCATATAAAAAGTGGAATTTTATGCTTCAACTACAAAACCACCTAATTACCCCAATTGGGTGGAGGCCTGAAATCTTCTATAATACACATGCTGTAGAATGGGGGTAAATGGGTGGTGATAGAGGAAGTGAAACTGAAGAGATTGATACCTCACACTTAGTTGTAGGTTAAAAACTAATGGTTTTATTTAATAATGTTATAATTAATTATATTCTATTCAACAATAAACAAAATATGCAAATTAGAACAGACTATAACTAATTTTACATTTTTGTCTTGGTTTTTACTAAACATACAGACTTAAAGGGATCGTTCACCTCTTATGTAAAGGAATTCCCAGACCTCTATTTACCTAAGTAGACTCCATTGACAACAAATTATTGACCAATAATAATCGTGGTTACGCTAAATTAATTGTTAAATGTGCAAAGAAATTCCCTCCATCTCCGCCACTTAGCAGTCGTGGCAACAGCGCACGAGTAGAGGCCGGCAGAGTACTGAGCAAAGATAGTGTCGCGGCGAGCTGCGTCATCTTATTGGGCTATCACTTACCACGCGACACAAGCTTTGAAGGAGGGTGGGGGATAAGACATTGATACTCGCTTTAAATTAGGTCGAAACAAAACACTGTAATATACCAGGCAGTTACACCCTGTATAAACTGTCAATCACGACCATTTTGCATACCAAAATGTAGATTTTCATTATAATTATATTTCATCAGTAATCAAAATGTATTAACTGTAATTTGTACTCAATTTCGATCAACGAAGCAATGTATTTCAAATCAATTTTATTAAATTTCACTAAGCACACTAGGAATGTCAAGGCTAAAGACTTTGTTTTCTCACGGAAATCGTCGATTAGCTTGAAAAATAACATTCTTCTGGACAAATAACTAGAAATTGAGTGACATCCTAGACGAATGTCTGAGTTTTTGACAACAATTTTCATGTTTAACTAGGGCAGGACGCCAGAGAGTCGGGGCTTATGCCAACATTTTCATGTTCTGCAAGTAGCAAGTCGTCCCTATGTCGCGAGTTTAGCATGCCTGAATGTTGTCACAACACGAGGACTGAGATGGTATCTCAACTACCCGTGGGAGAGGCACTCAGAAAGCTATGTCAAAAACAACCTATACTGTGTTTCGATTAGGAGGAATTCCTGGTCAAAAGACCTAAGTCCTTGGGTAAAGGTGGGGACAGGACGAGCCCTTCTCAAATAAATGTAGTATATTGCAGAAAACAAAATACCAAAATAGTAGGAGGAGCTAGAAAATAACCACGTGATATCGAAATCTTGGGGGTACGACGAGGTTTTGGAAGACAGTCGTGTTGGGGGACTCGGAGGTACGAGTTGGGTTCGGTTGGGCCTGAATGGTCGTTCGGTTTGGACCTGTGTGATCCTGCTAGTTGTCCGGCGGACCTTCGTGGTCATATTTTATCTAGTGTTGTTTTGAGTGTTTTATTCACCAGCGTGTGAATCGCGTAATTGATTGTTGAATCCAGAACTGTTTATTCACCAGCGAGTGAATCTGCGACGAGCATCGTTTATTGATTATTGATCCCCGGCATCAATAATTAATTAATTTTAAAGTTAAAAGTTGAATATATCTACGGCGTGGTGGACTATCAACTGTGTTATAAGAGACTGTGAGAGGGATCTCCGCTCTCTGACTTAATGAGCGTGCAGTAGTTATCATTGAAGAGTCTTCGTCGTCCCAATGCGAGTCAATCGAGCCCCAAAAATTAGTGAAATAACTGAGGAGAATCAATCTCCATTCACAAGTTCAAAGTGAATGTGCAGTGGTGTGAGCCGTGCGTCTTCATCTGGCGACAGAGAGAGTTTTATTCACCGACAAGGAGACCCAGTTTCCCCCAGCGGTAGAAGAGAACTTCAATATCAACATTTACCCCTCCCTCATCGATTTTGTGCTACGAAAAGTGTTTTTATTGGTTTCTTAAATAATTCATCGCCGCACAATTGGATTACCACGGACAGCATTTCCTGAACAATAAGGTTGAGTACATGCAAAAGGCATTATGATATAAATTTTTAATTGATATTTTATTTTATTTGAGATGTATAATGTATGAATAAGCACCGGATTTTGTCTCAGATTATAACCATTTAACATGAGCTCATGGTAGGTAGGAACCATTTACATGTCTCAATAGAGAAACCAGATCCAACCACTACGTATAATCTACTCAATGTAGCTAGTTATTCTTTGAAGTTCCTATGCTTGTACCTTACTTTTAATGATAATAACGTGCACTCGGATCAGAGTATCCGGATCAGCTGTGACAGCCGGTACCAGGAACCATCACACCGTGGGGTTGTAAGTGAATAGTTTGACAACATAAAGTTTTATTTTATTTTATCTTTTCAATTGATCATTTACTGATCAATTGTGGCGCCCAATTTAAATATAATTAATCTTATTTGTTAACACTCTATCTAACTCATCGAGGCTCGTGTCTCTACTTGAGTCTAGCCAGGCAAAGTAGTTTATTTCACAGCTTTTAATTGTTAACTTCTAGAGTAATTAAGTCGGCGTTAGGTGATGCTATTTGATTTGTTTGTCAAGAACGTACGACGGTATGCAAACGAGTAGCGCGCAGGTACGGTACTTTACAGTTGGCGCCCAACGTGGGGCTTGATTAATAACCACGGCACGAGAGATTGAGGGAGAGTAGAGTGTTTAACAGGGTAGGTATTTGTGTAGAATTTTTCTGATTCAAGGATTCTCTAAACAAATACGTTAAATGGCAAATCAAGGGAAAACGTCATTTGTATGGGGTGCTTCTCCGGACAAAATATTGCAGTTGTTGCTCGCTATGACGGCCGATATTAATGCCAATATTAGGGCCAGTGGGGAAAAAACGAGTGCCCTAATAAATGCTTATCATGCCAAGAAGATGGCTTGTTGTGATAGAATGATTGAAGAAATGGATGCTCATCAGACAAAAATGGATAGCATGAGTGAGAATCGGGTTAGTTATATGAGAAAGATCGAATTTGGGGGGAAAAACCAAAAAAAAGTGAAAATGAGAATGAGTGTGTAGTTGGAGGTATGAATGAAGATGAGATTGAGGGGATTGTAATTGAGGATAAAGGTGAGAAGAATGAGGGGGTAGTTGATGAAGTGATTATCTCTAACAGTGTAGAGAGGGAGAATGAAGGAGTTAATTGTGAGAAAATGATTGATAATGAGATACAAGTATCAGTAGTCGAAGCAGACGATAATGTGAGAATGATTGAGAAGATCAATAATAAGAGCGTGTGTGAGCACATGAGTTTGATTGTTGATGATAGTTACGATTGTGAAGAGTTGAGTGAAAAGAGATTAATTGGAGTGTTGATAGAAACATCCAGTAAAAATGTGTTTGGACCCGGAATGATAAGGATGGATGAAGGGAAATGGAAAGGGTGGTATAATGAGGGGATAATTGCCCTGAGAGAAGAAAAGATAGTTGAGTCTAGAGTGACACTGTTGGGTTTGAAAAAAGGGAGAGTGAAGTTAGCCGTTGAGCTAGTGAAAATCGAAAGTGGTCAAGTAATAGAGATGTTTGAAAAAGATTATGGTGAGAGGGTAGGTCTAAAGAAAAAAAATCTAGACTCGAACGGAGTGTTGTGGCGACGTGTAAGACAGACAGCTGCAGCGTTTGTAGGATGAGGAGTGGAGGCGATTTACCTTGTATGGAGTTCCGATAGGCGAACCAGACAGATAGGTAGACAACATGGAAATGTTTTGTGTGATGCACAATAGCCTAGAAATCCTCATACCTGTCAAACCATTCAACGAGACCGCACGGCGTGTGCTTACTGATCGCCACAGCTGTTTTGTATAAAGGTGTATGACCGATAAAAGTTTTGTAATGGTATTAAAAAAAAAAAATAACTCGCCGTGTTGTCGGGGATGTGTTGTGTTTATTACAAACGAGATGGCACTAGAGTTCTTTATATGTAATTTATGGATAATTGTGAAAATCCAGTATTGGTCTATTTTAATATGATTTCGTATAAAATAATAATAATAATATTTGTACTAGATATAAGAAAAACAGTAGCAGAAAGTAAAGTTATTTCAATAAGGATGGTCATGTAGGGGGTGGATGTCCGGTTAAACTATGTTTTTCAAGTCGTAAATAATTTGATAGAATGAGGGTAGAAAGAAATATAGTTTGTTTACAATTTAATTGATGACATGTATTTTATACAAATCGGACCGAGGGCAGATATCAGTTATCGTTTGTGTTGAGTACTAAATGATTTGGCGGGTCGTTGATTAGAATTGGTGACATTCGAGTTGAGATAGGACTGGCCTGCATTATCGAATTAGAGAGACATTGGTTCGGTTCAATGAGGATAATTCCATTGATGAAAGATAAGAAGAGAAGATTGGTTCTGGCCAACGATGGATAATTCCGTTGACAAGAAATATGATAAGAGGAAGATAGTAATGAGTTTTTATCGGTGATGGGTGATTCCACTGAAAAGTGATAAGAGTAAGAAGAGAAGTTTGGTTCTGTTCAATGAAGGTTTATTCCATTGTTCGTTGATATTAATGAGTCTTTGCAGTGAAGGGTAATTCCACTGTTAAGAGATAAGAAGAAAAGTTGAGTTTCGTTCAATGAAGGGTAATGCCATTGATGTAGGAAGAGTTTGTAATGAGTAGTTGTCAATGAGGTGTATTCCGTTGTCAATATGAGATAATTCGTCGAGTAATTAGTGTCTTTCTTCAGTAGATAGCGGTTAGTTTTACTTTTAATGAGGGGGTTGTCAGTTTAAGTCAATGATTCAATTATTGGGATGTATATACCAGGGTTGTTGGAGGTTTGTTTGTGGCCTGATAGTATGTGATGCTAGATTCATTTGGAGTGTAATTAATTGGGATGTCATGGAAGTAGGGAAATTGTGCATTGATAGGCAAATGAATATGTTAATTTCAATTGTAAAACGTCAGATTTAGACATTTGAGTCAGAACTAGTTGTTTTTAGTAAGCAAGCCTGCATTGGGAAGATTTGAAAGATGGAGATTGTTTGATGAGATAATTATTATTGTGGATTTCTTAAGAGTAACCTGCCAGGATATCGTATGTTATTAGTGAAATCTTGAAAGGGTACCTAGCTTGCTGTTATTAAGTTTTAAGGGGGGACGAGAGTATCCTGATCCTATTGTGTTTGTTTAGTGCAGGGCCCGGTCTATGAGTAACTTGCTACGTTTTATTTGATGAGCATTGGCGAAGATAAGGAATTTCACATACAGTTTATGCTAATGAGCAGTGAGATACAATAAGGATGTTTCAATAGTACCAGCGGTTGCTAGAATGAGAGTAAATGTAAAGATTAACTAGTTTTGAGGTGAAGTGTCGTACGTTTTTCTTGTGGGCGTCATAATTCTATTAGTTGTCAAGTAATTGCAGAAAAAGTTGCATATCTAAAGTTAAAGTATGGTCAAAGTTTCCGTATCAATTAATTGTTCTCCTAAGAAATAATACATGTAGTTATGGTTTTGAAGATGGTAGTTTAACAAGTTGTAGGAAAGTTTTTGTCTACTGACCAAGAGGTAGACTGGACGGTGCAGCGGGTACAGCTGGTGTCTTACAGCCGAGTAGCCAGCAGGTAGTAGCAGTCTAGACTTAGGGGCTGTCAGCCGGGGTCAGTATGCGGAAGGGTTTTACAATGACAGATGTAAACAAACCTTGCCCAACCAGGTAGCTATAGTCGGTTCCACCCTAGGAAGGAGTATCCTATAGTAGGAATCATAAGGTCTAGTTGGTAGTTAGTATTTTATTTTTAATATTTCTGAAACTGTATAAGGTGTTGGACAATGTGCATTATCATGCATAATACTGGGTATTAAAATATTTAACTATGTACGGTAATAAACCGGTCTCAATTAAGTTTAAGAAGAGTAATAAGATAAGTTAGTGGTTTTTCTGGTAATTCTAATACTCTATCATAATGTGTGGATTCTTATAATGTATTCTAATTCTGCGAATCCACAAGGGGGTCATGTAATATACCAGGCAGTTACACCCTGTATAAACTGTCAATCACGACCATTTTGCATACCAAAATGTAGATTTTCATTATAATTATATTTCATCAGTAATCAAAATGTATTAACTGTAATTTGTACTCAATTTCGATCAACGAAGCAATGTATTTCAAATCAATTTTATTAAATTTCACTAAGCACACTAGGAATGTCAAGGCTAAAGACTTTGTTTCTCACGGAAATCGTCGATTAGCTTGAAAAATAACATTCTTCTGGACAAATAACTAGAAATTGAGTGACATCCTAGACGAATGTCTGAGTTTTTGACAACAATTTTCATGTTTAACTAGGGCAGGACGCCAGAGAGTCGGGGCTTATGCCAACATTTTCATGTTCTGCAAGTAGCAAGTCGTCCCTATGTCGCGAGTTTAGCATGCCTGTATGTTGTCACAACACGAGGACTGAGATGGTATCTCAACTACCCGTGGGAGAGCCACTCAGAAAGCTATGTAAAAACAACCTATACTGTGTTTCGATTAGGAGAGTTCCTGGTCAAAAGACCTAAGTCCTTGGGTAAAAGTGAGGACAGGACGAGCCCTTCTCAAATAAATGTAGTATATTGCAGAAAACAAAATACCAAAATAGTAGGAGGAGCTAGAAAATAATCACGTGATATCGAAATCTTGGGGGTACGACGAGGTTTTGGAAGACAGTCGTGTTGGGGGACTCGGAGGTACGAGTTGGGTTCGGTTGGGCCTGAATGGTCGTTCGGTTTGGACCTGTGTGATCCTGCTAGTTGTTCGGCGGACCTTCGTGGTCATATTTTATCTAGCGTTGTTTTGAGTGTTTTATTTCACCAGCGTGTGAATCGCGTAATTAATTGTTGTATCCAGTTGTATTCACCAGCGTGTGAATTGCGTAATTGATTGTTGAATCCAGAACTGTTGTATTCACCAGCGAGTGAATCTGCGACGAGCATCGTTTATTGATTATTGATCCCCGGCATCAATAATTAATTAATTTTAAAGTTAAAAGTTGAATATATCTACGGCGTGGTGGACTATCAACTGTGTTATAAGAGACTGTGAGAGGGATCTCCGCTCTCTGACTTAATGAGCGTGCAGTAGTTATCATTGAAGAGTCTTCGTCGTCCCAATGCGAGTCAATCGAGCCCCAAAAATTAGTGAAATAACTGAGGAGAATCAATCTCCATTCACAAGTTCAAAGTGAATGTGCAGTGGTGTGAGCCGTGCGTCTTCATCTGGCGACAGAGAGAGTTTTATTCACCCACAAGGACACCCAGTTTCCCCAACGGTAGAAGAGAACTTCAATACCACCATTTCCCCCCCTCCCCCATCGATTTGTGCTACGAAAAGTGTTTTTATTGGTTTCTTAAATAATTCATCGCCGCACAATTGGATTACCACGGACAACATTTCCTGAACAATAAGGTTGAGTACATGCCAAAGGCATTATGATATAAATTTTAATTGATATTTTATTTTATTTGAGATGTATAATGTATGAATAAGCACCGGATTTTGTCTCAGATTATAACCATTTAACATGAGCTCATGGTAGGTAGGAACCATTTACATGTCTCAATAGAGAAACCAGATCCAACCACTACGTATAATCTACTCAATGTAGCTAGTTATTCTTTGAAGTTCCTATGCTTGTACCTTACTTTTGATGATAATAACGTGCCCTCGGATCAGAGTATCCGGATCAGCTGTGACAGCCGGTACCAGGAACCATCACACCGTGGGGTTGTAAGTGAATAGTTTGACAACATAAAGTTTTATTTTATTTTATCTTTTCAATTGATCATTTACTGATCAATTGTGGCGCCCAATTTAAATACAATTAACCTTATTTGTTAACACTCTATCTAACTCATCGAGGCTCGTGTCTCTACTTGAGTCTAGCCAGGCAAAGTAGTTTATTTCACAGCTTTTAATTGTTAACTTCTAGAGTAATTAAGTCGGCGTTAGGTGATGATATTTGATTTGTTTATCAAGAACGTACGACGGTATGCAAACGAGCAGCGCGTAGGTACGGTATTTTACAACACATGTACATCTCTCAACCCCGCTGAGATGGATTTTGTAATTTATGGATTGATTTACATAACATGTACATCTGTTATTCACACATAGCAAAATACAATATTTGCGACGTAAAATCAAAATAATTTATCCGACGTCTATATAATCTCATAATCTCGTGTATGGAGCAGTCATGTCACTGTTTACAATAGAATAAGCAAGAGAAGGTGAATAACGAACCAATAGGGTGCACTCTCTACCAGTCTTATCTTGAGTCTTGACTTGACGATGACTATTTTTGTGTACTTGGAACGAGCATATTTCCTTTAAAACTTTTCATTTCATTTCATTTATTGTCTTGTCTTGTCTCTACGCTAGATACGGCCATTCCATTAGCACAAGTATCGAGTAATTATCACGAAATACGCAAGTGATCCCCCCCCCCCCCCCCCCCTGGCTACCTGTCGAAAGATAAATATTTAATGCTGATGCACTATGCCTGTATTCTTTGTCTGTTGTCCAATATGCTGTTGACGGTGATTTTTTATCTATGTTTATGTTTGGAATGGTTCTAATATATTATATGCCAGCCTGCATCTACTCGAAAAACGATAAGCAATTAGGAAGAGTAAACAAATACTGCCCGAAAACCTTATGCATACTTTTTAACATTGTATATTATTATTACATTCATTACTCAATACTTATTATATTATCATACTAGTAATAATGAAGTGAGGTATGTATACAGTCACTGATATAATATTGTTTATCTTTTTACGGAGCATTATAATAGATAGTACAAGCGTAACACGCGAGTCTTATTCGGGAGGTACCCGGTTCGAATCTTCGATACTTACCACTAGCATCCCTGACATTTACGTTTCTAGTTTTACGAAAACTGATGCTATCCCATAGCTACTTTATTAGCAGTATGTCTTTTAAAAAAAGTGTTGTTGACAAGTGTTATGTTTTGTTCATGATTGGGAACGCGGGCCTTCGGCTTTGGTTTTAGTAGAACAGACTATTTCGACAGATTGACTGGGCCCGGCCTTGCGCGTTACACATCGCTAGTGGATGTGCTGTGTTGCAACACATCGCCAGCTCAAGAACAGTGACGTCACTGTTCTTGAGCGCGACGATGAATTTAAAGACCACTATTGACGTAGGTCGGGAAATATACACAAACTACTTGGTGTTTATGTTTCTATTTGATATTAAGACTAACTTGTTAAAGAGGTGAACGGACACTTTAATGTGTGAACAAACTGCAACCAGATTTTCATAATTTCAATAAAAAATACAAAACTTATTAAACTTTTAAAACTTTTAAAACTAATTGAAAATATTGCCACCGAACTAGATTTATAGGTTATGTTGCCCTAAGTCAAAAACTTGAAAATGGAAGGAAATTGTTGCAGATATCACTGCGACACTGCCATCTAAAAACATCACTAAAATAAGTTGGTTACAAGAGCAACCTGGTGGAAAAAGTTTATATTAGCAGGTAAAACATAACTTTGAAGTTCAACTTCTTTACCACCCATTTTCCCACAATGGGGGTAATTGGGTGGTATAGGTGCCTTACGCTATCTATGGACTTGCTTACTTGGGGAAACTGCACTCAGGTATACCCCCACCATCGGACCTCGACCGGATGGACAAAAGGGACAAAAGCGATCGAGATGAATAGAAAATTGAGAGGGTAGCTTGAATACAAAATTCACCTGTCATTGTTTAATATCACTTGTGCCTAAAATATAAAATAGAGGTTAATTGTTACTTTTGCCTACGAAATCGAACTCAATTTGGCAAATACGACTCAAATTGTCTTTTTTATTTTAATTTTGAACCAAAATGAAGCTATTTTCCGTACTTATGAACTACTTATAACTACTTATGAATATAGAGTACAAGCTAAGTGATGTCCAGAAGAGAACCAAACAAGCACAATAAACGTTGCACCCTAAGTATACCATGTAATCGATGTGTAATAAAAATGGCAATAATCAAAATAATAAGCCTACAATAAATAATATTCAAATTTTACTTCACTGTAGTTCCTGTTCATTGTTGTGTCTGCATTTATGTAATTAGATTTATTTAGTTATCCTCCTTCGTAAATCGGTTTTTAACTGAATCAGATAGAAGTTAAATAAGCTTAGGTAAATGAATATGATAACACAGGTTGAAGAGTGCGTGTTTAAACAATTATTTAACAACAATATTTCTGAGAAGCTAATAGTAATTATTTTTATTTATATATTTCCTTCTTCTAACCCACACTTAACCTGCACTGGACCTGAAAAGCAGGAAGGGTTCTACGTTGTAGAACACAAAAATGTCGAATCTTGACACCAATTGGGTTACCAAATACTCTTCATCTGCTTTGATATTTTACTCATTTTGTCGGAATAGCTAAATAAAGTTTATCTACACATTTTTACATGGTAAGCGGGTTATCAATCCCTAGTTACGGCTATGTTTATCTTACTTTTCTTTCCCAAATTAAATTATAAATCGATGCTAACGTATGGCAATATTTTGCACCCTCACAAGAACAGATCTCTGCAATCCGTTTTATTGATTGTGGGCCATTTTTATAACACATCGATTGCCGCGTTTGCCGGGTACTAAAGCCAAATTTAGGTTAAAAATTTAAATTAAAAAGACAATTTGATCGTATTGACCAATTTGTGTACAACTACATAGGTAAAAGTGGCAATTAATCTCATATTATTTTATTTTAGAAACTACCAATAATAAACAATGACAGTGAATTATGTATTGAAGCCACCTTCTCAAGTTCTCTATTCATCTCGATCGCTTGCCCTCCCTTTTGTCCGCCCGGCCGAGGTCCGATGGTGGGGGTAAACCTGAGTGTAGTTTCCCCTACTAAGCAAGTCCAAAGATAGCGTACCGCCACTATACTTATTTCATTGCTTGTTTTCATTGATAATATTTTGTTTATTGTTGTGATAAATACACAAACAATATTTTTCAATATCTTCATTCTTTAAAACAAGCATTGGATTGAAAATACACTGCTTGGAAATTAATTGAACTCAACTTTACATTTGCAATTGTGAAGTTCTAAATAACTTTTAGTCCTTTTCCATTGACAACAATAAGAGTATCTTCTTTATCAATTACAATTTGTTCATAAACCAACTATATATTGTTAATTATTTAAGAGTGATATCTTATGAGAATTTTAAGATAGTTTACATACTTTAACTGCACCTAATAACTTGGGAAAATAGAAAAATTAAATGTTCCACCCAATTACCCCCGCCTCCCAATTACCCCCGCTTACCCTATATGTCTATAGGCATAAACATATTTTTGTATTTTTATCATTTTTATTGATTGTTAGGACAAATAATTTTAAATTAATATTTATAGTTATCAAATAAGTTAGGCCACAACAATGTTTCAAGTTGTAGATTTAGATTGGATATTGCTTAACGTCTCATATTTATGCAACTTGGCTAATCGAGACGAAGGGAGGGACGTGAGGGATGACGCGGGGGGACAAGGGGTGGACAGGCCTGTGCTGGTCCGATTGGATATTGCTTAACGTCTCATATTTATGCAACTTGGCTAATCGAGACGAAGGGAGGGACGTGAGGGATGACGCGGGGGGACAAGGGGTGGACCAGCCACAAGCGTATGGGGAGGGCAGGGGTTCCCCCACGTCGTGGTCGTCTCTGTCTGTGTCATCATCCGTCCGTGTTGTCATTGTCGTCGCCGTCGGGGAGGTAGTCAAAGGGGAGGGGAAAGTTCCCCGACGACGACCCAGAGCTTGCCATTAGTTTCATGGAGAAAAACTCCCCTAATCATGGGCCAAACCACGAGAAGGTTGCAAGTTGGAATTTGATGGCCCTGTTTCAAGTTGTAGGGCCTAGTAATTATAAACCTATTCTACAAATCCTAGATAATAACCACTTAAAGAATAGATAACATCATCACCTAATAAGGGCCTCTTAGGGCCTACAACACATTTTTAAGTTGTAGGTCTACTAATAATTGTAGCAATAGAACTACAGTAATTTGCATAGCGTATACTTCGGAGAAATAATGTAGGGGCCTAGGCATAGGCCCTAGGCTATAATTTCCGTCAAATTAGAAATGCTCTTATCACAAAACCAACTTAAATCAGTTACTTTAAGAGGGCTTTAAAAACCTCTAAGTTCCTTTAAAAAGGGACCTAGTTCCAGTTACAAGTTTCTCATAAGAAAAAGGAACTGTAAAAATGCCGTATAGGGGCCTAGCGCCTCACGCAAAAAACACCATTAAAACCAATAAGTTTGCCTTAATATTGCTTAAAATTGAAACGTTAGAGGTTTTAACTGTTTTGCTAACGAAAAGAACCTACAAAACCTTTAACGTTACTATTTTAAATATAAAGGACTTTCACCGACAAGGAGTTTCGCCTGTAGGCTGGGACGGCCATTCTGCCTCGTAAAACAAACACGAAAAACATAATCTCTACACCTAAAAAAAACAATTTTCACAACGAATCACGTAATAATATTTCCGTTCCTACCCAACACTGCCCATAGGCAGTGATTTTATTTTGCGACAAACCTTTTCGTTCCTTTCCCCCACTTCCCCCCTACAGGCTGGTCGTAGGTTAGACGTGCCCATTGGTTGAAATGATTGCAACCCAACCTAAGAAAGTAGACTTGGTGGCGTGCCCCACATGGTTGATATTGTGTGGATCGTGTTGTTTCAGGCGCTCTACACAATGCAGAGCCAAGTACCGGGCCGTGCACATCGGAAGGTGACCGTGTACGGTCCTCTACCTGGGGCCATACCCTGGTATGCGGCTGTGAAAACTCCACCAGTAAAACAAGAGGCTAGCGGCTCCGTCTTCCAGCTATCATCACATCCGCCCTCAAGCAACCAGGCAGCACTTGTCCAACCTTGCCTGGAGAATATTGCAGCAGAAGACGACCCTCTCTCAGTTAACTCAGCTCCCAATTCTTCCTATGTGGAACTAGGCCTAGAACAACCGTACCCAGTGAAGGTTGAGATGCAAGACCCTCTCTCAGTTAACTCAGCTCCCGATTCTTCCTATGTGGAACTAGGCCTAGAACAACCGTACCCAGTGAAGGTTGAGATGCAAGACCCTCTCTCAGTTAACTCAGCTCCCGATTCTTCCTATGTGGAACTAGGCCTAGAACAACCGTACCCAGTGAAGGTTGAGATGCAAGACTCTCTCGCGTTCCATTCACCCTCAAATTCTAACTCCACCAATGTTAAATTACCCCAGGTTCCACTGAAACTTGAGGTTTACGATCCTCGTCAGCTGCAGTCAGTCAGCTGCCACCGAAGTACATCCACCCCCTACGAGCCCGGTCCATCAGTTTTATACTCTCAGACAATAGAGACAGAAGCAAGTTACCCCATTCATCAAGAGCTATATGTCCCGCTGTCTACCACTTGCCCCTGGTTCACCATGTTTCCGGAGCTCAGGCTGTTAACAACGCGGCCTGTCGAGCTTGAGATGGATGAAACCCCCTTGGCTCTCGCTGAGGGTCGGTCTACCTCGGACTCACCTCGGACAATAGGTGAAGATGATGACGACGGTGCTGAACTAGCGCCAGATGAAACCCCCTTGGCTCTCGCTGAGGGTCGGTCTACCTCGGACTCACCTCGGACAATAGGTGAAGATGATGACGACCGGTGCTGAACTAGCGCCAGATGAAGCCCCCTTGGCTCTCGCTGAGGGTCGGTCTACCTCGGACTCACCTCGGACAATAGGTGAAGATGATGACGACGGTGCGGAACATAGCGCCAGATGAAGCCCCCTCGGCTCTCGCTGAGGGTCGGTCTACCTCGGACTCACCTCGGACAATAGGTGAAGATGATGACGACGGTGCTGAACTAGCACCAGATGAAACCCCCTTGGCTCTCGCTGAGGGTCGGTCTACCTCGGACTCACCTCGGACAATAGGTGAAGATGATGACGACGGTGCTGAACTAGTGACAACTCTAGATGCAGATGATGAATCTACCTGTAGGCCTACATCAGATTCAGACCTGAACAAAGGTAGGTGTAGTATTGAAATATAACTTAGTAGTAGCCACTAATATTTGGTAGGCCTACCATATTATGCTAGCTACAAACATTGAAGCTTAGGCACAACCACACAACTTATCTTTGTTCATTTTCATAATTAGCCTATCAACTAAGTCTCTCTCTCCACTCACTGAGGAAGGTCACATGGACCGAAAACGTTTTGATTAGGCCTTCCGTATGTAATTTGTGTAAAATAGGGGCGTGGAGAGAAAACCAAGAGCTTACCCCAGACACTACTCCCACTCTGTTGGTACCGCTTCATTGACGACATCTAGGCCTATACTGTATGGACCCACGGTGACGAATCGTTCGCCATCTTCCTAGAGGAACTTAACACCTTCTCCTCTCTACGCTTCACGTGGGAAATCTCCAAGCATCACATCAACTTTTTGGACGTTGACATCGAGCTCCGCAACGGACATCTCAAAACCAGCGTGCATTTCAAGCCGACCAACAGCCAGCAATATCTACACTATGACAGCTGCCACCCTAACTATACCAAACAAGCTCTACCCCACTCACCAGCCACACGAGGACGGAGGATCTGTTCTAACGAAGAGGACCTAGCAAAGTATTGCCTGCGCATTGCGAATGCCTTTGTTGCCCGGGGATACCCTCGCCATAAGGTCCTAAAACTTATTCACCGTCCCAGTGTACATTACAACGTACTCCGCCGAGCAACCAAATCATCCCGCTTGTCACCAAGGGGCACCTAGGCCTACAGGCACTCAACGGGATCTTGAAACGAGGAGCACATATTCTTTAAGCATCAGCCCTCACCAACGACTTGGCCCTGAACATGCCTCGCGTGTAATTCTGACGGCCACCCAACATCAGTGACCACATCATTAGACACACCTCCGTCAGGAAGACGGACAAGCTCCCCCTGCCACAGGGTTCACACCCTAGCATGAGACCCTGCTTTAAAACCTGCAAAATTCACCCCCCCACTTCAACATTTACTGCTCGAGCGACTGGAATAACATACCCCATCAGGCAACACAACAACTGCACCACAACCAACCTGATCTAATAACTACAGTGCCAGCTATGCCCAGCCGAGAACATAGGCCTAACTACAAATTCCCTGAGTACCAGAATGAACGGGCATAGGCAGGACACTGTCAGGAAACTGAACCTAAAACCGGTGGCACAACAGGGACTTCAATGACTGCTACAAGTCATAACCCCCTTCTTGCAATGAGGAACACTTGAGACAATGGAAATTAGCGCATCAAATAGTCACCAGCTCGCGCCAAAAACCTAACCTCAATCTAAGATAGGCCTAGGCCTATCTTAGACCCCTCCCACCTGTTGCACAGCCACCCTCACTCACCCTCACCCCCAACAGCGCCTTGTAATATAGTGTAAATATTTTTAAATTTAGTTCTTCTCTAACGGTGGGTGACCAAGGTCGCGTTGGCCGAAACGTACGACATTGTGTATCTTGTTTTGTAAATATTTATGTTAACCAGCCAGTTTCACGCAGCTGCCCGTCTCGTTTAAGGTAAGCTGTCGGTCTCCTTTCTTCTTTTCCCAACCACAAACACCTACTTTTATATCCTAGTATTATTCCAACCATTATTATCTATGATTCCACCCTTCCTTTGAAATTCCTTGCAATTCGTATTATTTTATTTCCGTTGTCAGGTAAAAGTACATATGGATATCGTCAAAACATTTAGCCTGTAAGGCTATAATACAGTAAAAGAAATAAAACGAAGCGAAAGCATAGGCTATTATAAGTACTAAGGCAAAGGTAGGCCCTACCTAATACTAGATAGGGCCTACAAGATAAATATTTATTTCATGACATTGTAGCCTATTGTATTTAAACCCATTGTACAGTATGTGTTTGGGGTATTACATGTTAAAACCTAAAACTATCCTCAATTGCACCTAGGTAGGCCTACTCTTCCTTGACTTGTCCCACATACTTTACATGCACTGTTACATGGTTACACCCAGCTAGTCTGTTTCATTGTTTTCCCCGCCCCCTTTGAAAATCAGCCATGGTGGGCATGGTGATGATGATGGTAATCATCATCAATGATAGGCCTACCTGAAGTATTGTACTAAAATACAGTTTGAGAGAATACACAATCGCAAATTATTATTGGGATTTGTTTTTTACTGTAACCTGGCAGTGTGCTTCTGTTTTGGATAAATATCATATTTATTATTTTAAATCTCATTTCTGCCAGTTCGATGTTCCAGAAGCCTATGGAATAAATGGCCATACTCTCATGCATCTCCCATGCTGTTATTGGATGAGCAAAGCAAAGACTTCAATTTCACCAACCCCCCCCCAAAAAAAAATTTAGCCCGGGTGTTTTTTGTTTTTTTTACTGTTCGCTCTCTACCGGGCAAACGGCATAAATTGGACGAAATCTCTGAACATAGACCTGACACGTTTTAAGGTACAATCAAATAAATATTTCTCGTGAATATCGTATTTTTTTAGATTTTTAGTGCGATATTTTCGTGACATTTGGGCCGATTCTGACCAAACGGTTGGGGCTACAAGAATCATATTTTACATGGACATTAAGGGTATGGTGATGTAGTACCTTTTTGAAACAAAAGTTGAAAAAGTTGCCAGAATACATAGAAATAAAGGTCTCAATATAAGAACTTAAGGTTTTTTATGCTTATAATAATAATTAACAAGTAACTATAGAAACTTGAAAACAATCACCTACAATGCGTAGCTACAAAAGGAAGTCTTGGCCTCCGTTATTTTTACATTCTTATTAATTTAACAATTAGTACGCTCTCTACTTTATAAAAATTATCCTAATTTATCAAAAATGATTTTTCAATGGAACTTGATAAAGCAAAAGAGATCCCACGCTGTGGCGGATAAGCCTACTGGCCTGTCGGACTCTATTGAAATCCTACCTAGATACTCGGCTAGTGTTATTATTTATTCTGGCGGGGTTTTGTAGCACGTTGCGCGCCCTAAGGTTACCTGAAGGTACTCAGTATCCGTCTCAACTAAACTTGCCTACGAAGCCACCTAAGTAAAAATTATCTAACCTAGACCCAGACAGGTATGAACAAGTAGTGACAGGGGGAGTACACTCAATACAACTTCTCTCCGGTGATGGGAGAAAGGTACCATGTTTAGCGCTGAGCCGCGTCCTCTCGAGAGCTGCAGGCGTCCTCGCTGCCTTGCAGGTCACGCTCGTCCACCACTATGCTAATAATGAGCCGTGCAAATGCCCCATATTATTGTGTTTGCTGAAGGCTTGCAGAGTATCGAAGAAAGATGAGGAGTATCTCAGGATGCGAATGCCAACTCAATAAAAGATTTAAATAAAATAAGTTGCATTATTATTGGAACATTTGAGAAATGCTAACTGCAAACAGCAAGGGTATTGAATTTAAGTTGGATCCAACAAGAAAGAAATATGCATGTAAATTCCTGTTAAAAATACAATATAACTTATTATAATACGTAAAACGTCGTCTCCCTGAACGTGCTGGCTTCTTGAAACGGGTCAGAGGGGGGGATTGAGAGCGTTGCTCTGCGATGCACAAGGGTAGCCGGGGATGGGGTTGGCTATTGTTGGCTGGAGCACGCCGTGTGTCTGCTCGCCGGTAGCCGGTGCAATATCTAGGTCAGGCCCCAGTGGCGGACCGGATATTGTCCTCCCAAGACTAGGTGCTGTTAGGCCCCTCTGAAGAACTCGACGTTCTCAGCGACACGTGTAAAATGTGGGGGGACGTTCAATGAAAGGTAAAGATACCGCTTACTTGCTTAAATGAAGGTCTCTGATGATGTTGTAGCCGACGTCCTTTGGTCGGACCACCTGGTTGGTCACCAAAGTTGCCGAACGCGCGGATACGATTATTAAAAAGATTTTGATACTTTGCTTTGCATTTTCATGCCACTTCCGTATGGTGTAGAGAGAGAATTTACCATATTCATAGCGGTCGTTATAAAACACTCGCGCATGGTTGTCGATCTAAACCATGTGGTTAGCCTGCACTAGGCTATCACGATAAAACGGTAATATAAAGCGGTAAAAATTCATCTAGCAACTCGGCACTAGATCTGCCCTATATTCGGGGTACACAGGCCAACTTGCCTCACTTTCCCGAGGGATATTTCCCATGCTTGCTAAATACTATCGTTGCACTGCTAACAAGTTCGACTCGTCTCTTCTGGGAATCTTGCCAAAGTGGAAGAGGTAACGTCCGGTCTTGTCCTTGCTGGCTTCCAACCCTTCCGCACCGAGGACTAGATCCTCCCTCTGATTGGGTTAGTGCGCCCGCGAGTTCAAATCCTACCAATGGCCTTCAATCAACGCGCACTGATCTGCCCGAATAGACAGGGTGATTTCGCTTCATGCGACAATCACGTGACCACTGCAAGCACTCGCATATCCGACGTTGCCATTTACACAAATCAACGACGAATTCTCACGAAAACAGCACTGTTGGCCTACCAGACCACATTCCTGAGCTCACAAATACGTGGCTGGCTCGAGATTTCCCCTCAACTCGGTCGCAAGCTAGCAAGCGACATAACTCTTTGTTACCCCTATTAACTAGGGTGAAAACATTCTCCCTGCCTGGTTCCCAAACTCTTATATAACCAGCTAGTTAACTTGATTACTTATACCTTGATAATTTGTATGCCTATACAAATTAACCCTAACTTGATAAAAATTATGCAACATGATATCTTGACAATATGCAAATTAATTAAAATAAAACCGAAAAAATCTCTGGCTGAGGACCTAAATAGGAAGGGCAGAGGCTGTACCGTTACAACGCATACTTAAAAAAAGCTCATCCATCAACGCGACGGGACTTTAGCATTTTCCTAGTTAATAACATTGCAAAATCATTCAGTTTGAAGTTACAAAATTGGCCATTCCAGAAGATTAGGGCTTAGAAAAGTTGAGGCCTGCCATATTATTCCCTGATCTGATACAAAATAAAATATAGCCCATTATTTTTCTGTAATAAAAGGCTATTAAGCATTTCATTATATAGGCCTAATCTTATCATTCAAATAAGTTTGAAGTTACAAAATAAGGCCATTCCAGATGATTTTTTCTTGTATGAGTTGGTCTTAGAAATATTAGGGCCTACCCTATTGTTCCCTGATGTGATAAAAATAAAATATAGACCATTGTTTTTCTGTAATACAAGGCTATGTAGCATTAAATTAGGCCTATAATCTTATCATTCAAGTGCAAGTTTGAAGTTACAAAATAAGGCCATTTCAGATGATTAGGATTAGATGATTTTGTCATGGAAATGTTACCTTATTGTTCCCTTCAGGATACAAATAAAATATAGCCCGTTATTTTATGTAAAAAAGTAAAAAAAAACGCTATGTAGCATTTCTTTAAACAAGGCCTATATAGGCCGAAGGCAAAATATATGCCAGCATTATAATATTATTATTGGAATATGTTTGGGGGAATACATAAGTTGCACAATGATTGACGAGCTGTCTACATGACATGGCCTCCATGATGCTCAGCAAGCGCACAAGAATATACAGTGCCTTCAGGACACTAGGCGGCGCTAGATTCAAGCTGTGTTGTTTCACAACCATAATGGCACAATTATCAATTTGTTTTGATTTGAAATTATTTTCTGCATTATTTTGTTTGATAATTAAGCCTATTTACGCAACGCTTTATGCTTATACTGATACAATAATAATGCTATGTTAATGCGCTTCAAATTGAGTATCTTCCGATGGCCATGCGCCAGTGTAGTCATGGCCAAGTTTAAATTCGCCGCGAATTTCACCACAGTTGTGATCCATCATGGCGGTCCCATAGTGGAAGCGTGTCGGATGACCTTACTTGGCCATCGGCCGGTGCGCGGCAGCGAATCCTAGTGGAAATCTTGTGGACCTTGGGTCTACAGTATTGTGGGAGTTTTTTCTTAAATCAATTTCGGTAGAAGTAAAATTCAAATCCTCTCTCCATAGACTAACTAGTCCTCACACTAAAGCCTAGTTCATCCTACACGGTAAGATTGACAAATAAAATTTTGCTCCTATTGCCCTAAAACATTGAACCTACTTTTCTATTTCTTTTAGCTAGGTGGTCTTAATGGCAGATTTCAATTGACCATGAATTACCTCTATAGGCCCAAGTTGACTTTAAGAAAATATTTACTTGTCTGTCTACTAGCGATCTGTCACGAGTGTTCATAGCTGACTTTACCAAAAATATTACTGATTATTAAATTGCGTGGTGCATCTTGAGTGCTATTTCAGGGTCATAAACAAAGATGTATCCACGATAATTAGAAGTCGGATTATTGATTTCGAGCATAAGCCACTCAATAATTACGCCAATTGTCTGAATTGCACATTAAAATGAAGTGATTAGTGTCATATCCCCCCCTCCCTTTGGACATTCCGGGCACCAGTAGGCCTACTCCGAACTTGGCTAGAGTTGTTTGTCCCATTCTTCTGCAGTGATTCCGCAAAAAACACGTTGAAAAGAAGAAATGCAATATGAATGTTGATCGTTAGGCACTAGAGCCTAGCTAGCCTAAACGAAACGTAAACTAAACGTTGAAAGAACGCCTTCTATCACAATGGAAACAAAACTATGTGCTTTTGATGATAGATCACGATCGAGTTGACATAAATGCAGTTAAAAATCATCTCGGCACGACATCAAAAGGCTTTAAAAACGGGATAATTTAAGATCTCGACACCCCCCGATTTAACATGAACATGTAGCGGAAAAGTAGTGCGCTATATTTCTTGTGTAGCGTGAATGTAGCGTCGCTACATCTGAAAAAAAGTAGCGAAGCTACTTTTTGGGGCATGTAGCGTTAGCGATAGCATGCTACTTTTTAAAAGTAGCGTCCCCAAGACTGCGGATTCGTTCACCCCGTTGAGTTAGGCCTGTACCTGGTTCGGGAAGAATTCCAATTACTTGTTTTAACTTCACGAACGATATGTCACTTTCTTTTGTATGAAATTCTTTTTTCGTACTGTCAAGGCATCGAAGTACCATCACACTTAACTCATCATCGTCATCTTCTTCATCTTGTTCTGGCGGACCATAAATAATACAAACGTATCTGTAGGACGAAGGCTTCCTACATTTTACTTGCCTGTTAACGAACTCGACAAGGATGAATACGCCTCGTTTTAGATCGGCTCTTATGAAATCCGTTTTTAGTGTAATAGGTGGTCCGTCCTGGTCTTCCACCAAGTCTGCCTCATCATTTGAACTCCCCTCAACGTCAGATAGGACTTCTAGGATTCCTTATCTTTTTCTTTTCTTTTCTTTTTTTTGTTTGAAAAACCATCATGCCACACTTACCCCAAGAATTAAATTTCGTTGGGTAGGTGTGGCACCTTCTTAAAATTTGCCACATATAATTTTTTTTTAAATGCTCCTTAGCAATTTATACTTATAACCTTATTGAATTCAATAAGAGCAAATAATAGATAAAATTAATACATTCATACCCTTAAATTCAAAACATTACACATCTTGGCCAAATTGCGTTTTGTTAATAAAAAACAAGAGCTAGTTAAAATGCCCCTGCTCTTTAAATAATTTTTTTATAAATGTGTGAATTTGTGAAAATAAGCTTTTAATGTCAATGAATAGGCTAATGAATGTTTTACTTTGTTTTTCAAGTTCATAAATAAACAAAATATGGCCAGGTGCCCCACTTGCCCCGGTGCCACACTTAACCCCATTTGACCCTATCGGAAATAGCTGGAGTCAAAAATACAAACAGGAAAAAGAAGAAAAACATTCCGTTTTTTTTTCCTCCAGTGTGGTGGAATGGTATCTTTGCTTCGCTCGATACGCTCATCAATTACCTGTATGTATGTAGGTCTACTGTACATTGTTGTTAGGGCATTTTCTTGAAAGAACATGTACCAGTACTTATTCTTTGTGTGTGAACTTACTTATCTAGTTAGGTATTACAACTAGGAAAAGGCCAATCGGCTAGTTTTGTATGATTGGAGAAGGGTTGACAGGTTGGAAAAGCATAGAAAACATAAAGAATATAAAACCCAGCCTGAACGTGGATTAAGGTAACAAAACAACTTTAAATTAGCTACAGTTGTCATCAGCAGGTAAAAAGTTTTGTCACCCCCAGCCCTTCAGGCTGGGTTTTATGTTCTTTATGTTTTCTATGCTTTTCCAACCTGTCAACCCTTCTCCAATCATACTTATCTAGTTATTTATTACTCTTTATCGTCAATTATATTTTATTGAGACTATGTATCCTACTTTAATCTTAATAATAGACATAATGACATCCATGTTTGTACTGTGTATGAATCCTTGGATTAATTTAGAACTTGAACTTGAACTTGAACTTTAAACAAATTCATCTAGTGAGCCTGATTTAAGTATATTTCCTGTTGCAGACGGAACCAAGTCTCCTCGTCCCAACCATCAGCCGGACGACTCAACTCCAGACACTGAGGTTGTTCGCGAGTCTCCTGCCCGGAAGATCAACCAAGGTAACAAGCGTAACGCCTCCAAGAAGGGGGTGGGGCAGCCGCGCCAACTGAAAGACAACACCAGGAGCTCAACAGGTCTATTTCACTGCAGTATCTGCTCTAAAGATGTGAAACATCTAAGACCTCACATGTTAACTCACACCGACGACAGACCCTTCCGTTGTCCATCCCCGTGTGGTAAAACTTTTAAACAATCAAGATTGCTTAAGGCACACTCGTACACTCATATGGCTAGGAAACTGTTTGTTTGTGAAATCTGTAAGAAAGGATATACTCTAAAATCTACTCTTGTTGCACATATGCACTGCCACTCTGATGTAAAACCATTCAATTGTGCAGAATGTGGCGATGGATTCGTTTCAAAAGGTAACTTAACAAGACACATTCTCTCTCACAGTGGAGACCAGCCGTTCAAGCGCTTTGTGTGCTCCTTCTGTGGCAAGAAATTCACTAGAAAAAGATGCCTCGCAGATCACGAGCTCCTTCATACGGTCACAACACGTGACACGTTTACCTGCTTGGAATGTGGGAAATCTTATAGTCATGCGAACACTCTGAAACAACACTCGTACACTCACTTAGCAGTGAAGCTTGCTGAAGCTTGCAAACTCTGCGATAAAACTTTTCCTCATAAGAGGCAACTCCAAAAACATGTTTGGTTCGTGCATTCCACCTTAAGACCTTTCAAATGTTTGATTTGTACCTTGACTTTTCAATTTGTATCCCAACTAAAGGTACACTTATGCACCCATACTGGTGAGAAACTTTTCAAGTGTGTTGAGTGTGATACAAGTTTTGTTGTAAAGAGTGGGCTAAAAAAACACATGTTCGTTCACAAAGATAGCAGTGACCGTCCGGTCTCGTGTCCGCACCCTAACTGTGGCAAGACGTTCAAAAGTGAATCCGCTTTGAGGAGGCATTCATACACCCATACTGGTGAAAAACGTTTCACATGTGCCGTATGTGATAAAGGTTTTGTTAGAAAGGGTACGCTTAAAATACACATGTTTGTTCACAGAGATAGCAGTGACCGGCCGGTCTCGTGTCCGCACCCTAACTGTGGCAAGACGTTCATAAGTGAATACGCTTTGAAGAATCATTCATACACCCATACTGGTGAGAAGCGTTTCACATGTGCCGTGTGTGACAAAGGTTTTGTTGAAAAGTGTGCGCTTAAAAGGCACATGTTTGTTCACAGAGATAGCAGTGTCCGGCCGGTCACGTGTCCGCACTCTAATTGTGGAAAGAGGTTCATAAGTGAATCCACTTTGAAGAGGCATTCATACACCCATACTGGTGAGAAACGTTTCCCATGTGCCGTGTGTGATAAAGGTTTTGTTGAAAAGTGTGCGCTTAAAAGGCACATGTTCGTTCACAGAGATAGCAGTGACCGGCCGGTCTCGTGTCCGCACCCTAACTGTGGCAAGACGTTCAAAAGTGAATCCGCTTTGAGGAGGCATTCATACACCCATACTGGTGAGAAGCGTTTCAAGTGTGCTGAGTGTGATAAAAGTTTTGTTGAAAAGTGTGCGCTTAAAAGGCACATGTTCATTCACAGAGATAGCAGTGTCCGGCCGGTCTTGTGTCTGCACCCTTATTGTGGCAAGACGTTCGTACGTGAATCCGCTTTGAGGAGGCATTCATACACCCATACTGGTGAGAAGCGTTTCACATGTGCCGTGTGTGATAAAGGTTTTGTTGAAATGGGTGGGCTTAACCCATCGGCTTACCATTAAAAATCGCTGCGCCTGGCCCCTCAAATCCATTTATTTTTTACGAAAGGGGGTTGTGGAGCGCACCTCAGCAAAAAATTCACTGCTCCAACAAAAATAACCCGATTTACTTGAAATAAAAACTAAAATGTAGCCTAAATAAATGTCTAAGTGTATGAACTTTCTTTCGAATTTTTCTTGGTGTCAAAATATCACACCCCTCATCTTCGTCATATCCTTCAAATATTGCAATAAGCTGTAGCCGCCATAGCGCGCGCGCCGCCATTCCACCTACGAATGCAAACATAATCTTTCCTTCAAGCATAGACAGGCTAAAACTTGACCAAGTGACGAGCCAAACACATTGTTGGATGTAGCGAAGTGCGTAGAGTACATTGAGCGTGATCTCTTGGTGATTGGACGAACCATTCTCATACAACGACCGTAATGTAGCGCGCTGTTCCCTTGCTGTTCCAGCCCGTCAATCCGATGGCCAGGTAAATCGGCGCGCATTTTAAACAGCCCGTCGATTCGACCGGCGAGAAAGCCGATGGGTTAAAAGGCACATGTTCATTCACAGAGATAGCAGTGTCCGGCCGGTCTTGTGTCCGCACCCTTATTGTGGCAAGACGTTCGTACGTGAATCCGCTTTGAAGAGGCATTCATACACCCATACTGGTGAGAAGCGTTTCACATGTGCCGTGTGTGATAAAGGTTTTGTTGAAAAGTGTGCGCTTAAAAGGCACATGTTCATTCACAGAGATAGCAGTGTCCGGTTGGTCTCATGTCCGCACCCTAATTGTGGCATGTCGTTTAAAAGTGAATTAGACCTTAAACAACATTCTACGTCTCACTTGAAGAGGAGTTTCATCTGTGATCCGTGCGGTCAAGGTTTTAAATCTAAGGCGGTTCTTCGGAAGCACATGATGGTACATACCTAACAAAAAGAGGGCCTTCAAATGTCACTGTGGAAAAGGTTTCGATATCGCATCTTTACTGAGAATACATTCTCTGACATACAGTGGCAAGAAACCATTTGTTTGCAGAATCTGTGGACGTAGTCATAGCCGTAAGTTTAAGTTGAAACATCACATGTTTTCTCACAGTGAGTCTCTCTCTCTTTAAAGTATAAATATTGCAGCAAGGATTTTAAAAGTCCACTTTCTCTTAAACAACACTCAAAACTTCACGATCCAAGTAGGTATGTGGTGTGTCAGATTTGTGATATGAAATCACCTCGACGTCAACTTAATTATCACAACCTTCATACACACTCGAAGGTGTAATGCTATAGGGTTCTTTGCTACTAGACTGCTTTGCGAACACTTTTTCCAGTCGCGTTGATGGACGAGAATTTTTAAAAATATTTCTGTCCAATGATTACGTTTTTAAGTGGGATCTCATTACTTTTTCTATATATTACTTGATATTACTTATTAATTATACACCTGTAAAAGCTTATATTAAAACCTTTATTTCCATGGATTCTGGCTAACTTTTTCAACTTTTTCTTTCAAAAGGTACTACATCACCATAACCTTAATGTCCATGTATAATATGAACGTTGTAGCCCCACCCGTTTGGTCAGAATTAGCCCAAATGGCACGAAAATATCGCACCAAAAATAATAAAACTTATATTAAAAGCTTTATTTCTATGGATTCTGGTTAACTTTTTCAACTTTTTCTATCAAAATGTACTACATCACCATTACCTTAATGTCCATGTGAAATATGAACTTTGTAGCCCCACCCGTTTGGTCAGAATCGGCCCAAATGTCACGAAAATATCGCACTAAAAATCGAAACAAATCGTAAAAGTACGATATTCATGAGAAATATTTCTTCGATTGTACCCAAAAACGTGGCAGGTCTAAGTTCAGAGATTTCGAAGGTCCTGTCAAATTTTCATCAAGATCGCATATGCCGTTTGGCCGAAATCATGCGAACAAACAAACCAAAAAAAAAAAAAAAAAAACATTTGAGCTAAATTTTTTGGGGGGTCAGTGATATTGAAGTCTTCGCTTCACTTGCTACGCTCATCCAATGATCCTTAGCAATTTAGTTACTTATGACCTTATTGAATTCAATAAGAACAAAAAAAGATAAAATTAATTCATTCATACCCTTAAATTCAAAACATTACATATCTTGGCCAAATTGCATTTTGTAAATAAAAAACAAGTGCTAGTTAAAATGCCCCCTGCTCTTTAAATAATTTTTTTATAAATGTATGAATTTGTGAAAATAAGCTTTTAAGTTTTTAATGTCAATGAATAGGCTAATAAATGTTTTACTTTGTTTTTCAAGTTCATAAATAAACAAAATATGGCCAGGTGCCCCACTTGCCCCGGTGCCACACTTACCTCGATTGACCCTATCGGAAATAGCTGGAGTCAAAAATACAAACAGGGAAAAAAAAGAAAAACATTCCGTTTTTTTTCCTCCAGTGTGGTGGAATGGTATCTTTGCTTCGCTAGATACGCTCATCAATTACCTGTATGTATGTAGGCCTACTGTACATTGTTGTTAAAACATTTTCTTGAAAGTACATGTACCAGTACTTTTTTTTTCTGTGTGAACTTATTTATCTACTTATTTATTACTCTTTATCGTCAATTATATTTTATTGTGACTATGTATCCTACTTTAATCTTAATAATAGACATAATGACATTCATGTTTGTACTGTGTATGAATCCTTGGATTAATTTAGAACTTGAACTTGAACTTGAACTAGAACTTTAAACAAATTCATCTAGTGAGCCTGATTTAAGTATATTTCCTGTTGCAGACGGAACCAAGTCTCCTCGTCCCAACCATCAGCCGGACGACTCAACGCCAGACACTGAGGTTGTTCGCGAGTCTCCTGCCCGGAAGATCAACCAAGGTAACAAGCGTAACGCCTCCAAGAAGGGGGTGGGGCAGCCGCGCCAACTGAAAGACAACACCAGGGGCTCAACAGGTCTATTTCACTGCAGTATCTGCTCTAAAGATGTGAAACATCTAAGACCTCACATGTTAACTCACACCGACGACAGACCCTTCCGTTGTCCATCCCCGTGTGGTAAAACTTTTAAACAATCAAGATTGCTTAAGGCACACTCGTACACTCATATGGCTAGGAAACTGTTTGTTTGTGAAATCTGTAAGAAAGGATATACTCTAAAATCTACTCTTGTTGCACATATGCACTGCCACTCTGATGTAAAACCATTCAATTGTGCAGAATGTGGCGATGGATTCGTTACAAAAGGTAACTTAAGGCTATTGTACTACCTCTGGCCGATAATTTGAAAGTCGAAGAAACATGTCTGAAAAGTTTGCTGAATGAAAGAAGGCCTTTAAAATAACAGAAAAAAAAATTGTGAATTTTTTTGGGCGGGACATAACCTCACTTTTGGAAATTAGATTTAGATTTTTTGACAAAAGTGTAGCATACAAGACTCGTTCAAAATTAAATTTTGAGAATCGGTTTTCTGGCCATAGTTTCTACACACCTTTAGCTATAACTTGACTATAGCTAAAATAGTTTTCTGAAAATAACAGTTGGTGGACGAGTTTTTTTGTCAAACGGTACAAAACTCGTATTTGTTCCGTTTGACAAAAAAATTCGTCCACCAACTGTTATTTTCAGAAAACTATTTGAAAACTATAACATTGAAAATACAAACTATTTAATTTTATGTAAATGTGTACCACGACGTCTACAACTCGTATATGTGAGTGATTGTTGGCGGGAAGAGTAGGAGGGGCACATACCCCAATGCCCTTATGGTAGAGCCGCCTCTGATCACAACCTTCATACACTCTCGAAGGAGAGAGCGTTCAAGTGCCCGATGTGTGTGAAAGAATGGAGTTCTTTAGGTGAACTGAATAGACACTCTAAGCTTCACTCAACGGATAGAGAATTAGTTTGTGACGTCTGCCCAAAGAGATTCATATATAATCACCATCTTATGATCCATATGCAGAGTCACAGTGGTAAGACAGGAGATCAAATGTGCTTAGGCCTACTGTCTAAAGGAATTTAAGATTAAAAATATATAATTCTTTATTGGATGAGCGTAGCGAGCGAAGCGAAGATTTCCATTCTACTACACTGGAGAAAAAATTCCGGAATGTTTCTTTTTTCTTTCTTTTTTGTATTTTTGTCTGTTTGTCCGCACGATTCCGGCTAAACCGATACTCCGATTGCGATGAAATTTTATGGAGGCCTTCGAAATCTCTGAACTTAGAACTGCCACGTTTTTGAGCGCAATCGGAAAATTGTTTCTCATGAAAATCACAATTTTATGATTTTTTTTTATTTATAACACCTGCATGCTTTGTCCGATTTAAATAATTTTTTCACACAACCTTAATTTTATGAATTGATATATTCGTGTGAATTTTGAGCGTTATCGAAAGATAAATTTCTTTAAAAAATCGCAATTTTAGGACTTTTTTCGATTTTTTAAATTTCTTTGGCTTATAGCACCTACATGCTTTATCCGATCGTAATGATTTTTTCACAGAACCTTAATTTCATGAATTTATGTATTCGTGTGAAATCTGAGCGCAATCAAAAAATTATTTGTTATGAAAATCAAAATTTTACGATTTTTTTCTTTTTTAAAATTACGATTAATTAAAATAATTAAAAATTAAAGTTTATTTTTTATTTAATTTCAATTTATTAAAAAAAAATCAACTTAGTAATGATTTTTTCACGGTACAACAGAAAATCCGCATAACACTTAACAACTCAATGCATCAATAATTACGCTCATCCAACAACGCGGCGGGACTTAAGCGTTTTCCTAGTAAATATAAATAGGTACCAACACAGAACCAGCTACTGCTACTCAAGTATTGTCTGCAGGGTCTTTTAAGGGAAGACGCTTCAAAAACGCATTGAAAAATTCTATTTTTGTTTCCACTGCATATTTTTCTTTGTATATTTTTTTTATGTGTATGTTTAGTATTATGATGGTATCCCAGTTATGTATACACAAAATAAAGTATTATGCTACAAAATTTTACAAAATGCACTCAGATCATATATTTTTTTTATATTTAAAATGAGGTTAAACATATATATATATATATATATTTTCAGGTACATGTGTAAAAAAATCTATTAAAGATACAAATCTGCAAATTGGCACATGCATAGATGAATAGAATTGAAAAAAAAAACGATGGATTTACTTTTTTTATTTTTTGTTCTTTTTCTGTTTTATTGTCAGGGATATGTTACCCAACAATGGAATTTCTATTGTTACAATAAAAAAAAAAATTTTTTTTTTAAAACCAAAAACCAAAAAACTAATTCCATCATCCTTTGCTAAATATTATTGGGAATAATCCTACAAATTTTTTCGTTAAAATTTTTAAACTGTCCAACTTATAGGTACCTTAAGAATTGTTCATGCATTTCTCAATTTTAAGTATATGGTAACAAAAAAAATTATTTTTTTTTTTTTACAAATCAACTCTTTGTGAACATGTATGCCAAGTTTTTTTGGTAACAATTAATAATAACAGGCTGGGTTCATGATGCAATCAATGTCTGCACTATTGGAAGCATCTCCCCTTAAACAACTAAAAGTTAGTACTAATTCACATGTACATTAGGCCTAGATATCTGACTCTCTAATCTGCACTGTTCTACAATAAAATTTAAAAAAAAATATTATTATTATTATTAGAGAAGACAAATATTTTAAGTCATTTCGCTGTGTTCGCTTTATTAATACTACCTGACGTTTCGATACGACTGTGACGTCAGGTAACATCAGGTAGTATTAATAAAGCGAACACAGCGAAATGACTCGTAAAATATTTGATTTCTCTAATATTTCAGGCCGTGAAAGCATGAAACAAGAAATTATTTTTATTATTATTATTATTATTATTATTATTATTATTATTGTTATTATTATTAAAATAGGTTTTTAAGCATAAGCCCGCTTTAAGGACATAGTTATTGATTTATAGCAGTTGTCGTAAAAGTTTACCCCGACTGGGGTTCGAACCCAGAACCTCCGGCTTAACGTGCCATAGCTCTACCAATTGAGGCACCGGGACAACAGAACAAACCTTTACTAAACTGCTAGTTGTTGTGAATGTTGACTTCCATGACATAAATCCAACAGAAGACTGCAATGTAGCTGTCAAATCTGAAAGATCACATGGATAAATCCAATCACATCTCATCTCCCATGAGTTGGGTAGTATGAATATAAGGTTTTTAAGCATAAGCCCGCTTTAAGGACATAGTTATTGATTCATAGCAGCTGTCGTAAAAGTTTGCCCCGACTGGGGTAAACCCCTTTATTTGTACAAAAATCGTTGCGTCGTATGAAAATTGTCCAAGAAGCCAGTTCGAGCTGGAAGTTTGTGTGTGAAGGGGCGTGGGTCGACAGGGTGGCTGTGTGTTAACGTGGTTGGTTTAGAAGGGCGATGATGCCTGATATTTGAATCAAAAGTGAACCATCGTGGTTTTAATAGTGAATGCGAGTGTTTTATTGAAAGAAAGTTAGGCTTTGAGAAGATATTTCTGAGGTACAAGTGAATAAATTTGGTGATTTGAAATTTACAAGGAAGATATTTTTGGGCAACCATTGTCTCAACTCTAAATCAAGGCAGCTTCTAGTGCGACCTACTTATCGTGAGTGGTATGGGTGCTTGAGAACCTTTGAAGAAACCATATCTGTAATATTAATTAAATTAATATTGATAAATGCTAAATAATAATACGTTTTGTCAGTGAAACTACTAAAAGGTGTTCAAAATCAGGCTTGCTGAATAAATTAAAGCGGCCACGATGTTTGAATAATCGGAAGAGTTTGGATGTTTTTACGAAGCTGACGACGTCAACGAAGATCGAATTAGTTATCACTTTGACCCAGAGAGAGCAACATAAGTTGGTTTGAGAATTATCAAACGACAATATTTGATCGAGACGTAGCGAACCTACATTCAAAATCGAGAACTATCATTCATTGAATCATTACGAAAACAAACAACTACGTACATAATAAAGTCTTTGCAAATTAGCCACGATAACATCATCAAATATGTTGATGGTAGAACAACAAGAATGATATCAGCTCAAGATTGAAGAACTACTCTTTTGACAATGTTCCCGAAGCACATGGGGATTTACAATTTGTCGAGCCACTGACAATTGGTTTCGACGTCGAACGTGAACCTGGATTTTGGATGATTTGGACGACAGTTGGAGTCTTGGAGATACATCTGGATTGGTCGTCAAGGATCACTACTTATCGGGACCACTTAGCAACCGCATCATTATGCACTTCGGATAAGTAGTAATATAGTTTGGCCTTGTATTGTAAATCTATATTTCTGTTCGCATGTACTTAACTTGGCGATAGAGCCTACCATCTCAGCTAATGATCGTTCTAGGTAATCTTGTATTATATGCCAATATACCTGCCATAAGGTTGGAAGCTTTAATTACTGGTTTTCTTTTCACATGAAGAAACATTTCCCTGTTTGTGAGAATTTTGATTTGAAATTAATAATCTAAACACTTTATTCTTAATAATTTTCATTGGCTTTATTGACGACAGACTGGTGAGTGTGACGTAAGGACAGGAGACTGGTGAGTGTGACGTAAGGACAGGAGACTGGTGAGTGTGACGTAAGGACAGGAGACTGGTGAGTGTGACGTAAGGACAGGAGACTGGTGAGTGTGACGTAAGGACAGGAGACTGGTGAGTGTGACGTAAGGACAGGAGACTGGTGAGTGTGACGTAAGGACAGGAGACAACATTAGTTTCATCAGTTATCATTTCTTGTTAGGAGCTACAACTAGGTTGTAGTGGTCAACCAAGACGGTGTTTTTGAAGTCATTTAACGGAAATTAACTGCATCCCTTCTGTGTGCAGTCTAAAAGGTTTTCCTAGAGACAGGTCTTTATCACCAAGTTTTCTTTCTTTCTTTGAACTTTAACTTCATTTATTATTTTGAGAATTTAGTTTAACTTTACTTTGTTGGTTTAAGTTTACGGTATTGTTTCCTTTTTCTGATTTCTGTTCCTATTAGTGCTCTACTGATTGAAAACTAGACCGTGTCAATTTTTTTATTAATTTGGCGACCCTTGTATTTTGAGTTGGAGTAGTATTTTGTAAGTTTTGGAGCTAGTTTTGGAAAATAAATAAATTCAAATATTTTTTTATTCGACCACAACGACCACAACGTGTTGAGTATTACTGCCTTTTGAGTATTGATGTATACATTGGGTTGAAGATCTAGTTGTTTAATGTTGTCATGTATCTTCTTCGGTATGATGCCGTTGGCCGATATAACGAATGGGATTGTATTTACATTTTTCTGTTTCCACATCTTCTTGATCTCAATTATAAATTCACTATATTGTCAATTTTTTTTTCCATGTAGTCTCGACGTTATGACACATTGGGACAGCAACGTCAATAAGGGTAGTTTCTTGTTTCTTCTTGTCAATTATTAGACGAGTGAGCGCAGCAAAACGAAGTCTATAACACAACTTGATCGGGCCTTGTCATGATTAATTCTGTATGTCTGTTTGTTTTTCCGGTCCCATACGGCCGAACGGCCAAATAGATTGAGCTGAAATTTTAAACAGTGAGCAAATACGAGGATATCTGCCTCTACGTTTCGTTGGGTGACAAATGAGCAAATACGAGTAGTTAGGCCCTTGAAAGATGCACAAAATATTTGAACTTTTTTAAAACTCGCGCCAAAAAAAATTGAAAAACTCAAAGAAAAAAAAAATAAATTCCAAAAATATTCTCGGGGTAGAATTATTTTTGGGTTGCCTCGGTCTAGTCTACAGTCGAAGAGCTGATGGAAGAGAAGTTTAAATTGAAAAGTTCAGCAATTATATTTAAGTTTAAATTGAAGTTAAGTTAGGTCAAAGTCAAAATTTAAAATTTAAAAAGTTCCAAAAAGAGTCCAGATATTAATACACAAAAAATTACCACATATAGGTAACAATTGAGGTTTTAGGGTCAAGCCAGGATTACCCTGTTATGTTGACCACAACAGACTAAATATAAAAAAGGGTTTTTCTAAGACCACTGCACTGTCTCACTCACTCACAAAAAAATAAAAATATGTCTCTTGGGCACTAGCTGGGACTTACTAGTCTCCTAAATCCACCCTCATCACACAGATAGTTTATTGGTTATCTTCAAGTCCTCCTGGAATTAGTTGCATTGAAAATCACTTTAATAGTGTCCAGCTGGAAGAGCTTAGTTTGTAATATTTGAATAATAACTGGTAGAAAAGCAAATGATGATGTTAAATTCAGGAATTCAAAGTAAATGATTACTAATTACTGGAAACAAAAGAGTAATTAAGCGTTCATTAGGTGTTATATTAATCACAACACATGAGTACAGGTACAAGCAAAAGGTGCCCTATCTAAACCTATAATGGTCAGTATGTTCTAGTTATGAGTGGTTCTGTCCACTTTATGGTTACAGTATTTTCAATTTAAATTTAGAAAAGAATATACAATGGGTCAATCAAAGATTGAATACTCAACACTGAGGTACTGCGACGCTGACCAATATTCAAATGGCGGCTCAAATAGCCGACGTCCCGGGTTCGATGATGGCCTAGGGTAGTTCGCTCGCGATCGCTTGTTTCTCTCTCCGCTCGATCCACCTCGGATTCGCCTTGCCGTAATGTGGTGCCCTCTGGCCTCCTAGCCACCAGGTATAGCCTGCACCCTGCGACTGCGTCAAGGTTGATCTAGCCTCGTTCTCGCAAACACGAATACGTCTCGATCTTGACTCGTACAGTTTATGGATGATATTGTTAATGTTTCTCGTTCACAGGTTCGATCTCTGGTAGACGCAATAATGCAACGGGTTCTCGGAACATAAGTGATCTAATCTTTCTCACCAAGTCTCTCCTGCTCGCAAAATCCAGCTCCAAGTCTCACACCAACGGTTTTGCCGTGATAACCTGTTTGTCGCTCGCGTTATCTCACTCGTTTCTCACTGCATAATTACGCTCGCCAGTTCGGTCTTGCACGCGCTCGGGCAATCCTTCCCGACTTCAAGTAGCCGCACTCTCGTACAAAGTCTATCCTGTTTGCAAAATCTGGCTCAAAATGTAGCAATTCCAATTCCAAAACCATACAGATGCTCTCGTAGACTAATGTTCTATCTCGTCGATTTATCACCTTCCTTATTATCGCACTTCAACTCGTAGTATAACGTCGCAAATTGACTATTAGGTTCAATCCCAGTGGCGGACGTAACGCTTGTACACCCAAAATGGCTTCTCTCGCAAACGGCAAAGACGCTATCAAAATTCCTTATCTCTAGAAAACAAGATTGTACGTCTACTTACTACTTACTGTCGTATTTTCTAATATTATTCGTTGCTCAAAAGACGCTCTTACTCTCTGAAACCTCACTATATCTGGCAAAGTTCCCTCGTGGTCGATACTTCGGTCGATTCCTATGTTAAAACGACGCCAACTTTCATCCAAAAACTAATCACTCAATCTCTTAACGATCTTTCGACAGATTTTTATGATTTATAGCTCCAACGACGCACGGCACTGTGAAGTATACGATGGCGATGTCGTAGACTCGATATCTCAATAATAACACTGATTTTTAGATTTTCTTCCCTCCGCCCTCCTTGGCCTGACCACTCACTGCCTAGCCCCGCGTCTCCAATATGTCTACCCTTCTTTACCGGAAGTTGGTTCATCGGTCGTCCCGGTGTACGACTCTCTCCCTCAGTCAGGCTGGCTACCCAGCCTAGCTTGACTGTCCCTCTCACAACACAATGTTTGTTTGAATATTGGTTGACGATCAGTTTTTCCCTCCTTTAGATAAAGATTTGGCAGTTGCTGCCATTACAAAATTAGGTTAATTAGTACATACAAGAGAATATAAAGAGTTCTAACCATGGCATTAGATCACTTTATTACAAAAACTTATTATTATAATCCCTTTGATATTTATAACTTGCTACGAGGTAAGTTCAAGGTTGTTGCTAAGAGAAAAATAACCCTGTGTTCCTGCATTGGTCTGCCCTCAGTCGGACGACTAGGAAGTGGCTGTTTCCGGCAAATTAGTAATAATTAACATTTGATTTTGTAATGGATTATTAAGTACTTGTTGTTATTAATCTACATTATTATTGGACATATTTTAACATCATGAACTGTTTAATTAATTGTCGTAATAAACACTAAAATTCAAGAGACTGGGTATTTCTAGAGGTAGGTACCTATTAAATTGAAAAATGGCGCAAGGCTGCTTAGCACAACAGACATCCGTGCCCAGGTAACTTAGAACTGCTAACAAAATGAGCAAAATCCATTTCGATTTAAACCTACAAGAAATAATAAACTGAAAAATAGGCCTAACATGTGTAGGAATAACGTCTATGGGTTGAGTTTTTGACCTGCTCATTGTAATTGGCAAGGTTTGATGGATTGGTTTGGGGGGGGGGAGGGAATACTACTCATATTGCCGATATCTTAATTTTCTCACAAGGACTGCCGATGCTTGATCATCATTCATTATCTGTTTCCACGTCCAACTCTGCGTTGGATTGGCATGGAAGATAGGCCTCTCCATCTTCTTCTGTCCCTCTCCTTCCCCCACATTCCAGTTTCCTCCTCGCTGTTCCACATCTTTTCTCACACTATTCTGCATTTGTTATCGTGGTCGGCCCCTTGGTCTCCTACCTGGAATTTCCAATTCCATCATCCTTCTTGGCAATCCCGTTCTTTTCATCCTTTTGACAAGTCCAAACCACTTTAATCCTCTCTCTCTAATTTGCTCCGTTAAATTTCTCACGCCTACTTGATCTCGAATATCCTCATTCTGTATTCGGTCCCATCTACTCTTACCAACAAAGTTTCTAAAAAATCTCATATCTACAGCTTGCACACAGCTCTCATCCACATTTGTCATATTCCAAAATAAAAACATTGCTATAGTGTGGATTTAAATTGACAGATTTACCAGTGGATTTGAGACGAGGGATTGGACTTGCCGACTAGCCAGGAGACAGTGGCGAGCTGGCGAGTATATTTTTCAAGGGTTGCTTAGGTATATTGAAAAACAAGTGGAAATAGTAATTAGGAACTTACGCCTACTTTATACTTCAAACATTAAAGTTGAGTTCCCCGTCTGGGCTCCGGGTTGACATTCACCATTCATCTCACGAACATCAGCTGCTTGGTGGGTCCTAGGGAAGTATTTTACTCTAGAAAACTAGAGGCAAGCTCTGGCAGTCAACCTCAACGGTGTGTATTCCCCTCCCTTTTCTTCCCCCTGCCTGTGACTGTTTCTATTCTACCATTCTATTTTTCCCAAGTCACGCCGAAAACTGCCCTCCAAGCTATAAATCGTATTAAGTCCAATGCACAAGGTGTAGACAACATATCTATCGAACTGATCAAACACATGATTAAACATTCTCCAATTATAATTGAACCAATAACTTATTTACTTAACTTCTCCCTAACTAGCAGCTCTTGCCCCCGTATATGGACAAACGCAGTGGTTAATTTGCAATGGAAAAGGTGGATACACGCTAAAAAACCGGTAGAATTATTTTAAGGGGACCAGTACGGGGGGTTTGGGGGGCTTGCCCCCCTACATCAGCGCCGCAGGCAAAAATTTTGAAAATCAGGTTTATAGTGTGTTTGTTGCGTTCTAGAAAAAATAAGTGGGCTGAATGCAATACCAAATTAATGGCTTTTTTGTACAGTAATAACTAAAAAAACTATTAAAAAAAAGAATTGGAGTAGTGACAAGATTCCATGTCACAACCATTGAATATGCATATATCATTACGTTCGTGATCACGTCCAACAATAATGGGAAATTGTCGAAATTGTTTGTCATTACTCTTCAAAAGTGAGGGCTGAGTGTACTAAGTTTATTTACAGCTATAAATGTATTCAAGTAAATTTGAAATATGAGCATGTGGGTGTAAAATAATTAATATAAATTATTTTCATTTTTTATATATATTAGTCAAAATGTGAGTGTTGCATACCTAATAATTCATGAAAAAAGGTGGGTATACGCAGTATACCCACAAAAATAGGTGGGTACCCGCGCTCCATTACAAATTAAGCACTGGACAAACGCATTAGTTCGCCCATTAGCAAAAAAAAGAAAAGCCTGAAACTGCAGGGGACTACAGACCAATTAGTATATTACCGGCATTATCTAAAATTCTTGAATTCATTGTTCATACACAAATGTCTTCATACCTTTCACAGCATCAAATATTAGATCAATATCAATCAGGGTTCCGAGCCAACCACAGCACATGTACAGCACTTATAAAGGTTACTGATGACATCAGATCTAAAATGGACAATCGACAATTGACTATCTTAACGTTACTTGACTTCAGCAAGGCCTTTGACTCGGTTGATATTGATATACTTATTGAGAAACTCAGAACAATAAATTTTTCCCCCTCAGTTATTCAGTGGTTCGAGTCATATCTCCGTGGTCGTACGCAAAGTGCTATTTCACCTGATTGCCAATCGGAATGGCAGTCTTTGAGAGCCGGTGTCCCTCAAGGAAGTGTTTTGGGGCCTTTATTATTTTCTATTTACATCAATAATATTTCAACAGCTTTAAAATATTGTTACCACCATTTGTATGCCGATGATCTGCAAATATACTTGTTCGCTTCCCCACTGACACTCAACACCGTTATAGAATTGATCAATAAAGACCTAGAAAATCTTGCCATTTGGGCCACCAAGCATGGATTACAAATAAATCCCTTAAAATCACAATCATTAGTAATAGGGTATCACAAATTGCTCGCGAAAGTGAACATTTCGAATATTCATAAGATCACCTTCAACAATGCAGTAATTCCTTTCCAACAAAACGTAAAAAACTTAGGACTGCACATGTCAGATGACCTCTCGTGGAATAACCAAACGAAACACATATGTAAAAGAGTTTACTCAGCCCTTCACTCTCTAAACAGACGAAAGAATTTTCTCCCGACCAAACTTAAGACACTTCTCGTACAAACACTAATAATGCCCCATTTCGATTACTGTGACGTAGTTTACAATGACCTGACAGAGGACCTGTCAATTCGTCTTCAACGTGCTCAGAACTCATGTGTTAGATTTATCTTAGGAATAAGAAAATCTGACCACATCACTCCAGGTTTTAAACAGTTATCGTGGATCCGCCTGAAAGACCGGCGTAACCTACATTCAGTTTGTCTCACCCACCGTATTCTCTCAACATCTTCTCCGACCTACTTAGCTGCACACTTTAATTACCTTCATTCTAATCACACTTCGCAGCTCGCTTTTCCTATCCACAGGATGAAATTATTAGATAATTTGTTCATGATACACGCAATTCGCACTTGGAATGCACTTCCAGTAGAAATAAGGGATGTTTATTATGATAATCTCAGTGTATTTAAACCTAAACCTAAAACTTGCTACTTTAATAATAGCCAAAACATTAGCTAACTCCGCAATCATTACGGTATGTACTTGTAAACAGAAGGTGACTTTGCTCTTTCATTGACAGCTTTTTATTATCAAATTGAATGAATGTGACGAATGAACGGGACGGATGAATGAGTTAGTTAATATAGTTTGAATTAAAAATTAGTACTTACCTCTTATCTAGGTATAATTTAAATGATATCGAATTTTTGCTGTATTACACAATGTATTTAATTATTTATAAGGTTGGATGGTAGAGAAGGCCCAACTGGCCTTAATCACGTCTTGAATAAAGACATTCAATCAATCAATCAATCAATCAACCATATCAGTGTTGGATACGGGGGTGGGGGAGGGGAAATGCCCCTCTTCGAAAGGCTTACATTTTATTCTATAATGATAAGTAACAACCTTCCAACGTGTTGACATAACCAACTGTGTGACAAATTTATTAAAACTTATTGAAATAGGCTTATACCCTCGCAAAGCTAATTAAACACGTTTTTGACAAAGCTTCCTTAAAAAATATTCCCTGCGTGGTTGAGCTAGCGGGTAGCGCCCCCCAGAACCCAAGCGTTGCATTGTGCCAATTAAATCATCCCGTCCCCCTTACTAAGATCGTAAATCTGCCCCTGGCCCATCATATCCTTCAATATTGAATCGACTTTTATCTTTTTTTTTTAAAGCAGGGGATCTCAAAATTAGATTTAAATAGACCATGATCTACCCTACTTTTGAATAGTAGCAATAATGTACATCTCTACATCAGCTAGTGAGCCTGTATCTTCTGTTGTAGACGGAACCAAGTCTCCTCGTCCCAACCATCAGCCGGACGACTCAACGCCAGACACTGAGGTTGTTCGCGAGTCTCCTGCCCGTAAGATCAACCAACGTAACAAGCGTAACGCCTCCAAGAAGGGGGTGGGGCAGCCGCGCCAACTGAAAGACAACACCAGGGGCTCAACAGGTCTATTTCACTGCAGTATCTGCTCTAGAGGTTTTAAATTACAGACAAATCTAAAATGTCACCAGGTCACTCACAACGACAACAGACCCTTCCGCTGTCCATCCCCATGTGGTAAAACTTTCAAAACAGCAGTCGTGCTTAAAGGGCACTCTTACACCCACATGGCTAGGGAACCGTTTGTTTGTGAAATCTGTAAGAAAAGATATACTCTAAAATCTTCTCTTGTTGCACATGTGCGCTACCACTCTGATGTTAAACCATTCAATTGTGCTGAATGTGGCAGAGGATTCCTTACAAAAAATAACTTAACAAGACACATTCTCTCTCACAGTGGAGACCGGCCGTACAAGTGCTCGTGTGGGAGTGCGTTTAAACATTCAGATGGCCTGAAGAGACATTCCAAAACTCATCTTGCCAAGAAACTGTTTGTGTGCTCCTTCTGTGGCAAGAAATTCACTAGAGAAAGATGCCTCGCAGATCACGAGCTCCTTCATACGGACACAACAGGTAGCATGTTTACCTGCTCGGAATGTGGGAAATCTTATAGTCATGCAAAAACACTGAAACTACACTCGTACACTCACTTAGCAGTAAAGCCTGAAGCGTGCAAACTCTGCGATAAAACTTTTCCTCATAAGACGCTACTTGATCAACATGTGAAGCATGTGCATTCCACCTTAAGACCTTTCAAATGTTTGATTTGTACCTTGACATATAAAGCAGCATCCCAACTGAAGGTTCACTCATACACCCATACTGGAGAAAAAACTCTTTGGTGTGTCGTGTGTAATAAAGGTTTTGTTAAAAAGCATAACCTTAAAAGTCACATGCGTGTTCACGGAGATAGTAGTGTCCGGCCGGTCACGTGTCCGCACCCTAATTGTGGCAAGACGTTTAAATGTGTACCAGATCTTAAACAACATTCCGAGTGTCACCTGGAGAGGAGTTTCATTTGTGATCCTTGCGGTAGAGGTTTTAAAACCAAGTCCGCTCTTCAGTCGCATATGATGTTACATATACCTGATGAAGAGAAGGCCTTTAAATGTCACTGTGGAAAAGGTTTCAACATCGCATCTAAACTGAAAGAACATTCTCTGATGCATAGCGCCAAGAAACCATTTGTTTGTAAAATCTGTGGACGTGGTCATAGGTGGAAGTCTAAGTTGGAAGATCACATGTTCTCTCACAGTGAGTCTAGCTCGTTCAAGTGTATAGATTGCAAGAAGGCATTTAAACGTCCACTTTCTCTTAAACAACACTCAAAACTTCACGATCCGAGCACGTATGTGGTATGTCAGATTTGCGATAAGAAATTACGTCGACATCAACTTCATCGTCACAACCAACGTACACACTCGATGGAGCCAAGTGCCCCATGTGTAAGAAAGAATACTGTTCTTTAGGTGAACTTAATCAACACTTAAAGGTTCACTCAAAGGATAGAAAACTTGTTTGTGACATCTGTTCAAAAGGATTTAAATATAAACTTGATTTTGTTGCCCATATGAAGATCCACAATGGTAAAAAAGAAATGAAATGCACAGTGTCTAATGTCTGAATTCATTTTACATTCACTTGTAAGTTGTCAATAAATAATCTTGTATTCGGTGTCTACCCACTTGGTCACAAACTGAACTGATTTTCAGAGGGATACTTTAAACTTTTAGTGGACCAAGCCAACCCAGCACGGCGGTTCTCTAAGGTCCGCGTTAACGTAAAATATTACTTTGGCGTTAATTAACGATAACATTGCGAGTTTGTGATTCACTCACAAATTTTATCTACAGCTGACGTTAAATGTGACGTCACATTTAATGCGATCCAAACCCCTGCCTTTAGCCCTGCGTTAAAAAAACAGATGGAGGATATTTTATCGAATTTCACCTCCACTTCAAATTTTTGAAGCATTGTATAATCGTATTTTGTAGTGATAGCTATCTAAATAATCAATTTTGGGGTTAATATGTATAAAGCTTAGTGTAATAAAGTAACCTCTACACTTTGTTTATTAAAATACAAATATAGTAATAACAAAACCTCAATTCCGTCCGATAAATATTCGAGTCGATATATAATGAATTTATCGAATTATCGAAATATTGACTCTTGTCAATAATATTCCTCTTCATTCCAGCGTTTTCATTGGGCGAGTGATCGCGATCACACAGCCTTCTCGAGAACATTGCCAAACTAATATATAACGGGTGCCGGTCTGCTACACCGGTAACGCGCTTTTGAGACGTTAACACACCGTACAGTTTTGTTTTAGAAAATTGCTCGTTAACCTAACATGCGGTAATTTTTTAGCATGGTGGCGTTAAATTTAACGTTAACGCGGATTATAGAGAATCGCCGTGCTGTTGGTGCCGAACCTATCGACGAGCAACCAATGGCCAACCAAAGACCGATATTTTAAATATTAAACTCCGACTCAATTCGTGGATCCACCCATGTGCGGTTCCAGAATCCACAAGGTTTACGAGGTAGTTCACAAAGTCATCTTTATATTTATATTTATATTTATTAATCACTAACAACAGGTATTAACCCACCAGTGTCAGGTAACTAAAACCAGACAATTAAGAATACAATTTAAATGGGAATCACACACAATAATTTAAGAATCGGAATCGGTAAATTCTGGAATTGACCCATCGATAGTCCTATCAACAAGGCACATAATAAATTCAAAGTTGATTTGAACCGGTGTTGAAGATTCTGCCGTTGATCTGTGGGTGGTCACACTGTCCATACCACTGATTGCTATATTTCCTATTAAAAATATTGTCTATGGTTGGTTATCGCTCACTCGTCGATTGCGCCGGGGCCTACATGGTTGGCTTGGTCGCCCCACTGAAAATCAGTTATATGACTGAGTGGGTAGACTATAAATACTAATTTATTTATTTATTTAAGGCGAGCAACCAATGTGATTCTGTTGAAGAATACGTAGTTTTAGAATTATTGTGATAGCTTTGTGTACAAAATTATAACTTGAATGTTCCCGTTCCAAGGCATAGACACAACAACCCCTTCAAAACTCACACAAGTCGGGAATAAGGTTAATATTTTGTACTTAGAAACGTTTCAGAAATTAACAGCTATTTCCGTCATCAGGTTAAGAAAAAAAAAATGTAGTATCAAAAAAATATTCCAGTAGCCAAGGTAGACAACATATTAACAATACAAAATGTTTTTGATGATGGATATGATTTTTGTTTGTATTTACCTGATGATGGAAATAGCTTGCTGCTTGATTAGTATTCCTTAAAAATATTAAATATTAATAATGAATTTTTCTTACTTTAACCTTTTGTAGAGTACGCCCGTATCTAATACGTGGAGTTTAAAAATGGCGCCAGGAGTACGCCCGTATCTCATACATTTGCCTTGTGTGGTCGAGTGTGTTGTCTTTCCGTTTCAAGTTCTTTGGATAATTTTAAAACAGACGTGTAGCGTTACCTCTCGGCAATAGTAAGAACTTTTTGTAAGGCGATGTATATTGCTGCCAACTTTATTGTTAATAAATAACTAAATGCTAGTGTTTATGGAAATTGACAGTACCACAATGTGTTTGCGAGTTATTGTGGCCGCCAAACGCCGGCCTGTTGATTTAGGAGACGGAATTACGACTGTAACTACAAATAAAATAGATGAATCTGATATTAGAGACAGTGAAGTATTTGTTTTGATACTAATCAGATGTAGAAGTCAAGTAGGGACTAGCTCCCATTGCCGCTACAACAGGTGGGCGTAGGCCTACAGCTAGGGCTAGGCCTAGACGTGCTGTCAACCCCCGAAACTAGACCCCACAATTTTTAATTTTGATGATTCAAATAGTGATGTAAGCCCTAATTTGGGTTTTCAAGTGCTAGGCCTAGGTCTAGTTAGTAAGGAATGACCCAAAAACAGGATTTTGTTAAATGTAAAAAATAACCCACTCCAGGGGTGTAGTAAGGTGAAAGCTAACTCACTCGTCAAAAGGTTAATGCAAAGTTAGTAACAAACAGAATTCAAGAAATGTTTATCATGACATCTAAAACCATTGGCACCGACTTAACTCGGAATTCCTATAAGATAATGAGAGACCACATTTTTAATTGTATGCAAAACATTCACCAATATAACCTGGGCATAATCTAACGAGTTGTTGCACCATTGCCGTATATAAATGCTTGTGTATAATATGCAAAACATTCACCAATATAACCTGGGCATAATCTAACGAGTTGTTGCACCATTGCCGTATATAAATGCTTGTGTATAATATGCAAAACATTCACCAATATAACCTGGGCATAATCTAACGAGTTGTTGCACCATTGCCGTATATAAATGCTTGTGTATAATGTTTGTAAACTAGACCTCAATTTTGACAATTTTGTAATTAAAAGTACTTTGTAGTACTTCTTCAGAAATACATAAAATTACAGTGAAAAATTACTATAAAAATCAAAACTAAGACAACAAAAAGATAAAATAAGAATAGCATAAGAAGAGAAATATGCTACAATGCTGTTTGGGAGAGGGGTGCTATTTTTTTTTAAATTCCAATAGCAAGCAAATTGATGACTAGATTATATTTGATATTGACTATAAGTTTATTGTATTGTATTACAAGCAGTAAAGCCTGTAAAATGTATAATTGTTTTTTTGATTTATTAATCCAATGCCAGAAACTTGTTATACATTGTTCTCAAAAGGTCTTGCCATGCTGAATACACCGGTTCCCGATATATCACCGAAGTTAAGCAGCATCGGGCGTGGTCGGTACTTGAGTGGGTGACAATTGGGAACACCACCTGCTGTTGGCAAAGGGGTGAAGCCATAGATATCTTAACACCTATAGTAGGCTAGATTAGCAGTCATTGGTCCACTTCCGTGACAATTAGAAGCCATCTTGAAATCCCAGTTTGCATGTTAATTAAATTGGAGCGATTTGTAGCCCAAATATTTTAAAAGATGGCCGTCAGTTTGACAGGTGAGCATACTAGCCATTAACACCAAAGATTACTAAATTCCCTTATGCAATAACTTCTTATTGTTTCTGTTTGTTTAATCCCATGCTGCTCAAGCTAAAACCATATCAAACAATCCAGTAAAATATTTTATTGCATTAAGGCTATTCCACCGCGTTTTTCTATTTTCCAAAATATGCTACTAAGTCAAAATAAAGTGAATGGCTTTGAAACATGGCTATTTTAGAAAATCAAAAATATTTTTTTCAAATTTTTCTGATCCGGCACACGGCCAATATAGCCACCTCAAAATAATTTCCAACTTCAATTCGCCAAGGCACACCATTCAACGTAGGGTGTTGTGTTTCTGTGACATTAATTTTCAACTGTTTTTCTATGGACTGACTGAGAGAAAACATATTTATTTTAAAAATTGTTTTTCATGCGAAGTTTTTCGTTTGGCGGTATTTTTTACCGATTTGTACCGCCAAACGAAAAAATTCGCAGGAAAGGCAATTGTTAAAATAAATCTGTTTTTTCTCAGTCAGTCCATAGAAAAACAGTTGAAAATTAATGTCACAGAAACACAACACCCTACGTTGAATGGTGTGCCTTGGCGAATTGAAGTTGGAAATTATTTTGAGGTGGCTATATTGGCCGTGTACTGGATCAGAAAAATTTGAAAAAATATTTTTGATTTTCTAAAATAGCCACGTTTGAAAGCCATTAACTATGTTTTGACTTGGTAGCATATTTTGGAAAATAGAAAAACGCGGTCGAATAGCCTTAAGCAAATTAAAACGCCAAATCGCCATCTTGAATGGATTTTTGACGCTTCAATTTGCTACGCTCGCGCCTGTGCGGAGGTATTGGAGACTGCTAATCTAGCCTACTATAGGTGTTAAGATATCTATGGGTGAAGCAGATAGCCAAAGTGTGCCCCTGACAGGAAACCATCTTGCACTCACCCTTAGCCACTCTGCAGAGAACAATGTATAGATTGTGTGAATTAGCATTATTATGAGCTAGAATTACACTAAATTAATTGTTTGAAAAGTCTTGGTCATTTATTTACTTAACGTCTATCTTATTCAGTTTAAAAAAAAAAAGATTTACAAAGGGGACAACAAAATAATCTAATTACATAGATGCAGACTCAATAATGAACTACAGTTAAGTAAATATTTAAAATAAAGAGAATAGCAACATCAAAAATAAGAACTTATAAAGAGAAACTAACATTAAACAAACACACAGACAATGAACCACAATAAATAATTAGTAAAAATCAATTCTTCTTTGCTCTTTGATTCATTATCATTGCTTCAATTTTACTTTTAAATTGTATAATTTCTAGCTCAGTAAACTGGCTTCTAATATCATAAATTGAATTCCAGAGGATATACTCCCTCTGTACAAAAATGACTTTTTGAATGATTCAGAAATTAATCTTGCAATGAATGCATTAGAATATAATTTCTATCACTAGGCCGCTTCGCTAACGCTTTTTCCAGTCATGTTGATGGATGAGCTTTTTTTAGTATTTCGGTCCAATAATTACATTTTTAAGTGGGATCTTATTACTTTTTCTATAGTTACTTGATATTACTTGTTAATTATACACCTGTTCAAGGCTTATATTAAAACTTTTATTTGTATGAATTTTGACCAACTTTTTCTTTCAAAAGGCACTACATCACCATAATCTTTATGTCATTGCAAAATATGAACGTTGTAGCCCCACCCATTTGGCCAGAATCGACCCAAATATCACAAACATATATTAAAAACCGGGAAAAAATTGTAAAAGTACGATTTCTATGAGAAATATTTCTTCAAATGTCTCTTAAATCATAACATATATAATTTCAGTGATTTTAAACGTTCCCCTAAAGTTTCATCACGATCGGAGTAGCCGTTTGCCAAATATCACTAAAATATCTCATTAAAATTAAAAAACTCGTAAAAGTATGATAATCATAAAAATATTTGATCGATTATCCAGGGGTGCCCAACGTACGGCCCGTGGGCCGCATGCGGACCACCAAGCCATTTAGTCTGGCCCTCACTCATACACGGACCTACAAAAAGAATTCTATTTTTTTTTTTTATCTGATTTAAAGTGCAGCAAAAACGATCTTGGCACTCCCTGTGTATCCCACAATGATATGAGACTTGAGTGTACTAAGGGTAGGCTAGTTTTGTTTTTGGCCCAAGCTTTCAGCTTAGTTCCAAGTGAAGCCTAACATTTTTTTTTTTTTTTTTAAAGTTATCAAAAGATTTTTAAAATCAAATTGTAGAATAGATAGCGAGTGCCGCGCATTTGACGAAAAGTGGACCAATCTTTATTTTTGTGTGCCACATAAGGATAAAATTGTGTGCTTAATAGGCAGAGATGTCATCGCAGTGTTCAAAGAGTACAATTTAAAATGGCAATTCGACTCAAAACACAAAAGTGAATATGAGAAATCCAAAGGGTCAAACTGAAGCAAAACCTTGTATCTCCGCATTGTATGTTCAAAAAGAAGATAATCGATAACCAAGCATCTGTCCGTGCTAGTTATTGGGTTGCCCACTTATTAGCCTCGAGAGGAAGACCATTCTCTGATGGGGAATTAGTAAAGAAAAGTATGCAAGCTGTGATTGAAATACTAGGAAAACGCTTAAGTCCCGCCGCGTTGTTGGATGAGCGTAATTGGTGAATTGAGCTGCCATGTGTTTTGCGGATTTTCTGTTGTTCTGTGAAAAAATCAGAACTTTGTTGAATTTTTTTTTAAATTAAATCAAATTAAATAAAAAATTAACTTATTTTTTTTAATTAATCGTAATTTTAAAAAAGGAAAAAATAGTAATATTGAAATTTTCATAAGAAATAATTATTCGATTGCACACAAATTTTACACGAATATATTAATTCTTAAAATTAAGGTTCTGTGAAAAAATCATTATAATCGGATAAAGCATGTAGGTGTTATAAGTCGAAGAAATTTTTTAAAAATCGAAAAAAATCGTAAAATTGCGATTTTCATGAGAAATAATTTTTCGATTGCGCTCAAAAACGTGGCAGTTCTTAGTTCAGAGATTTCGAAGGCCTCCATAAAATTTCATCGCAATCGGAGTGTCGGTTTAGCCGGAATCGTGTTAACAGACAGACAAAAATACAGAAAGAAAAAAAAAAAAAAACATTCCGGATTTTTTTCTCCAGTGTAGTGAAATGGAATCTTCGCTTCGCTCGCTACGCTCGCTACGCTCATCCAATTATTGATGCTATTAGCTTGTCACGCAATACGATGGCAAGAATAGGGGAGGATTCCATTATTATTCTACAATCTTAGCCTATTCAAATTACGTTCAATTTCAGGTGATATTCGGGCATTTTATGATGTGGCCCGCCAACATTTAAAATTTATGCCATGTGGCCCAACTCCAAATAAAGTTGGGCACCCCTGGATTATACCCAAAAACGTGGCAAGTCTAAGTTCAGATATTTCGAAGGTCCCCTCAAATTTTCATCAAGATCGCATATTATGCCGTTTGCCCGGTAGAGCGCGAACAAACAAACACCTGAGCAATGTTTTTGGGGAAATTGAAGTCTTCGCTTTGCTCATCTAACAATCAACAATTTGAAAAATATTGGGTAGAATACCTAAATACTTACCTTTCAATACATTGTATGTAGGCCTATTTACCAGCACGCTGCACTTACGCTATACTCTAGAATTTTAGAATAAGATGTAAATATTTTAAACTTTTGATATTAACTAGGAAAACACTAAAGTCCCGTCGCGTTGATGGATGAGCTTTTTTGTAAGTTTTTATTTTGCGTGGGATCTCTTTACTTATCAAGTGCTTTTTGAACGCATTGTAGGTGATTGTTGTCAAGTTTCTATTGTTACTTGTTAATTGTTATTTAATACCTCAAAAAACTTAATTAAAAACCTTTATTTATATGGTTTCTGGATAATTTTTTCAACTTTTTCTTTCAAAAAGCAATACATCACCATTACCTTAATGTCCATGTGAAATATGAACGTTCTAGCCCCACTCGTTTGGTCAGAATCGGCCCAAATGTCACGAAAATATTGCACTAAAAATTGGAAAAAAATCGTAAAAGTACGATATTCATGAGAAATATTTCTTTGATTGTACCCAAAAACGTGGCAAGTCTAAGTTCAGAGATTTCGATGGTCCCCTTAAATTCTCATCAAGATCGCATTTGCCGTTTGCCCGGAATCGTGCGAACAAACAGACAGAAAAACAAACAAACAAAAAAAACATTGGAGCTAAATTTTTTGAGGGGTCAGTGAAATTGAAGTTTTCGCTTTGCTCGCTACGCTCATCCAATTACTAACCTGTAACAAATCAAAATGACAACTCAGATATTTTATGTGTATTTTATATATGTACTTGTGAATTTCAGAGAGGCTAATAAAAATCTATCTATCCATCCTTTCCTCAATCATGAAGCAATCAGGTTGTAAATCTTGGCTCACAAACACACAACAAACACACGGGCATTTCTCTTCTGGAGTACAACATATTCGGTAGAAGGTCTTACTGCCCAAACCAAAGCAATAATTAGTACCAGAGTGAATATAAGAATCTACAAGTAAGCTCAACATTCTCTCTGTTATAAACCTCTTCATTCCGATTGCTGATTATAAGGAACCAAATCAAGCGGTAATGCGATTTCATAAGTCATAGAAGAGAATAGAAACCCAAAGATACTTAGCAATTTTTAAAATTTTATCTTTTGAACGAAAGTTAAGAAATTCATTCCATTATCATTACCTTATAAACTATAAAATTAGGTTTAACTATAAAATATTAAGAATTTTAAACCGAGCATCCATCTACATGGATTTCTTTTTCACTGCGTCCGACACCGACCTTCTATGTGTAAACGGACAAGCATAACATCAGAAATGATTCGCCGTGCATAGGTAGATTTATTGTAAGAATAGATATACGCTAATGTTGCCTGTCCTTGTACAAAATTGCTAATCTCTTTACGTCTCTTTTGCAAGTCAAAACCGAAACTAACATGGTTTCTAAAACGTTAAATCCGCGCGATTTTGTAAGTTTAAGCATTCAATGTGTCAAGGAAATACGTTGATTAACGTATGTGAATGATATTTCTAAATACTTCTCGTTCAAAAGATACAAGCGTTTTAAAAAATTGACCAATGCTATTCTTATGGGAACATTCTCTTCCAATGCACTGAGCTCGCTTCCCGCGTTAGACTTGTGGTTCCCTATACTTTATTAGTATTACATACATATTCATTATGTTTCATAAATATCAAATAACAATCTAAGAAAACTCCAAGATATTTAAATTCATACACTCTAGAAATTATCTTATCATTACAATTCAACGTCAAATGAATATCATTTATTCTTCTATCATTAGCCTTATGAAAAATCATAAAATTGGTTTTACTATAAGAAATATCAAGTTCCAGAGTTTTAAACCAAGCATCCATCCTCTTGAGAACTTCTTGAAGAAGATCTCTTCGACATCCACACCTTCTATATGAAAAACCCAAGTCATCAGCATATAAAAAATAATTGATTCCGGCCAGTATAGTAGATATATCATCTATGTAGAGAATAAATAAAAGGGGTCCTAATGTTGATCCTTGGTGTACTCTACAAAAAAGATTGAATACTTTTGAACTATATTTTGCAAGATTGATAAACATTTTTCTTTTTAACTAGGAAAACGCTAAAGTCCCGCCGCGTTGATGGATGAGCTTTTTAAAGTTTTAAGTTTGCTTGGGATATCTTTACTTTTGCAAGTGCTTTGTTTTGCTGCCTACGCATTGTAGGTGAATGTTGTCAAGTTTCTTTTGTTTCTTGTCAATTGGTATTATTTACCGTAAAAAACTTATATTAAAAGCTTTATTTCTATGGATTCTGGCTAACTTTTTCAACTTTTTCTTTCAAAAGGTACTACATCACCATAACCTTAATGTCCATGTATAATATGAACGTTGAAGCCCCACCCGTTTGGTCAGAATTGGCCCAAATGGCACGAAAATATCGTACAAAAAACCAAAAATCTTATATTAAAAGCTTTATTTCTATAGATTCTGGCTAGCTTTTTCAACTTTTTCTTTCAAAATAAACTAAATCACCATAATCTTAATGTCCATGTATAATATGAACGTTTTAGCTTCACCCGTTTGGTCAGAATTGGCCCAAATGGCACGAAAATATCGCCCAAAAAATCGAAAAAAATCGTAAAAGTACAATATTCATGAGAAATATTTCTTCGATTGTACCCAAAAACGTGGCAAGTCTAAGTTCAGAGATTTCGAAGGTCCTGTCAAATTTTCATCCAGATCGTATATGCCGTTTGCCCGGTAGAGAGCGAACAAACAGACAGAGAAAAAAAAAAAAAAAAAAAAAAAAAACACCCGAGCTAAATTTTTTTGGGGGTCGGTGAAATTGAAGTCTTCGCTTCGCTCATCCAAAAAGTAATCTGCAAAAATTGATAACAAATAAGGACTTATGGTATACCTGGTTTTTAGTTTTATTAAGAGGTAAAAAAGGTACTGAATCAAATGCTTTCCTGAGATCAACAGACAGATCCAACCTTGCCCGTACCATTCCGATTGTCAATCCCTTTATAGTTAAAATCTGTAAGTGCTAGAAGGGCACTTTGCATTGACCTGCTCATCATTTCATCCATGCTTCATCCATGCTGGTGTGCACTTAAACCTTCAGATGCATCCACTTCTCTTCATGTAATAACCTCATGTGCAAAATACACTTTTTTCATGTTCAGTACATGTGTAATAAATTTATTATATAATTATTTACATTATAGTAATGTAAAACAATAAAGACAAATTAAAATAATCAAAATAATCACTTAAAAGCCCCTTCAGACGATCAAGCTTGTAACAAGTTTGTTGACAATTCATCACAAATATTTCATAGCCCTGCTCACCCCACTCCACTCTATGACTCATACACCCATGACTATCTATTCCCTCACATTCCACACTCCAATAATAACCCATACCTTATCACCTGACCTTGTTTATGTTTATGTACCTTGTATAATAGGCTAGTGATGTGACCTAAGTTGAAGGCATTGAGCTCAGTGCATTAGGAGACTGGCACTTATAGCTAATCAACGGTCTAGGGGGGACGTCTGGTCCTCTGCTGTGAGCAGGTTCAGTTTTGTAATACCTAATAAAAGTGCATTGTATAGTGGTTGAACTTTACGTGGTAATTAAGCTTCTTATTGGATGAAGACAGTGTCGCAAGTGCGAGCCTTACTATCCAGTCAACATATGTTTAAGAAGAATTTTTTCAAGTTGGAAAAACTAAGAAGTACCTCAACCGAAGGACGAAGCAGCCCCCCTGGAATTCTGGCAGTTGCTGTTGCCAATCAGCTACCGTCATTATAAGCCCCACCCCCACGGAGTCTTTGGCACCCCCTGTCGACCCAGGACGGCAATTTTGGTATCGTATGAACTGATATAATATAGCGTTTTGGTCTTAATTCTTCGTGTGGCTTCGCGCCTTCCCTCGGTTTTGCGACGTGGACACCGAGTCGTATTTAATTAGGAATCGACGTACCGGTACCTAGTAGTTTGGCATAGTTTAAGACATGGTATAGAACATTGTATTACAAAACCCCAAGGCATGTTTAAGGTTTAACTTAATAGAAGATGAGGTTGTTGTTGGTTATTGTGATAATTACTCATTTTCTTATGCAAGGTATTGAAATAGTTAGTCATCAGCTATTGTAAGGTTTTCTATTTTTAATTTAAGGTTTGTTAGGTTCTGGAATAATTTGTATCACAGGATATTTTCATGTTATTATATTGTATCATTATCCTTTAACAATATACCAAGGTCAATCAGAGGGTAACATGGTGGGTTGCCCCTCTGCTTTCTCATGACCAAATCCTCCGGCTCATCTTGCTTTGTTTGGATCAGTCGTGAGATGGGTAATGATTGACTAAAACAAAGTGGCGCCCTATTTACTTAATTTAATCACATTTATACTTTATGAATTTTGTGAACCCCGAATCCCACGCCCCACTCTACCAACCCCCACCGACCCTGAGCACCGGCAATTAGGCGTCGCAAGTTACTCACACGAGTTGGCTCCCGCAAGTAACTCTCTGGAAGTACGCTTATAGACTTGTTTACATGAAACTCACTGTCAGACGGTCGAGCCAGCTCGCGTCCAACTTGTTCAACTTCCTAGCGAGTCGAGTTAGCGAGCGCCAATCAGAACCCACTGCAATAACTTGTGACCAGTGAACACTAATAGATGGCGTTATTGCAACCAATTACTCGATCGTCTGATTTGTCTTTTAATAAACTTGCAGGCTCCAACTCCGCGAGTAACTTGATCGTCTGAAGGGGCTTGAACAGAAGGTACACTTGGATTTGTTTTAAGCCTACTAGCGTTACACGCAGGTTGGTTCAACTGGTATTAAGGTAACTGTCCTGCGTTTAGATTGAACTGTAGCCTAATTACCATCATTAACGAGTATTTTTCAACTTTTATAGGCCTACATCAGTAGCTAGCTGGTTTCAACTGACACAGTAGGTGTAGGATACAAGTAAACATTCGATGAAAGGGTTTAGATTTATGTAGATTTTAAACTTCCCTGGGCTTTCAGGTTAAACCACAAAACACATACAAAACGAAATTCGACAGACTTCAATGAGGTTAATGGAGGTTTTGTTTGACCACTTTCTACCGAGGTTATCAACTATTTGTTTTATACATTACTGGCTAGCGTTAGGTAAACCTGAGCATCGTGGGGGTTTGGACGCACGCAGGTTGAACCATCGTTGCAACCTGTGTCTGTTTGTAAGACACACTTTACTTGCGTAACAACCCACTTGGAACGCTAGTAGTGTTATATTCGGCGGCCAAGTGTTTGTTTAAAAAATCCAGAGAAAAACAACAAACAAATTTACCATAGGCCTACATTCATTTTATGAAAGGAGAAAAAATTAATTCTTGGGTTTACCGCACAGTCATTTTGATGTAATTTATTATTGAAAATATAGCAAATACATATTTTTACTATGTCGGTAGGCCTAGCTACAAAATACACACATTCATTAATTGGCCACCATACTTCAAAATGAACACACAATCATTGAGCGAGCGTAGCGAGCGTCTCCACTTGACTCTTATGGCTCGAATGTCTGTTTTTTTTTCTTTCTGTTACTGCTTCGATACAGGTCGCACCGTTTCTCTGATCGACCTGAAATTTTGCACACATGTACATACCACCTAGGCGGGTTGCTGTATAATTTTTGAACAAAATCCGATCGTTGGTTATAAAAAATAAAATAAAAAAATAAAAATGAACCGATCGTTATGAAGTTTTGCAGGTTCAATAAATACAACATTCTCTTCTATTTTCCAAATTTTCAGCTAAATCGGTCAAGACCTTAAAGACTTACTGGTAATCATGATTCGAAAAATGATGTTAAAAAATTAAGGAGGCAGTGAAGATACACTTTAGAAGGCATGACGTGAATTAGTACAATGCAAAGATGTTGGAATAGTTTAAAGTGTACAATGTCAATATCCAGTTAGGCCTACACTGTGTGGTGGGCCTTATGGGAATGTCGTACTCGGGTCATGTTGCACGTACCGGTGCTCGCTCAACAACGCGTCCAACTGAGCGTTTTCCTAGTTAATCAATCTAGAAATTCTCATTTAATGGTTTTGTGAATCAAAACTTTAAAAAAAAAACTTTTAGTGGGGGACATTTTATACGACTTATTTCCTTATTAATCTTCACAAAATCTTAAGAGGGTACGCTGAGCTTGGCCCAACTCAAATGCGCGCAAACAGGTGTTGATGATTTCTGCTGAACGGTTGGTAATATCATTACCAAATTTTGAATGGATGTTAATAAAGTACTTTTATATTGATATCCGTAATTGGTTGCACAAAATAAGCGTTAAAGATCCATTGCGAGACATAAGTTCAAAACGTGAAAAAATGGGAAATCCAAAACATGGATTACAATTCTGGAAATTCCCACCAAACCGTTTATCTTACGATAAAACCAAATTAATCTACGCGTTCACATTGATTTAAACGTTGGGTTCTATTATGCAAATTTGAGTTAAAAAAATCTGTTCACTTGGAATAAATTCCCGAAGTTGACCAAAATTGAGTAAATTTTGGTGATTTCACTAAATTTTAATTCAAAATCAATAAATTAATTTTGGAATACGCCTAATGGATAACATAGATTTATTCTTTATAAACGTTAGTGTGAAATTTGATAATGGTGTTATAAACTGTTTACCCAAAAAATCCAGAAAGCTGAGCGCTTAAACTCGCCTCCGTTCTAGCCTCAGCATACCCTCTTAAGAGGATGAGATAGTCACGAAATTAAAACCACGCAAAATTACAGTTTTTTCGTGATATCTCGAGAACGATGCAAAATACCTGAAAACTTATTCTAGACCTAAAACAACAAAAACTAACTAGACCGCTATGTGGTTTTGTTAGAACAATATAATGCAAGGAAAAATATTCAAATATAATAATCGGTGCATAATATATTTAAGATATGCATTTAATTAATTGAAATTCCAATCAAAAACTTAATTACAATCACATAACAATCTTTTTCGTTCAGGCTATAGTTCTCACAAAACCACATTGCGGTCTAGAATCAGTTTTCAGATATTTTGCATCGTTCTCCAGATATCACGAAAAAACTGTAATTTGTGTGGTTTTAACTTTTAATTTTGAGACTATCCCACCTTCTTAAGTTATCATATTGATAGGCCCAATATCATATTAATGGATTCAGAAGTGAGAAAGAAACTTAAAATAAATACAGGAGTGATAAGAGTTAAGGGTATGATAATATAACACACCCTGCAAGTCAATCATGACTATACCCAGTAAACACAACACCACTCAGAGAGTGTTTATTTTCGTCACTTAGCTCACAAAGACAGTCCCCACACATTGTGAGCAAAATGTGAGCTGAATGTGACTGAATTAAATATTCCATGCAAAAATGCAACACTTTGAGACCTCTCTATTAGCACACAGAGTTAACCCAATATGAGCAAATGTATTTCTGCTCTCAGAGTATTATCAGAACTGTCACTTTGCTACTACATTTTATCTACATCAAAAGTCCTTACATCTGTGATGACTTTAAGAGCTGTTTGTGAGCAGAATTTGTATTTGTTTATTTTGATGGAATTCACTCACATTGTGTGAGGTTTGAGTCGGATTTAATAAGTACCTTTGTGATGAATTTATCCCAACACAATGGTTGTTATTTGTGAGCAATTATTTGTCACATTGTTACCTCCCCAACACAACTCGGATACCTTACTTTAAGCTGAATTTAATAAACTCAGAGAAGTACCTGAACTGTCACTTTGATAACACTTTTTATTTGCGTCAAAAGTCCACACATCTGAGATGACTTTAAAAGCTGTTTGTGAGCAGCATTTTATTTTTTTTTTATTTTTTTGTTATTCGCTCACATTGTGTGGGGTTTGAGTAGGATTTGATATGTACCTTTGTGATGATATTTATACTGCATCATCCATTATATGTATATCCAACTTCATATTTACTGTTAACAAATTATTAAGGATGTTAACGCAAATGTCTTCATTATCGGTTCAGGAAAAATAGTTACTATTTTTTGGTTAAGGTTCGAACCGGTGTTGATGATGCCCTGATTGGAATTGAACTAAATGAATCATAATTCTGAAAAGTAAAATACTCTAAATAGTAAGAGATAACTGACACTACTCATAATGGATTAATATTATCCTACGATAAATTCCCGCGAGCAGAAAGAGAGAGATAGAGGAGCAAAATCTTTACAAAAAAATTATTAATTTTGTCGAATATTATAAAAACAATGTGCGCAAAGTCAATAAAATTCGAAATCCTCCTTTTAAATCCTAAAACCAATGTTGCCCAAATGTAATTAATTATATTTTCTCCCCCAAGAAACACAATTTTTAGGGACAAATTTATTGCAATGTAAACTTAATAAAGTAGGTTTCAATCACGAAAGATTGCCTCTCGTCAATATCGTCTACTCATAAAACGAGTAAAAATCTCACATCAAACATCGCAACAGACAGCTATTTATATTATTGAGACAGCATGCTCGCAGTGTCAGAATGCAAGTGTTCTATCTCCACTGTTTAGTTGTAGTGCGAAATGCATGTGTTCTATCTTTAAAGCGTCTGTTGAAGATTGCAACCGAATCAGAATGCAACAATGTTCTATCTCGAAACGAAATAATACATCATCGTATATTTTGTTCCCGCCGCGGCCGTTTTGAACATGGCGACGTCCACGATTTTGAGTGAAATGTAATGACGACTTGATCTTATAGAACAGACGATTAAAAGTTAGGTAAAACACAAACTTTAAAACGTCTACGTTTTATTATTTGTTTTTTGTAAAGCTCTAATGTTTACATGAACAGAAGCTTGTATTCGACATGTAGAGTTAGCGGCCGTATGCCTTCCCCTAGGCTTAGAACCTATGTACGTTGTCTGAAGTCTGAAGAATTAATTGTGGCGCATTTAATTAACATGCCACCTGAAACTTCAGGTCCTTCTAGCTCGAAACAATAGCGTGTGAGAAAGAACACTTGCATTCTGACACTGCAGAGTTTTGCTCATACATCAAAGGTATTAATGTGTATTGTAATGGTGTCATTAATATGTATTAGTATTAGTATATATATTTTGGTAGGTGTTTTTATTTCGACTGTGGTTAATGTTCGTGTGTTTGTGTTTTTAGCTTTATCCTCCCGAGTCTTGGTTTTTATTAAGAATTAAGTATTAATTGCTGCTTCCATATATAAACATTGAGTAACGAAAAATAAAATATTTCATAATTATTATCAAGTACTGAACAATACTATTAAAATACAATAATAATACACGTATTAATAAAGGTAGACACAGAGCAAGTGCACAATGCCTACGATAGTTGCATGGATTTGCTGTTGTATCCTATATAGGTGGTTATTCTCGAACAACTTCAGCGTCTTCTGTGGCGCTACGGTCTAGGTGTTGGCTTTCAGATGCAGGGTTCCAGTCGGATCGAGTTCGAATCACCATGAAAAACTTGAAACTTTATAATTGTGTCAATTTAAAATATGTTGTTTATCCAGTTACAGGTTATCGATCGATGTAGGAATAGGAAATAAATAGTAAGATTTAGTAATTAATATTATATTTTAATGATTATTCGAATCTAATGTTTAGTGTTTCGTTTGCTTATTTGCTCCTAGAGCGCGTTACAGACGCGTGGATGTGTGCACTCTAAGAAGCATTCTGGTACAACTCGTGGTAGCTCTTTGTGAGCACTCTAGTCAATCACCTGATACAACTCGGGGAACACTTTCTGAGCACTCTGAGTCATTTACCTGATACAATTCTGGTAGCACTCTGTGAGCACTCTTGAGAGCTCTTTGGTAATCGATTGGTGACCCATTTGACTTATCAGTTTCATTTTTAAAACTACTCGACGATACTTTCGAGGACAAGTTAAGAGTTGTCACATTTAGCTCACGGAAAGCACTCGGTGTTTACTGGGTACTGATGAGTGATGCTGCTAACAATATGTGGGTTGGGTGGCTAGTGTTAGTTCCTACGCAGCCGAGACATGGAGCGTGACAACACCGGTTGAGAGGCGGCCGCTTGAGCTGCGGACATAAGTTTACCTAGGCTGCTAGCAATATGTGGGTTGGGTGGCTAGTGTTAGTTCCACGCAGGAGAAGGGCGGACAAACCCGGGGAGAGTCCTAGCTGCGACATAAGTTTCTGGTGCTACAATATGTGGTTGGGGGCTGTGTTAGTCACCACCGAGGGACATGGCGAGGACAAAAGTTTTAGAGGCGGCCCCTTTGGGTGGGACATAAGTTTCTAGGCTGCCTAGCAAAGTGTGGGGGTGGGTTTAGCTCGAAAAGCAGACAGGTGCAACACCTGGGGGGGCGCTTGCGCAGGCGAGACCTAGGCTACAACACGGTTTAGAGGCTGCCGGAGTTGCACGATAGACATGGGGCTAGCAATACGGTTGAGTGGCGTTGTCCTCGCAGGCAAGTTACCTAGGCTGCTAGCAAGTGGTGGGGCTAGTGATAGTTCCCGCAGAGCTGGGGTACAAAGTTGAGAGGCGGAGTGGTGGGGCAGTTTCCCGCGCAGAATGGGGTTGTACCAGGTTGAGCGCTGGCGAGGACATGAGCGTTACTACACGGTGAGATGGCGGGCCGGTTTGGAGCTGGCCAAAAACCTACAGGGCTAGCAATATGTGGGTTGGGTGGAGTGTGTCCCGCAGCCGAGACAGAGGTGACAACAGGTAGGGGCGCTTGAGCTGCGGACATAAGTTTACCTAGGCTGCTAGCAATATGTGGGTTGGGTGGCTAGTGTTAGTTCCTACGCAGCCGAGACAGAGCGTGAACCGGGGCTTGAGAGTTGGGCGCATTGAGCTGCGTACATAAGTTCGGGGTGCAACAATTGGAGGGCGGCGTTGTGCGGAAATGTTAGTTGCTACCACGAGATGGAGCGTGCAAAAGGTTGGGGCGCTCGTGAGTGGGAAAACGTTGAAAGGCTGCCGGCATTTGGGGGCTAGTTAGGTCTAAAATGTGGGTTGGTTCCTTTTTCCAGCCGAGACATGGAGGTACAACACCGGTGAGAGGCGCTTGGCTGCGGACAAAGTTTACCAGGCTGCTACAATGTGGGAGTGTGTGGGCCCAGATGGAGCTCACACCGAGAGAGGAGCGCTTGGCAAACCCGTTGAGGATGACAAGTGAGGTCTGGAGCATATTTAAGGTAGATGAAATGGAGTGTGATGTTATCGCTGCCGAGAATGGTGACAAACCTGTGATGCGCTCACTTTAGGGGGTCAATAAGTTTCAGTTTACAAAGGAGAGTAAGGTAGTGATGTCCACCAGCGGATGAGTACAACGGTAATAAGATGGCGAAGCGGGTAAATTTTTCCTAGCTGCTAAATGGCGTTGGGATTGAAGTTCCACATGAGCCCGGAAAAAGTAAGGTTGAAGGCATACTTAGGGGTGCAATATTATTCTAGGGCCTATGAAAATTTTGTTGGGGGCCTAGTGTATCGAATAATTAAAGGTGACAATGGTTGGGGCATGAGTTTTGACCGTTTCTATTTTGAAAAGTTTGTTGTTTTTAAAACTGTTGCAGCTAGACATTGAAGCTGACAATAAGTAAGTACCTAGCTACACATAGTATACAAGTGTAGCCGTCTAGTACACCTAATGGTGGTAGCTTCTATTCATACCAGAGTAAGACGTGAAACACCGTGGAGCGGCCTTGAGCTGCGGCATAATTACCTAGGCTTCTAGCAATATGTTTGGTCTATGTTATTACGCAGCCAGAGAGCTGACACGGTTGTTGAGGGGCGTAATTTACTTAGGCATAGTTACAAATAGATGGTGGTTTTAACAGCAAATCATTTATAACACGGTGACGGTCAAAGGGAAAGAACCAGGTCTGAAAATGTTTGGAGTTTTAAATGACGGAGGGGAAACCTAGAGACTTCGCGGAGTTAGGGATAAGTTGCAACATGGGTTTTATTAAATACGGCCAACTGTCGTAGCAAACATTACAAAGGCTGGCGCGATGTGCATAATTATGCGGGGCAATGAATCCATAAATAAAACAATTACAAACACGAGTATTTTCGTCTAACGTGAAAGGAGCAGCAAAACATTGATAATAAGGCATGAAAGAAATTTGATAACTAAGGCTGTGCATACAAATTTAAAAGGTCTATTTGATATTTAGCAGCATAGTGTCAACTGTTATTATGTTTTGAAGGAAAAAGTTTGCGTCCTTAACTTATGGGGGTATAATATCAAATAAATACAATAACAGTACAATGTACACAAACTGATACTTTCACGTCGGTCTAAACAGGAAAACATCAAGCAACACTAGCCTACTTTGATTATCATAAGTTACATTGAAAGGAACATACATTAAACGGGCCTGTGCAAATATTTAAAAATTTTAATAGGGTACCTATTATTGGAAATATTTTTAGGGCCCAGGCCTATAGTAGGCAGACTGATTATTAAAAATTAAGTTTGTTGAAGGAAAATAAGTTTTGACCGTTTTCATTGACAACTTTTGATGAGTTTATTTTATTTTTAAACAATATCAGCAAGCCTGGCATTTTTGACAACCTTTTTGACATTATAATACATACCGAAACACATATACAACACAGTACAGTAGCCTATCATATAAACAACTACAAAACCTTATATTATAATAAAAGTGTAACCCGTGCTGATGGGATAGTCATCTTCATAAATACTAACACTATCCCAAATGTTATTGTCATTAAGAAAACCAATTTTGACACTGCTAATGTCGCAGAACTAACTTTTACACATGATAATACAAACTATACCGTATACGCTTTTTATAGAACACCATCAATCAATCCAAACGTTTTCATCAATCAACTCAAATGCTTCCTAGAAAAAGAAAGCAACACTAGGTCCACTTGCATTATGATTGGGGACGTTAACATTAACATACTAGACCACCCCTTACAAGACTTAGCATGTCAGGAGTATTTAAACGTCATGGCAACACATGGTTTCAATTCTCTCATAAACGGCCCAACGCGTGAGACCACTTTCACCAAAACGTGTATTGATCACATATTCATAAAAAATCAACACCTCGTAACGTGTACACCACCAGAATAAAACATCATAAAGACCATACCAACCCACTCAGTATAAGCGCACTAAACAGATCCATGACCACTATAATATAAAGCACTACATCATAAAATTAACTACCTAGCCTAGAACAAGACACTCAAACGAAAAAACCTGGGCGAATTTATGCCCTTAACTATATACGGGGTCAATAATAGCAAAATAATACAATAACAAAACAATGTAACAAACCCGAGTATATTTCACTTCTCAGTGGGTAATAATAGCAAAATAACTACTTTTTTAACATAAGTGTTCAAAGGACCCCTAATTTATTGGCTTAAAAATTAAATTCAAAGGTAAACCTACTTTATTTAAAATTGTTAGGAAAAGGAAATTTCAAACTGGGCCCAAAAATTATTAAAATTAAAGTTTTTGAGAAATAATTTTTAGGCAGGCCTTTTGAGAGTTTATTTTATTTTTAAAATTTAAAAAAAATGGCCTTTTTGACAACCCTTTTGACATTATAATACATACCGAAACACATATACAACACAGTACAGTAGCCTATCATATAAACAACTACAAAACCTTATATTATAATAAAAGTGTAACCCGTGCTGATGGGATAGTCATCTTCATAAATACTACACTATCCCAAATGTTACTGTCATTAAGAAACCAATTTTGACACTTAATGTCGCAGAACTAACTTTTCACATATACAACAAATAATAATACCTTTATACGAACGCTTATCAATAAAACACCATCAATCAATCAAACGTTTCCTATGCAATGTTTGCAACCGTTTTCCCCAACTCACTGATGTAGTTTTGAAGTGAACTTCATCAACCCACGCCCTTACAAACGGTGGTCAGAGTATTTAAGTAGGCAACGCCGGGTCATCCCGTAACGGCAGCGCGTGCCACTTTGACCAACGTGTACCACATACATCCTGGTAAGACAAACCTAACCCCCTGTCAGCCGATAAGACGCCATACGACCGTTATACTCGGCGAATGTTGTTTTGCCTTTGGTTTTAAGTTACGGCTACCAAATTCAACTAACCACTAATTTGTAACTCTACCATCATACATTGAGCATCTTAGCTAGAGACAGACATCTCAAACGAAACCTGGGCCGAAGTTTATGCCCTTAACTCTATGCGGGGGTCAATAATAGCAAAATAAATACAATAACAATACAATGTACACAAGACCCGAGTATATTTCACTTCGGTCTTAAACAGTGAATAGGACCCTATTCACAGCAACACTAGGCCTACTTTGATTATCATAAGTTGTACATTGAAAGGAAACATACATTAACTGGGCCTGTGCAAATATTCAAAATTTCAATAGGGTACCTACTTATTGGAAATATTTGTTAGGCCTAGGCCTATAGTAGGCAGACTGATTATTAAAAATTAAGTTTGTTGAAGGAAATAAGTTTTGACCGTTTTTCATTGACAACTTTTGATGAGTTTATATTATTTTTAAACAATATTAGCAAGCCTGGCATTTTTGACAACCTTTTTGACATTATAATACATACCGAAACACATATACAACACAGTACAGTAGCCTATCATATAAACAACTACAAAACCTTATATTATAATAAAAGTGTAACCCGTGCTGATGGGATAGTCATCTTCATAAATACTAACACTATCCCAAATGTTACTGTCATTAAGAAAACCAATTTTGACACTGCTAATGTCGCAGAACTAACTTTTACACATGATAATACAAACTATACCGTATACGCTTTTTATAGAACACCATCAATCAATCCAAACGTTTTCATGCATGTTTGCCCCCTGTTTTCCCCAACTCACTGTGTAGTTTTTGCAAGGACCTTCAGTCCACCCCACGCCGCATCACGGGTGGTTGACCTAGTTTAAGTAGGAGCGCCCGAGGCCCGGAGCGAGCGAGGAGCGGTCCAGCGACGGCGTGGCTCACCACTAGCACGCCTGGTAAGACTAGCTATCTACCGCCCTTGGGTAGTGTGCTAGGCGGTGCTGAGCTGCACTGTTAGTACACTCTGGCGAGTTGTTGTTTTTGTGTTTGTGTTTTTAGTTTACGGTTCTCACATTTTAATAAACGGCTAGTCTTGTCTCTCCGTGAGCTAGTATCAGGGCAAGTTTGCGAGGCAGCTATAGGGCTAGGAAGGGTGACCTTTACCCACACCACCCCCCGGCCTAAAGTGATTCCGTTTAGAGAATCACGAGTGAATCTCACTCTGGCGCTGGTCGGGTTTTTCGGGCAAAGTGGTGTTGGAAAGGGTTGCGACGTGACTTCATCAGCTATACTGTAGGGCCAGACCGTTCTGCGAGTAGGCAGGTGAAGGGGTGAAGTCACAAAGTGGCGCTACAACGGGTAGGGCTCGAGTTGTCACCACGTCACGAGATTTACAGGTTTCTACACGTCTCGAGACGTACAGGTTAGAGTGCGAGGACCGACGTAGACTAAAAAACTGTCAGCGGACAGAATGGCGGACAGCCGCAAATCGAAGTGTAACAACAACGTAGAAGTATCGGTCATGTTCGCGGAACCCGGGATGGTGTATGTGCGCGAAACGGAGCAGGGAGAACAAGAAGTCTTGCGTGACTGTTCTTTCAACGGTGAATCGGGCGCGGAAACCGGAGAGTTGACGACCACGATGGAGAGCGGGAACAAGAGCATGGAGACCGAGCCGGGGGCGTGTCTAGAGGGCACTGAATACGTCACGAGGCGCGAGCTAGGCGAGAACCTAGACAGAGTATGCGCGGAGCAGACGACGTGCTATAAAAGTGACTTGGCGGGCTTCTTCGCGATGCTGGAAGCAAGTTGGAAGCGAGAGAGCGAGGCGCGAGAAAGGAGGTACGCGAAAGCGGACGCGGAGCGCGAGGCGCGTTGGGCGGCCATGGACGGCTGGCGCACCCAATACAGTAATGAGCAGGCAGTACGTTACGAGCAGATAAGTAACAAGATAAAGGCTCAGGCTGTAGTGGCAAGGGACAACTTGGAAGTACAGGCGACTGGCCTAGGAAAACGAGTGGACCAAGTAGTCAAGTCAGTAGAGAAGTTGGCCGAGAAGCAGACGGGGATAGTCAGCACGTTAGAAAGTAATGTCCGTGCAGAACTAAATGCGATAAATGCCAGGGTACGAGATGAGCGGGAACGCACCGACCAGCTGGAGATTGCTCAGCAACGCGCGTTATCAGGAGTGGAGAGTGGTGTGCGGCATACCACTACGGAAACGCAAGTAGCGCTAGCACAAATAGCCAGCAACGTGGACAACCTAACGGAAAGACTGGATACAGTAGGACGCCAGATGGCCGATGAGGGCAGAGAACGCAGTAGGGCTGAAGGACAGCTGGGGACAGCCGACGAGGCAAGGATAAGGGCGGAGTTAGAGGCTCGCGTCGCGACGGTGAGGCAGGAGCTCTTGGGGGCGGTACAGAGATTGTCTAGACAGGAAACTGGGATCAGCACACCCGGGTTGGACGAGCACTCGTACGCTAAACAAGAAAAGTATGTGAGCGAGAAACTTGAGAGAGAGGGCATATGTTTCAATAACACCAAGGCAGGAATGCATCCGCAGGAGTTTTTGAATATCCTAGAGAAGCGTTTTGTGACATACCGCGTGAGCGAGGCTTCTAAGCTTAACCTAGCAGTTCAGTGTTGTACCGGACCGGTACTCACCTGGCTCAGAGAGATCGATCTGACCGACTTCCAAAGTCTAAAGGAAGCCATATTGGAAAAGTACTGGGGGGTAGTAGAGCAGGGACGGCTAAGGCAGTACATATGCAACGGGAAGTATGGACCGGGGCTAGGGCTTATGTCCACATACTGCAGTAGACTAATAAAACTGAACAGCTATCTGACCTACCCCATAGACGACCACATACTTGCGCCCAATCTACGCGGTCACTTCCGCGAGGCCGTTACAGCTGCACTGTTGCGTTCCGACGACTCTCCGTCAAAACTAGTTAGCATATGCGTGCAGATGGAAAGTGAAAACATCAAGCTGGCTGTCTCGGGAAGCAATCAACCTACTAGCGAGAACTATCGGGAAGGCAACAATCCTACCCACTCATCGGGAAAAGGTCTTGACCGTGATAGGCCGTTCAAGTATAAGGACCGGTACCACAACCGAGGTTCGAACGAGCAAGGACGCGGAGGTGGCGAAAGTAGTGGCATGCAGCGCGCGCAGCCGGACCACGTGCGAGAACGAGGCAGGAGCGGTGATCGAGACGAGAGAGCCCGAGAGCTACCGCGCACCGGCCAGGCGCACCACGAGAGAGGAGAGCAAGGCGCCACATCTCGACGCGTGCAAGCTCAAGCTATACTACGGGACACGGCAAGCGGCGGACTGCCATCTCATGATGCCGGGGCGGGAAACTGCTAGCGGTCGGCCTGGAACACACCCAGTGCCCGACAACAACGACTATCCCGCTAAGTGTGACCACGGTCTTCGCCGATCATAGGAAAGAGTTGTTGGCGGAAGACGATGAGGAAAAGGAGAATAAAAGAAGCTCTTTCCCACCATGTGTAGAGTGTGCAGTCGGGGTAAATGGTACGGTGATTACCGCCCTTCTCGATACGGGGAGCGAAGTTACATGCATGTCCGAGGTACTCTTCGAGGAGCTGTGCGCTAAGAACCCGAAGTTACTTATCCTGCCGGTAGTAGGGGTGACAATCGTGGGCGCCACGAGTAAGCGCAGCAAGCGTGTCACTAAGCAGGTGTACCTAGAGCTATGTATTGATAGCCAGATCATGGAGATAACTTGTCTAGTGGTGACGGATCTCGTCCGCAAGTTAATCTTAGGCATCGACTGGTGCTATAAATATCAAGTTACAATGTGCTTCGCGAAACGACAACTGATGGTGAACCATCGGGTCGTCCACCCGTCACTCGTTAATATGCATGAGGTAGCATCCACGACAGCTGATCTGTCGGTGGATTCGTTGACGATCGACTCTGAAGATCGACCGGTGAGAGAGGCGTCGTTACGCCTGCTCAAGACGGAAGAAGTGGGCGTCGACCCAGACCAAACGACCGAGCGTGAGATTAGGGAACAGATACGCAGTCAGAGTGCGCTCACTAGGGAGCAGCAGGATGAGCTGATAGATCTGCTGGTAGAATACTGGGACGTATTCTCGACTCGACCTGGGCTAATCAATTGTTACCAACATACGATCAAGGTTATCGAGGAGACCAACTCCTTCGAGAAGACCTATCCGGTGCCGTTCGCCTATCGGGCCGCCGTTGAGGAGCAATTAGCCAGGATGATGGAGTGGGGCGTGATCGAGAGAGCTAGTAGCCCGTACGTCAACCCGCTCGTGGTCGTGATGAAGAAGGACAAGACCGTACGTCTGTGTCTTGACGCACGTCAGTGCAACCTGAACTTGGTGCCGGACAGGGAAAGTCCGCACATACCGGAGGAACTGTTGCAGCAGTTCGAGGGAGTTACCTATCTTTCGGCGCTCGATATGACTGCATCCTATTGGCAGGTGGGCTTGAGTCCCGAGAGTAGGCCCTACACGGCTTTCAAGTACAACCAACGGACGTACCAGTTCAAAGTACTACCGTTCGGTTTGAGCACCTCAGTGGGCGTGTTCACGCGTGCGATGGACCTAGTGTTGGGGGACGAAGTACGCGAGTTCGTGAAGCCGTACGTCGACGATCTGATCGTGGCTTCCCGGACTTTCCCGGAGCATAAGGCTCATATCAAGCAGGTTCTAAAGCATTGCAGGCTCGCGGGAGCCAAACTAAACTTCGGCAAGTCCATGTTTGCACGGGACCAGGTACCGTTCGTCGGACATGTGTTGTCAGCAGCAGGGGTGTCCCCTGATCCGAAAAAGCTCACGATCATTCAAGAGTGGCCGAGACCCCAGAATGCTCGTCAACTAAAAGCTTTCCTCGGTTTGACAAACTACTATCGCCGGTTTAGAGATCACTACAGCGAGGCAGTAGTAGGCCTGCAGGCCCTACTCAAGAAGGGAGTTAGGTGGCAATGGAGCGAAGAGCGTGAAAAAGAGTTTCAGGGAGTAAGACAGCTGTTCCTCGAGACAGTATGGTTGGCGCACCCACGGTACGACCGCCCGTTTTATGTGCAGAGCGACGCGAGTAATCACGGCGTAGGCGGCCAGCTCTATCAAATAGACGAGCATGGAGACAAACGAGTGATATCGATGACGTCAAGGCTATTGCGCGGCGCAGAACTCAACTACTATACGTCGGAGAAGGAACTCCTAGGAATCGTCCACTGCTTGACGAAGTTCCGCATATTCATCTTTGGATCGCCGGACTTAACGGTCATCACGGACCATAAGGCGCTGACGTTCATGTTGCAGTGTAGGCTCCTATCCAGTCGGCTGACCCGATGGATCTTGGCCATCCAGGAGTATGGTTTTAAGATAGAGCACTGCGCAGGGAAGGACAATGTAGTCGCCGATGTCCTAAGTCGCTATCCGTGGAGTGATCAGGGAGAGGTAGTCGAAGCGGTGAGCCAGGAGCGCGAACTAGAAACAGCCAAGATGGATCTCACAGTCGACGCGGAGCTACGCAGAAAATGTAAAAAGATCACCACGTACCAGTTAGAGGACGCGTTTTGCAGTAAACTCATTGAGTAACTAGACAGCGGAGCGAACTCGGAGAGGAGCGAGAGTTACAGGCTGTATGAGAAGGTGTTGTATCACCGACCGCAGAAGAGCGACCCTGAGAGGACATGGAAGGTGTGCGTACCAGCGGCCCTCGTAGAAGAAATGGTGTGGGCGTACCACCATGAGTTGGGACACTTCGGGGCAAAGAAGTGCTTGGCGGCAATCCAGGAGGGGTTCTACTGGAAGGGGATGTCGCGGACGGTGCGGAAGGTGTTGGCCACGTGTGATCTATGCCAGAAGAGCAACAACGCAACCGTCCCTGCACGGGAGCTTTACCGCTGCCATCGTACCAAAAGGAGTGCCGTGATGACGGCCACCGACTTGTTTGGACCCCTACCGAAAGGGCTAGCAGCAGCAAGGTACATCCTCGTGTTTGTGGACGTCTTTTCCAAGTATGTAGCACTCTACGTGCTGCGTACCGCGACGGCAAAGGCCTGTGCTAAGAAGCTAGAGCACTGCTTGCAGAACGTTTCACGGCCGACGGGATTGCTTAGCGATCATGGGACGCAGTATACGTCGAAGATTTGGTACGAGACGCTCGAGGCGCAACGGCGTCACCGCGTACCACTCGTCGATACGACACCCCCAGTCAAACCCAAGCGAGAGGATCATGAGAGAGATAGGGCGCTTCCTGCGCGCCTACTGCAATGAGAAGCATGCAGGTTGGGTGAAGTTAGTTCCCAAGATTGAGCTGTGGTTAAATAGCACTGTACACGAGAGTACCGGGTTCACGCCCTATCAGCTACACCACGAGCGGCTGCCCGAGAGAGGAGTGGCACGGTTGTTCAGGTACCCAGTGTCCGAGCCTAGTGAGTATTACGCAACGATATGTCGAGAGTTATGCCAAGGCCACGTTGGACAAGCAAGGGGAGAAAGTGGGGGTGGGGAGGAGAAAGGAGGCCTCCATGCTAAAAACAGAACCCGATCATTACCACCCTCGAAGTAGGCGACCTAGTGCTGCGATCAAAGATATCATGTTATCTAACCTTGCTACAAGAATCTCGCCGCTGTTTTCCTCTTTTACAATGGACCTTAGAAAGGGGGATGCCGTAAGTGCCATCGCTGGGGTAATGCGTAATGAAATAACCGAACCAGCAAGGCAACGTAAGGGAGTGTACAATTAGTTTAACCTCAAAGTACGTACAGAATCCGACGCGTAGTGAGCGATCGTGGTACGGAATAAGTAGTGCAGTGTAAGAGTAACGCGCGATTTGACAGGAGGATCGAACCCCGACCGCGACGTCAAGTCTGTGCGTGACGCATCAAGAGAGGAGAGCGGCTGGTAGAGAGAGAGATCAGACCGAACGGTAGAGCGAGAGCGACGCTGAGATCGTCACTCAAAATAAGAGCCTTCGCGACGGCGATTAGTCAGCAGCCGATCGACGAGAAAGTCGACCGCGCGGGTCACTGGCCGGAGTTTTGCTAAAAACTTGCAACGCAGCGCAGCATGCACCCCTAGAGCGACGAAGAGTTTTGCTTCGACGCGAGACACACAAAAGTGAAGACGTGGGAGGACTTGGGACTACGCCTGCGAGGCAATTGCAGTTTGTCACCAGTCAGAGGACGGGGCAAGACTGGAGGTAGCTACGGTACATCGAGTAGAAAGCCGGGATCACCGTGGACTTTGGGGTCATTGGGTCACTTGTGCGTGTAGAACAGTCCCCCACCAGGACACGTTTCCTGGGTGGCTGGATGTTGCTGGTACTGCGGTAGCCAGAGAGAGAGAGGGAGCACGTAGTGAGTGGACGCCTTTTAGCCGAGTCCAGCGCTGAGTCGCTGAGCCGTGCCTTGATGTGTTTAGAGTCCTGTGTGGACCGTTGAGTACGTAGCGTGTTGTGTGTTGTTTGGGGTTTACCACCCTGCCCGCCGCGTTAGTTCTGGGTTATCATAGTTAGGCAAGTTTAGTTCCCACGCGTGTAAGTTGTTGTGTGTAGTCAAGTAAGACGTCCCTGAGTTAGTGTACTCTGTTGGTGTGTGTGACGCGGAGTTTTATTGCGCTTTGGTCGATTTTTTTAAGTGGTTTCGATCAACCAACGGGTTGACGGAGTGGTGGCTTGTGTTTGAGTTGTGCCTGTGGGCGTTTCTCGAGTGGACCGTGTCCCTCGATTGAGTAGAAGTCAGTTAGTTACGCGGTAGATTTGGTGTCCCCTGGACAGTGGTTTTAATCTTGTGTTTGATCAGCGTGTTTGTTTTTGTAAATGTAATTGTAATTAGCCTACGTGGCGTGTGGGCTCAGAGGAGCGTGTTTTAAAAGTCCATCTGCGGCAACCTAAATGTAATTGTAATTAGTTGTGTTTTAAGTAGGCGCAGCGAGTGTCGTGTACGTTGGTTTAGAAGCCCGTCTAGTGAGACGTGAGTGGTTGGTGTACTTCCTTAGTGGAATGCGAGCAGTTTGGTGAACATTGTTCACGTGTGTAGAAGCAGTAACTAACTGCGTACGATCGCAGGACGTGTTTGCGAGGACGACAGCGTCCGGGACTCGATCGCGAGGCGGGAGTGGAGCTGGCCAGTCCGCGGCCCATGCGCGCTAGTGTCAGTCCGGATCAGCTGAGGAGTGGGCGTAGCGCCTAGAGAGAGTGAGAGCGAGCGTACTGCCAGGGTGTACTGACAGGGAGGCGTGGCACGTCAGGCGTGCTAGTGGACGTCATCTGTCGCTGGAGCGCACCAGCTGGTAACGGGGCGTTGGCGCTCGGCCTTCCGCGCTACCTGGGGAGGACGGAGATGCCGGTAGTGGAGCAGGTGACAGGGTCTCCTTGAATACCCTGGGAGGCAACCTACAGGTTGTTTGCCCTAGCGTCCTGGGGGGTGGTTGCACCGAGTCCTAGTGTTAGTTTAACCTGTAGGGTTTCTCTGTTTTATCTTGTGTGTATTTGTGAAACCAAGTGGTTCCTAGATTTAAAGTCATTTTTGAAGTTCCCCTGAGGGACAGTAGTATCTCCTTTAAAAAATATAGTCCCTGTTGAGTTGTGCAATTCACCGATTGTGTGACCCACTCCAAAGGCTGTGTGTACTGTGGTAATTGTGGGAAATATCATCTCAATTATGCCAGCCTGTGGCCGGTATGATTCTTTGTGTGGTGTTAACTACATGACAACTTGAGCGTCACTGTGGGAGGTCAGATGTTCATGGAGTTAGGGTGTCACTGGGACGTTTACAGTCCTTACCCTGTAATTATGTTTATTTTTTGCTTTTAAATCTGTTAATATACCTCAATCGATGTGGAACTTTTTAAATCATATTTTTTCTAACAGTTTCAAGTCAGGTGTGAGTCCCTGCATCTAGGCATGCAAATGCCAACCCCTAGGTGGATGTGTAGCTGTGGAGCTGAGGCCTCATGTTTTGGTTTCGGTGTTTACCGAGTGGCCTAAAAGTGACGTCACTCAATTTTAAATTCGAACGTGCTGGGAAAATTGCATAGGCTTCAGCTTTCGAACGGCCGACGCGCAAGGGTCTGAGGAATGCGGCAAGCGTAAATGGCAACGTCGTTGGGAACTCCAACGAAAATATGAATTTTTGTTGGTTTGCAGTCGGCAATGGCAAGCCTCGGCTGACCCCGAGATTTGAACTTTGAAGACTGACCATGGCAGTGTCCGTAGCGACACAGAGAACGTGACCGGACTGGAGGGCAGAAGAAGCCTCCCGATCCGAGCGCTAGGCGGCAAGAAACCTCCACCTCTACCACTATGGGTAACGCTTTGGAACCGGACGGTTGAGTCCGAGGTGCACGTGTAGTGCCAGCGTTGGAACCCACACCTGCGAGAGCCATGATGGTCGTTGAGCCTCCGCATATTACGGAGTGGCCGACTAGGCTAAGGGAGTTGGTCTTGTTTTGACTTTGTCTTTGTTGTTTTGAAACTTATTCTGGAGAATACGGCGCGTTTTTTTTTTGGTGACCCCTATGTAAAGGGTAACCGCTAACAGTACGTCTGATAATGACGACCCGGCGAGTGCACGGTAAATTCTAAACTACTACAGAGTTGCGGGGAGCATGTGCTCAGTTCAAGTATTCAGTTCCTGTCTTCGGACTGGCTTTGCGGTGTCGAGATAGGGTGCACGGTTTTTGGGGCCAATAAAATATAAGACCCACGTGTTAACCAGTACCACGATGCTAGAGCAAGCAGAATCTCTCCTCTACGAGAACATCTGGGGCGGCGGTAAGCCATTTTAAGCATTCTGGACGAGTAGCCGAGAGGTACGCAGTAGTAGACACCAAGGTCCGGTCCGCCACTGGGCGCCTTCTCCGTAGGCACCCTCACGTCGGAACGCATCGCCGCTTGCAGCCAACATCATTCCCCCCCCACCCCTCTCGACCCAAAACCAAGGAACAGGATGGGACTTTGGAGTGAGAGAGGAGAGGATAGTGTTGAGTAGAGCTCTGGTTTTTATTTTCTTGTATTTGTATTGTATCACCCTGAATCTCATGTATGTACCATTGTTTGACTAAACTCGGATCCGATTAATAACTTCACTTGAAACCATAAATTCATTGCTGTAACTTAGCTTCTTGTTTTGAATCAGTAAAACCCACTAAAAGCTCACAGCTTTTCACTAAGTAGTGCATGTTTGCCCCCTGTTTTCCCCAACTCACTGTGTAGTTTTTGCAAGGACCTTCAGTCCACCCCACGCCGCATCACGGGTGGTTGACCTAGTTTAAGTAGGAGCGCCCGAGGCCCGGAGCGAGCGAGGAGCGGTCCAGCGCGGCGTGGCTCACCACTAGCACGCCTGGTAAGACTAGCTATCTACCGCCCTTGGGTAGTGTGCTAGGCGGTGCTGAGCTGCACTGTTAGTACACTCTGGCGAGTTGTTGTTTTTGTGTTTGTGTTTTTAGTTTACGGTTCTCACATTTTAATAAACGGCTAGTCTTGTCTCTCCGTGAGCTAGTATCAGGGCAAGTTTGCGAGGCAGCTATAGGGCTAGGAAGGGTGACCTTTACCCACACCACCCCCCGGCCTAAAGTGATTCCGTTTAGAGAATCACGAGTGAATCTCACTCTGGCGCTGGTCGGGTTTTTCGGGCAAAGTGGTGTTGGAAAGGGTTGCGACGTGACTTCATCAGCTATACTGTAGGGCCAGACCGTTCTGCGAGTAGGCAGGTGAAGGGGTGAAGTCACAAACAATATGCTACAAAGGAGGCCATCTTAAAATTGCCGCATAGGTCGCACTTACGAACTCAATTTCTGTAATGCTGTAATACAAATTTTAGCTGTTCAACAATTATTGATAATATTTAGTTTTTATGTTATTTATAAGCGTGTAATATTTATTTTTATTCTACATAAGCCTACCTCCTATATTGATCTACATGAGATGAGATTACTAGTACTGTACGTATCACAGAACGTCTAAATATGAAACACCTGAGATGACATTTTAAACAGAAAAAAAACAAACAAACAAACAAACAAACAAACAAACAAACAAACAGAGCTCTTGCGGGTGGCGACCATTGCTAGAATGCTCTTGTGGGAGAAAAGTGCAAATTACTAGTGAACAGTCAACACCTGTTGTGTGGACAGGCAGGAAATGAGCAGCATCTAGCAAGCAGTGATTAAAACAATAAGCCTGAAATACTCTAGGCCTACTTGAAGTTTGAAACTACAAATTCACTAAATTCACAGTCCCAACAAAACCATTAACATTACAAAAGTAGTGTAGGTCTACACTGGCAAAGAGTTATGGTCAATGAAACAATGATATACTATGAAGACTGTGGCTGACTGTACAGGAGTATAAGGATCACAAGTCCATGTTTAAGTCTTCCGAGTCATCAGAGTCTCCCGACTCATCCGAATTAATCAGCAACTAATTATCAAAGTTTCAAAAAAAATAGCTCAAGCTTAAGATTTTCGCTTTGCACTCTTTCTTCAAGTTCTACCATGAAGTTATATGCGCCTACATCCAGCCACAGAGATAGATACAAGTATGTCAGCTTTGGGCAGGAAACCAATAGACGTTTGATGGAATCTTGAGATATCCGGTGCCACGTGTATGTACTGCTCTGGGTATCCAAAGTTAGCCGCTCTAGTTCAGTCAAGGGATTGACACACAGAATACCACCAAGCACATCTCTCAACGGGTAGAAATTGGGTTTGAAAATACTATGACCTTTAAACCCCTTGCATGCAAAAGAATCTGAAGCATGAGTTCTTTATCCCACCCTATTCTTGACGACAAATGCAGAACCTGTAAGTTACGAAACATGGGGGGAGTTTTAATGATCGGCGTGTCGGAATAACGAACATGTGTTTTGTATTCTGTGACGGAAAACTCGACAAGTTTCGGACAATTTATCCCAACATATTGTAATGAGAGCCCAGGTTGTGCCTCGGCCATTGCAAGTGTGAAGAACAAGTTTCATCAGATTGCTCCCCTTTAGCTGCAGCAGATGGCGCATTGATTCACCATAGATAAACCATGTTTGCAGAGAGTGAAGTTTTAAGAGACTTTTCGCTAAGTAATCTTGTGCTGCTAGCATTTCTAATTGGAATTCAGGTCTAATGTTCAAAACTAAATCTTGAACTTTGGGACAATATTTGAAGTTGTTATGAGATTGTTTAGATCCAAAATCGATAAATTCAAATATTCCGGTGAGGTATTTGATGTTAATAGAGGCAAGACTGTCTGAATCCTCTCTCATCTTTTAAGTTTAGGCAGTTCTGTGAGGAATTGTAAGAGATGTGGCTCGTATTCTTCTTTTGTCCATCCATTAAAATGAATATCCACAGTTTGAAGCTTGTGCACTTTAATAGGTGTCTCAATGACTCCAATTCTGCATGATGACAACATATTTTTATTTTTATTTCCTTCAATTCTTTACATGTGTTTTCCAATAAGTTGAAACATTGCATCTGATAAATATTATACTGAATGTCAAGTACAATTAAATGCTTCAGTTTACTGATTTGTGATTCATTCAACCATACTTGGTTATTAAATAAGAGTATACATCTTGAGTTATCTTCAGTTTTCTCATATGGTCGTGTATCATTAAGGTGGTAAAAGTACGACCGTCATGAAAGTGGTGGTGGCAGGAATATATTTTAAGACGTTTTCTTTGGTCTAGGCTCTGTCTTAGGACATACATGTTGCATATGACCTCACAAACGTCGTCCCAGAGAAGCCAGATATTGGAGAGCAGGAACGCTTGAAGGCCACTCACTTCGCTCTCCAGGCTCGCTGACCACTCCTGACGTTCATACTTTGCCTCGATGGCAACGCACGCGTGGAACGTCATATGCGCCACTTGTTCGAGGCACAGGTCGTGCAGACTCGGCGGCTGAATGTGAGGCGGCATCGTTCTACTCGATTACCATAGACCTGGAACAGCACAATAAAAACTTGATTAAATTACTATCTGTGTTTTGAGGCAACAGCTTTGGCACCAACAACACCAAATGAAAGGTTGGTAAACAATTTATATGTATTATTTTGACACACAAAATACGTCAATCTTCTGAAAAAAAAGTTAGAATATTCCAAAAGAACTCACAAAAATTCATAAAGAACAACACTGTCGTTACTGTGGGAATACACAAACCAAACACAAACCAAATTGTCAAAATTTATAAATCAAAAATTTTTTATTTCTTCATGTGACCTGTTACGAGTTAGGCTACGTAGAGGCAAGCAAATTCCTAGGCTTAGGCCTACCTAATCCGGAAGTAGCGGCCATGTTTAATTGTATAGGGAGTATTCGGGAACATGGCGTCCTAGCAAACTAACTTGTCTTTAGGCGATCTCACTAACCACGTGATCTAGAATTGAGTGACATTAACAAGTACCAAGCTTGCGTCTACCATGCATCTGATCTAGGTCATACCTACCGAGATGGACCCTTTAATAATGACTGCTAATCAAGACGAATACTAAATTCAAGCGAGCGCGTAATGCTACGTAATGCGTCGTGGCCAATGCTTTTGGGCTCTGACCGGACCGAGCAGGCCAGCATCGACCGAGCCATGGCCCGGCTACCCGCGGAACCGACCGACTCTCGCGAGGCCGCCAAGCGACGTTCAGCCGCGCTCATTGACAAAGAACCCAGGACCTCTGGAACCAAGTAAATGCCACATTGTTTTGGCCCTAAATCTAATTAGTTATGAAATTGTATGCATTTGAGTGTGGGTCTTGTACCCCAGATTTCTAGTAGTCAGCCGATCGGATAGGTAGGGGCTTTAAACTGATATAACATGTATGTGTTGCCCTGTTTTACTAATATAACTGTCAGTGGAAGCATAATATTCCTTACTTATATTATTGCTAAGTAACGCCATCCTTTTCCTAATCATTTAAAATTCTCTAAATACCAATCTTACCTATTTTGCTCTTCTAGCTTAATAGTAACCCAACTTCCATCTAATGTTCTAAGTTACAATAGTACATTTTCAAGCTGTCCATTTTATGAGGGTGCAGTTAAGCAGAGGTCAAGTTTGACTAGAATGCAGAAGGGAAAGAGAGTGGTGAGTGAGGGTGCTGACTCAACAATAGTTGGGCAGCATAGTTGTCTTAATATTTCCTTGTGAGGGACAGTTCTAAACTTCTAATTGACTGATCCTAAGCAAGACCGGTGTTTCTCTTCCTGTATTTATAACTGAGTTTGACAGCTGACTTGAGAGCTCAATCGTAAGGTGTTTTTGGCAGTCTTTAATTCCCTAGTTTTGTAATTTCTAGAATTTTTCTTCCCCTTGTTTTGCGTGAATTTAACGTAGCTGCATTTTTCCATTTTCATTGTTACTGTTTTGCTTTTGACTATTGTTACTACTAGTGTCTCCAATTGGAGTTAGACCGAGGCAAGTTTTGGAAATAAAAGGCAACACAACCGAGTTTTTATAAATTTATGATTTTTGGAATTTTTGATTTTTAATTTGGCACGAATTTCAAATTTTACTTTTGAATAGTTGTCAAACGTGGAGTTTCTATACAAGGTGCTGCGGTCTCTTATCCATTGCGCCTCCCAATTGGATGAAATCTCCTTAGATTTTCAGTAAATATCAATGAAGTATTGTTGAATGTAAAAATAAATATTTATACATTATTTTTATAAGCTGTTTTCCGGTAGAGAGCAAACAGACAGGCCAAAAGAAAAACAAAAAACTATCTTGCTCTGGGTATCCAAATTCAAAACTATAGACCTACCAGAGACATTTTTGGACGGCACAGAAATTAAAATTTTCAGGCGCGTCCGGACCTCACTAGAAATTATTTGCCGATCCCTGGCCTATAGACCTTTCAAAATTAATGTAAGTCTTCCTTTTTAGGACTGTTCCTAATAATAGCCCTAATGGGCAACTCTCCACAAATCCATTAGACGTCCACCCACATCGTGTAATTAATTGTACCCGCAACGAGGATGCCGGTGTAGCAGGGGCTTGTGGTAAAGACCCTGCCAGTGCCACCAGAGGCAATTTCGCCGTAGGCCTACATGCGTAAAAACAAATCGGTCCTGCATTATGTATAATGACCTAAAACGCGTTTTGAGGCGATATCTTGTCATTTAAAAAAACAGTATTGCAATTGATAATCTTTCACGTCATAGTCCTATGAGTTCGATCCTGTCATTTGAAAAGTAGGCTTATGGCTAGCGCAGCGCAAGATAGAATTTCAGTAGATGCCGCCGGAGATTTTTGACAAAAAGTTAGCGTTTTAAAAAAAATGGACCCCTATAAACACGCCATCAGCCGACTGACCATAGATTTATTTTTGTTGGATGAGCGTAGCGAGCGAAGCGAAGATTCCATTCTACTACACTGAATAAAAAAATCCGGATTCTTTTTTTTCTTTTTTTTTGTGTGTTTAACCACACGATTCCAGCTAAACCGATACTCCAATTGCGATTAAAGTTTCTGGAGGTCTTCGAAATCTCTGAACTTAGAACTGCCAAGTTTTTGAGCGCAATCGAAAAATTATTTCTTATGAAAATCGCAATTTTACGATTTTTTTTTTATTTAAAAAATAAATCTTTGACTTGTAACACCTAGGCCTACTTGCTTTATCCAATTGTAATTATTTTTCCCAGAACCTTTATTTTATGAATTTATATATTCGTGTGAAATTTGAGCGTAATCAAAAAGTTGTTTCTCATAAAAATCGCAATTTTACGTTTTTTTTAAATTTTTTTAAATTTCTTCGACTTATAACACTTAGGCCTACATGCTTTATCCAATTGTTATGATATTTTCACAAAACCTTAATTGTATGAATTGATATATTCGTGTGAAATTTTACCGCAATCAAAATATTATTTCTCATGATAATCGCAATTTTAAGATTGTTTTCCGATTTTTTAAATTTCTTTGACTTAATATAACGCCTACATGCTTTATCCAATTGTATTGATGTTTTCACAGAACCTTAATTTTATGAATTTATACTTTCGTGGGAAATTTGAGCGTAATCGAAAAATTATTTCTCATAAAATCACAATTTTACTCTTTTTTCATAAAAAATTACGCTCATTCAACAACGCGTCTGAAAAAGCGTTTGCAAAGCTTCCTAGTAGGCCTACACACATACTGAAAGTGGGCGTCAATAGCTGGTAGCGGAGGGGCAGGACAAGTGACAGGTCTGTCGCGCATCCGTGCCCCCACGCGTCTGCTTTGAGAACCTGTTGATAAATAAGTGGAAGTGTGCAGTGTTGTAAACACAGCATCAGACAGTTTGCCAAGAAATTTGAAAGCGAACACCACAACCGCTGTATAATCCTTAGTGTTGGCAGATTGATAAATTTCAATTGAAAATTTTCAGTGAAATGAAAATTTTTCAGAAAATGTTCAAGAGACTTTTTCAGAAAATTTGCATATATTTTTTATTGCTAAAGGCCAATCAATAGCTAACCATTTGGTATGAACTAACTATGCTGTTACTTTTCTTATGAACTAGTAATCTTTCGTGCCTAGTTCAATACGTTTATTCTATAGACTATTGTAATACCGTACAGAATGTTACTAAGAGCCTAGATGGCATTAGGCCTAATTATATTCTGAAATTGTGATTTTTTAGTTTTTATGCCTGAAGACCCATTTTAACATCCAAGGCCAAAAGTCATTCCATGGTATCATCTTGTTAGCACTGTTGTTATGGGAGATACGAACATTAATATTGACGGAGAATTAATTAAAACCCCAATAGCGACTGATTATCTTAATGTTATGTTAGCACTCGGATATCTCCCAGGCATAACGAAACCAACCAGAATTACCCCAAAAACAAGTTCATGTATAGACCACATATTTATAAAATCACATGATGAAAATCATATAACTGCTATCTTAGAGACATTTATCACGGATCATTACCCTATTATACTTGGCTGGAACACTAAACATGACGAACTAGACGCAATTCGGCAAGCCAAGCGGAAAACTCAATCCATTAAAAAAACTCTAGATCATGATAAATTGATCGATTCATTAATAGCAGAGGATTGGAAATCAGTAACTGACCAGACAGACGTTGATACGGCCACGGACAATTTTATTAACACTCTCACAAAGTATATCAAGTTAGCCACAAATGACAAATTATCTCGAATTGTGAACTATAAGCTAAAACCTTGGATCACAGCCGGACTTGTGAAATCTATTAGGACCAGAGACAAACTCAGTAAACTATCCCTCAAGTTTCCGGAAAACGAAGAGCTACGAAAATAACTACAAACAATATAGAAATCAATTAAACTCTCTCTTAAACGCACTAAAAACGATTATTATAAGCAGCAAATTGAAGAAGCATCTAATGTTAGAAAAGTATGGAAGGTTATAAACGAGGCCACGAATAAGTCCCAAACAAGCCTCCAAATCAAACAGATTGCAACAGATAGTGGCATGATAACTAGTAAAGAGAATCCTAAAAATGTAGCGGATGTATTTGTTGACTTCTTCTCTGACATTGGCAAAAATATGGCTAGTAAAATAAAAACCTCCCACCTCTGGCCACCTCCATTCAGATTATATAAACATAAATAAAGATAAAACGGTACACAAATAAATCTACATGACACCTGTTGATGACGCTGAAATAGGGAATTGTATTGATGCCTTTAAAAAAATAACTCAGCGCCTGGGATAGATGAGATAAAATGTCCAACAATCCAGCTAATCAAACCATATATAATAGCACCTCTTAAATATATTATCAATACAAGTTTTTCTGAAGGAGTATTCCCCTAAATCATTTAAAAATTCCGTTATTATACCAATTTAAAGAAAGGAGATAGAACAGCAGTTACAAATTACAGACCTATTTCTCTTATCAGCAACCTATCGAAGATTTTAGAAAAATGCATACAATCTAGAATGTATTCATTCTTTGAGAAACATAAAGTTATTTCACCTAACCAGTTTTGGCTTCCAGAATAATCTTAGCACACAAGACGCTATCACCAAACTTACTAATGAGGTGGCAAACGCAATGGATAAAAACAAAAAGTCTTTAGTTGTATTTCTAGATCTTGCAAAGGCGTTTGATACAGTTTCCCACTCACTTCTGATCACTAAACTGGAGCAATACGGAATAAGAGGCACCCCCCTAGAACTTATAAAAAGCTACTTAGCAAACAGAAAACAATTTGTACGAATTGAAGGGAACCTCAGTAAAGAGAGAAAAATTGAATATGGTGTCCCACACGGTACGACACTGGGGCCATTGTTATTCTTAGTATATATTAATAGCCTTTGTAACATGAACCTCAAAGCAATAATAGTTAGTTTTGCTGACGATACAGTAATCATATTTCAGGAGGACTCATGGACTGAAGTACATAACGTAGCAGAACTAGAAATGAGACGCGTAAAACCAATCTTGAAACCAATTTACTTACTCTTAATTTAGAAAAAACAACTTACATGACCTTCTCACCCAACGTCACTGACCAACCACAACACTTTAATCTGAAAATTCACCAGTCCACCTGTTCAACACAACAAAGTGCGTGTAGGTGCCACGTACTAAACAAGCGCGAAGACAATATGTATCTCGGCGTACTTATTGACCAACATCTTAGATGGAACAGGCACATTAATTACATCACTAAACGGTTGCAAAACTCCATATATAAATACTATACACTGAGGAACATTCTGACGCCATCCACACTGAGATCAGTCTACTTTGCACTTACCCAATCAATTTTACAGTATGGGATAATAGGCTGGGGAGGAGCTAGCATCACCCACATGGAACCTCTCAATGTGGTTCAAAAATGTATCCTTAAAGTAATGTTAAATAAACACTTCCTATACCCGTCTAACCTCATTTTTACCGATTCCAACATACTAACGATAAGAAAATTGTACATAAAAAACTCCCTTATTCACATCCATAAAAACTATAAATCATATAATTCGGTAATTCACAGAGTTACGACTAGAGATAAAGTGAATAATAAACTACAAGTACCAAGAGTAAATAAAGGGATCACCCAAAAGCATTTCATGTACTTGGGGCCCAAAATATTTAACCTTTTACCAGCAGAACTGAGAGATAATGTAAGCAAAACAAAATTTTCCCGACAAGTAACACTTTGGCTAAAAGAACGCTCGAACATGAATATTGAAGATATAATAAATTTAAGACCCTCTAAACACACCCTCTGTTAGTAGCAATGTTTATAGCTCTGTGATTATGGATGCATTGTATCCTCCTTTTTGGTTCTAGTTTAGTTTAGTTTAGATTAAGGTACCTAGTTTAGTTTGGATTATATTCATAATACTTACTGACCTTCTGTAGTAGAGTTGGCAAGTTTTTTCACTAGTATACATTGCTATCGCAATAAGCATACATACATACATGATGTAATTTATTTTCGTCCTAGCCTATTATTATTAGTTGCTTAAATTAGTAGACTATGAAATCAAGAATGGATGCATATTAATAATTATCTTTGTCAATTTTACTGCTATACACATGTATAATGTATATTAACCTTAGTCCACGTAAAAGGGATGCTCCATACACACACAAGTTGCCTTATGTGGTGGAGAATCTCTGAAATATATATATTGTCAAGTTGAGAGGTTGATTAGCCCTTGGTATAGATGTTATTTACCAAAGTAACTCTTGTTCTGGGGGAACGTAGCTGTTGTTTGTTACACAGACTAATCTTCCCAACAGTGACCGAAATCGATAGGTATTTAATGAGGTGGTTTTCTAGGACATGTATAGAGAGGATTATCACAAACAAGAACACAATCTCAACAAAAAGAAGGAGCACTTGTATTTAAACACAATCATCCTAATTAGCCTGTTGGTTAAGCTTATGCATTTCACCTGATTGAACGTGAGTTCGAACCCCTATGTAGTGAGTGACTTGACCTATAGTAATGAAACCATGTCTTACTTTAAGTCCTCTCTCTCTCTGGTTTGGTCCTGGATCAGCCGTGACTCAGTCTCGGACGTGGGAGTGCAGATGTTCTACCTTCTTCTGCCTTCTTGCCTCTTGATCGGCTAATCCATTCGATACTCGATGTTTCCAATCCCCTGCTAACTAGTTACTCTTCTTGTCAACAATTCTTTGTCAGAACACCATTGTACTTGCTCTCGAAGACGACTTGTTCGTTCGCTGGTCAGATTGTAACTCCCCGTACTCAACTGGGCTTACGCCTCCTCAGTCACCGACTTCATCCAAAGTCCAAATTAATTAGCAGCAATTGCCGTGTCGAAACGCAAAGTCAGCACTATGTCGCCACTTAGTTTCCCCGAGAAGGAGCGCGTGCGAGTCTATTAGCTCATGTCACAATGCTTAGACCCAGCAATTCAAATACACCTGGTATTGCACAAATAACAATAAAGTGACAAAATAATCCATCTGTCAGCAACACACGTACGCCATACACGCGCGCAATGGTCATTGCAGCAACAAGAAATGACCTCCTTATACTTGTGACATCGTAATGCAATCACTGTCTTGTCACAAGCAATAATCAATGAAATTATACCAGTAACAAGGGTAGAAACTACCCCAAACATGACATGTCACGCCTCCATAGAAGATTCGACCCGAATCTTGTTCAAGATGTCTTCATGTGCATCACTAATACAGGAAGATCGACTGCCATCTGGATTAAGAGTTTCCTCCGTATATCAGTACCGTTCCTATATAATCAACCTGTTTCTTCAGATGCTCTCTTATTCTCTCTTGATGTTTCTTCACTTCCTTGAAATCTTGATGTCCTCCTTAAACTTGCAATCTTCCTCCTCATCAAGAAGACGCGATACACCATCCACCCTCTTGCATAATAGACCAAAACCAAACCAGAAACCTAACTGAATACTACTTGTATACAACTACTAAATAAAACTTAAAAAACAAGCAAATTGAAATAAAACGAATCTCACGCTCAAACGAGACCAAAATGCAAAAACTCACCTTCCAGGTAGTACAAGCCAGGAACCTAATATAAAAAGTTTGACTCGAATGACAGTAATTCATCTTAAACAACCTTAATTCCTGCGAATTAGGATTAAATAAATTGATCTGAAAATCCCTATATTTAATCTAACACAAGCAATCTTAATAAAAATTTAAAGTCATAAAACAAACACAAAAATATCACTGCTTGTGCATAAAATAAAAAAAAACGACACAATATTTAAGAATTACTGTCTCAAAATTCCCTGAATAAATTCATACGGAACCCCTGGTAAAGTTCCTTAACCTAACTCCTTTTAAAACATTTATGTGCTTCCTCCGACAATTTGACGTAGCTTATCCAGACAGCTCCTGGAAGCCCGCCGATGTATACTGCAGGCAGGTACTGCATACGTAATGGCTCGCAATGTCCCATCTCACTGGACCCGCACAATAAAATGAAGCCAGATCACTAAAACATAAACAAAATCTCGACAGACAATGTACATAATACAGTCACCACGTGTCATCAATAATAAAACAAAGCCCAAGTGTAAAACTGCTGACGAATGTATACACACTGGACTGACATTGAGAAATGCCATCATAGCAACCTTGAACTTCAGTAGTATTTAAAACTGACGACTTAGTGCTACAGTAACACATTTACCATTTACGTAATCGATAAATAAAATTCAAAGGCGACAATTTGTAACTGAATTGAATTATGTAAACAAATAATAATATGAAAGCTCTATCCAGAAAATATTTTATTATAATCTCAATCCACAGACCACAATAATGAATTTATAATACACAATCAAGCAAAATTTCTTGAAACAAATAACTGGATTACATTTACTGCAGTTCTGATTGATTTAACAAAAAAAAATATACATATATAATAATAATAATAATCAATTTCAATGATATAAAACATAAATGAATTACATTATTAATTACAACTATTAATTACAAATGAATTAAGCCATGGCATAACTATGCACCTACACATAGGACTGTGACACCACCCTTGGTTCCTCCACCCCTGAAGCCAAGTGCAAATGAGACAGCATTTCCACCCCATTTGAACCCAATAGCTAATTGTAGAGCAATGCTACCACTCCTTTTGAACTTAAGAGATAATGGTACGTCAGTGCCACCACTTTCCATACTAGGGTATGACACCCCTTTGGCGCTCCCCTTAACCAATGCTGCGTAGGACAAGGATGTCCTACCGCTCTCCACAATAGGGCAAATAACCACATCTGGTTCCTTCCTATCCTCACAAGACGTAGGCACTGTTGTACTTCTGCCCTCGTCACCACAAAGCGACACCACTACTTCATCTTCTACGTACTCATGAACAGTAGACAGCGAAGTACTACACTCCCCACCTAGCAGTGACACCCCGAAGGCATCCCCTACTTCCTCATGAGCGGCTTCACCACCCTCTTCACCTAGCAGTGACACCCCCAAGGCATCTCCAATATCCTCGTGAGCAGCTTCACTACCCTCTTCACCTAGAAGTGACACCCCCACGGCATCTCCAATATTCTTGTGAGTAGTAGATACAATAGAACATCCACCCCCAATCTCAGAACTCAAAACCACAGAAATTACCTTATCATTGCTATTAGTTGTCACCGAAATGTCCTACCCTTAACCACAGGAAGCAAAACCTTAGAAAATACCTTGTCATTGCTTGTAACCGTCACCGGAGAGTCACTACCCTTAACCTCAGGACATAAAACCTTAGAAAATTTCCTCATTTTGCAATCATTTTTCTCATTTTTTTCTTGGCACCTCAGTGCTACTACTTTCCACGACAGGGCGCTTCAACGGTGTAAACAGCACAGAAGATGGTAGCGTGGGGGAGACGCTAGGTGTTAACGACACAGAAGATGACCCTTGTTCCGATGAAACAACAACAGGTACTTTCCGATGAGCCTCAAGAGATTTCAGTTTGACACAGTCTCTCTTAAAATGACCCAACTCTCTACAATAAAAACACGTGACCTGATTATCCCAATTACGCTGATTCTGGCGTTGATAACAACCCCCATTGGGTACAAATTGTTGTTTATTTGTCCAACCACTCCGCTGACCCTGATCTCCACCCTGTTGGCTTGAAACAAAATTTTGCTGCACCACACCCCCGCTGTGCTGTACTTTGCCCACTACTTCATTTCTAAAGGACTGAACCTCCCTTTCAAAGACGCCATTATGTCCGTTAACCCTTTTATGGCTGAAAACACGCCATCCTTCCCCCCTTCCGCAGGCATAACTACCTGAACAGGAGCAACCAACATCGCACTCCTCGCCTCCTTCTCCTTTTGTAGCAGATCCTGCTCAAGGACCCGCGCTGCCTCCAACAATTCCTCCGCAGTTCTAAAATTTTTATTGATCAAGTGCACTTTCAAATCAGGCAACATACCCTCTAAGCACCAACGAGTCCTTACCTCATGCTGCATCCTCCTATCAAACTCATCACACAGCCTAATCTTAGCCAAAACATAGCCTACTACGCCTTCACCTTCCTGCTGGACTCTCTGATTTAACAAAATGTAAAGCCTACGCATCCGATCCTCGGCATCATCCTCCTCCTTGTGATAAGCTCTCGATGTAAAAAGTGGCACAGAATTCATCTTCTCCGATAAAGTAATCCCTTCTATCCTATTGCTGTCAATATAGCTCATAAAACATAACTTATGTTTAAGGTCAACCCACTTCGTTGAAAACCCCTACCATGTCAAGTTGAAACCCACTCTAACACACGTCAGAAAACCCATCGAAACCCATTTTATACCTTGTATATAAATGCACTTTCATATACAAACAAGGCGCCACCACCATGTCAAGTTGAGAGGTTGATTAGCCCTTGGTATAGATGTTATTTACCAAAGTAACTATTGTTCTGGGGGAACGTAGCTGTTGTTTGTTTTACAAGACTAACTTCCCAACAGTGACCGAAATCGATAGGTATTTAATGAGGTGGTTTTCTAGGACATGTATAGAGAGGATGATCACAAACAAGAACACAATCTCAACAAAAAGAAGGAGCACTTGTATTTAAACACAATCATCCTAATTAGCCTGTTGGTTAAGCTTATGCATTTCACCTGATTGAACGTGAGTTCGAACCCCTATGTAGTGAGTGACTTGACCTATAGTAATGAAACCATGTCTTACTTTAAGTCCTCTCTCTCTCTGGTTTGGTCCTGGATCAGCCGTGACTCAGTCTCGGACGTGGGAGTGCAGATGTTCTACCTTCTTCTGCCTTCTTGCCTCTTGATCGGCTAATCCATTCGATACTCGATGTTTCCAATGCCCTGCTAACTAGTTACTCTTCTTGTCAACAATTCTTTGTCAGAACACCATTGTACTTGCTCTCGAAGACGACTTGTTCGTTCGCTGGTCAGATTGTAACTCCCCCACTCAACTGGGCTTACGCCTCCTCAGTCACCGACTTCATCCAAAGTCCAAATTAATTAGCAGCAATTGCCGTGTCGAAACGCAAAGTCAGCACTATGTCGCCACTTAGTTCCCCGAGAAGGAGCGCGTGCGAGTCTATTAGCTCATGTCACAATGCTTAGACCAGCAATTCAAATACACCTGGTATTGCCACAAATAACAATAAAGTGACAAAATAATCCATCTGTCAGCAACACACGTACGCCATACACGCGCGCAATGGTCATTGCAGCAACAAGCATGACCTCCTTATACTTGTGACATCGTAATGCAATCACTGTCTTGTCACAAGCAATAATCAATGAAATTATACCAGTAACAAGGGTAGAAACTACCCCAAACATGACAATATCTTTAGTATCTGTTATAATGTATTAATGTGGAATTGAATAAATTGAATTGAATTGAGTTGCTCATAAAATGTTCTGTAACTTCATCAGCTTATTTGCCATTTAAAGCAAAAAAATGCATCTTGTTGCCTTCCAGAAAAATAAAGTTATATTCAAACAAAATGTCTTCCAACACTTTCTTCTATATTTAATTATGTACAATAAGTATTTTAGTAATATGGTAATACACTCAGTGTCTGAGTCGCTATTCAATACAGGCACATTACCAGTAAGTTTACGTTAAATTTAAAAACCATTTTTTAAGTGAGCCTACGAACATCGAGTTAAATATGATAACACTGATTCATTAATTTTGTTTGAAAATTTTCATGAAATCTTCAACAATTAAAAATTGTCTGAAAATTGCCAACACTAATAATTCTGCACTTTTTAATTGAATACCTAGTCAACCACATCTCTAGGTTTAAACTGTTTACAGAGCCCCACCTACACTAAGAAGATGGCCTTCATAGATAGGCCTAAAGGAGTGTGTGTAAAAATAAAATAAGCATTAGTGTAGTGTCACAGGGTTCCCACTTTTTTTTTAGAATCAATTTCCCTGACTTTTCCAGGTTTTCCAGGTCTAGTTTTGCTTAATTCCAGGTGTGATACACGCCCAAAAATAGCTTGCCGGGAACGCAGCACCCCCTCGATACGCTCAAAAATTTATTTCCCCGTACTTTATCAGGGCGGAACTTCGTTTCATGGGCCCGCCCGCAAAATTTCTATGGGGGATCCCCTAACAGATACACACATACATAGGCTCAGTGTTGAATTCAGGTTTTTCATCCTGGAGAAATTATATAGAGAGGGACCAAGTACGGGAGGTTTGGGGGGCCTCCCCCCAACAATAGCGCCGCAGGTGAAAATTTTGAAAATCATGTTTTTAGAGTGTGTTTGGTGCGTTTTAGAAAAAAGTTGTGGATTGAATGCAATACCAAAATAATGTAGTTTTTGTGTTATTGTGTTGTGGACGCTTTCCTAAATATCCGCTAGATTTCACCTTCAACCGCTAGATTCCTAAAACGGTTATTTTAGCAACGAAAACAAATGATTGATTTTTTAAAAAAATTCTGACTTTGGAGTCGGGAAAACATTTTCATAAATTTGGTGAAACTATGTTTTTTGAGTAAACCGAATAAGCCTAGATTTAAATAAATTCCCATTTTCCCTGACTTTTCCAGGTTTTTGAATTTTTTCCTCAATTCCCTGACTATTCCCTGACATTTTGACCCATATTTTCAATTCCATGACTTTTCCAGGTTTTCCAGGTTTTCCAGGTAGGTGGGAACCCTGTTTTATAGATTTGATTTGGTGAGTTTGCAAGATTTATGAGAGGAATTCCAGAAATATGAACAATTTCCCTGACTTTCCTAGACTTGGATCTAACCATTGTCTCATAGCTTGATCTAAACCCTCTTCTGGCTCATAACAGAGCATTAGACTATTCCCCTTCCTAGCTACCTCTAACACATGCTCTCTCCTCCCCCCCCCCCCAACACAAATCCTCTGCCAACATCATTCCCAAGTACTTGAATTAATGACAATCAATTGAATTAATTGATCAGTGATCAAATAATCGACACTGGGGCCCTACGTGACTTTATTTATAAGTATTATCATGGTTATCGAATCGTTTGTACGTATATAGACCGTTAATCGACGTATTCAAATTGTTATACTCGCAAAAAATGTGCAACGGGGTAGTCAGGGAAAATGGATAATTTACAGGTAAGCTAGAGGTAGAGACTAAAAAAAATAAGATCTAGTCAAAACAACTGATACTAACAGTTGGAGTGACAGAAAGTGGGGTGGAAGAAATGAGCCTTAAAGATCCCATCAGGGAGTTTAAAAAATAAGGAAGGCTGTGCAATTACTTGTCGGAAAGATCTTGGACGGAGATTGAGGATTAAACGAGGAAAAGAATATCGAAGAATGTCTAATGAAAAGCACAAGGACGAAGACGATTTCAGGTGAGAATTAGAAGCAGCGGATGAAGCGTGGTTCGGTTAGAGCTTTGGGTTTTCTAAGAATATCACTAAGGGACATGGGTTCCAATCCTGCATAATATACGGAGTTGTGTAATTGTTCATCATCCTAGTCTATCGATTGCTCATCAGTCGCTCGTATAGTAATATAAAACAGAACAATTATTGCACGGATACTGATTCAAGTAACAAAATCTATGATCTATAAATTTATTCATTGAATCTATGTAATTAACTAACACCCTGCATTTGTAATAATTGCAGATGAAAAGTAGCTGCGGTTTAATTACATTGTGGCGCGCACCATCTAGATTCTTTTTTAAACGAAAGTATTATAGTTACACAAAAGCAAATCTATTGTACCGGGTTCTAGAGCAATAACAATGTCAGTGCGGTAGCAAGCCATGGCAGAGGAGAGACGTGGGATACTAGGGGTGTGTAGAGTTCAGTGTTAGTGTAGAGTGAACCATGAGAAGATTCATGATGAGATAACTATTTACGTTTATTACAACGAGGTCAAAACTAGGAACGTCAAACAACTATACTATTATTGGTGCATTTGATTAGCTGACAACTATACGATCAATGATAAATAACCATTCACTAGAAATATAGTGTTTTCAAGGTGGTGGGTAATCATAGCTAGAGTAGTTTTATAGAAACATGGGTTGATACAACAAAGAGTGAAAATGCATCTAAACAAATAATTACAAACATATTTTTAACTAGGCAATCAGTCAAAAGTCAAAACAAATCTGTTTTACTAGATTAATATGGGAATGAATGCAAAAGATTAAGATAAATCAGAAATTAAAATTAGCGATTGAATCGAGTAGAAAATTTTGCCATTTTATTTTCGGTTTGGTACCTTTGTTAAAGGGCTTGCTTTTGATCAAAAATTAATGTTTGACACCCCTAATTAAAACTACAAAATTGGATGGCTGGATTAAATTCTGGGGAAAATAGAATGATTTAAATGAAGGAGCTTGGTATGAGATACTCCACTGCGTACCCAACATGCCGCGAGCTAGTATGAAGAGTTTGATCCCGGGGATGCTACAGGTGGCTAAGTGAACCTAAACTAACACTGTCTATACTTCCTTGTTGTTCAAGTTGACTAACTGACAGTAATGTTGCCGCGGAACCCAGCACCGTTATTAACGCACTTTGGCCTATGATACAAAGAGGCCTATCGTATTGTAAAGACAACAATACCTTCTGTTGCTACCTCTGACGGAAGAGAAACGTTCAGGGTGAAAAGTTCATTACATCAAGATGAAATCTGGATTAATTTAGTTAGTAGATAGATTTTGCTACCTGGCATCTGTTTTTGTGCAATTGTAGTATGTGTGGTTTTTGTTGACATTATTCTAAAACTCCTTAGGACTATGGAATGTAAGTAATGGCAAGAAAGACTAAATTGTAGACATCTTAGTAGGACTGGATACTTAACAGGGACGCTATAGGTGGGTCAAGTCAATATGAGATTGAAAATGTAAAACTCAAATTTTGTCTACTAATTCCCAAAATTTTGTAATTTAGTAAAAAAAAACATATAGAATTTTAGGAATTTTGATTATTTTAGAATGTCAAAGAGGGGCAGATAGGTAGCACGAATTCAGGGCAGAACTGGGAGAGGAGAGTTAAAACTAAAAGCTGTGTACATTTTAAGACTGTGGTGCGTAACTAAAAAGCTCTGTTCCTACCCATTACTGAAGATATGCACTCTTCTTTAGAAGTAGAGTAGAGATTTTGCAGCATTGTCAGAATAATCAAGAGTGATGAATTTAGACAATTTTCCCCCCCAAGTTTAAAAATTGTAAACATTTTTTGCTATGTTTCATCATGTCAAATATTACTCATAGTTTTAACCTTTTTTTTTTTTACCAAAGAAGCAGCATTCAACATGGCCAGTTGCGTTTCTGTGTGATTAATGTGAAAGCATTTACTGATTAGTCTTTTCAAGCCTAAGTGTGTTTTAAAAAAAGTTTCAGCAAGTTTTTACTTTATTGGTAGTGTTACCTAGGTGGCATAAACAACGGTTTTTTATTTTACAATGTTTTTTGTTTTTAAAACTAGAGATTTAATCTTTCATGTGTAGATAGCCGTTTTGCGACTTGCGGACTATTTGACCTTGCGTGAAACAAGTTTGGATAGGGCTCATTGAGGCGGGGCTTTAGTTACTTTGATAATTGTTTAAATGTATTTTTTGCGAACACCTTTTGCCCAATAAATAATAAATAAAAATTAAAAAAATTGAATTTGTATTTAGAGTCCCCCAGTCAGTCACAGAACTGATTTTCAGTGGGGGGACATTCAATTTAAAGCAGACCAAGTCAACCCTGTAGGTGCAGTCACCATCGAAAAAAAGCGAACAATGACCAACTAGAGAACGGCATATTAAAGCGGGAAAACACCGCGGACAGCACCAGAATCATCAAGGTTAATTTGAAACAACCTTTAGAATTTATTATGTACTTTGTTGCTAGGGCGGCTCCAAAGTCACCGTTTTACCTTTCCCTAACCCAAATAACTGATTTGAAAGCCCAAATCAGAAGTTAAAAACTTCCTGCCTAGAGCGGGAAAATTGAACCCTGGACTTTCGGCATTGGAAGCATAGCTTCTAACCACAAGAAAAACGAGCCACACTAAAAATTTATTGTGCAGTGTTTTATGTCTTTAAAATCTTGATAATTATCAATTTCGGTGTTTTACGCAAATAAAACTTATCAGAGTTTGGCAGTAATTTCAATTTTGGCATTTCCTGGTATAGGCTAGATTGACTAGGAAATTCCCATGCTCATTTTGAAAAATAAAATACATATTTGCACATATTTAGGTTTTAACGTCATTTGCGAATTATATACCACTTTGTCCCACAAACAAAAAGAGTCTTCAGAAAGAAAATTTTACAAAATGTCTTTGTTTGGCCTGGGAAAGACTAAGATAAAACTTGTTAATCCACCACACACTAACGACCATCCATGTTGAATGGTATTCTCGGTAAAGCTGAAGGTAAAATTTCATGTAGCGAGGTAATATTTCCCAGTGCCCTCTCAGAATATATTTGATTGGGTATTGTCATGTTCGTTTTTTTAAAATCGATTTGGTTTCAGTTAAAGAAGAGAGGGACTATGTAAAAGTAGGAGAGGAGTACTGATCATAATGTGTAGGCAGGCAGGATGTCAAGGGAAGAGTGCTGTGTACTTTACGAGGGTGGACTTTCATGGATGTTGTGAGAGATGAAGACCCGAGGATGATGGGGGGGGGGGGAGTAATGAATAGTCTGTCCAGAGGAGATGAGGGGTAGGGTACTGGTCACTCACATCAGGGGTGTAGTAGGAGGGAAGGGGGATGATGCTTTATGTTGCTTAACAACATTAACGTCTATTAACCCCAAAATAAATCATCACCGTTAGTTAAGTTTGTTTGCGTCTAACGGTATCCATGAAGATTTAGAATTCCTCCAAAAAAGTGTCTTTTTGTGCGACTAATACTGTATAAATTGCATTCACAAAGGAATTCTAGGAAGTAAATTACTCCCCGTGGAGTTGAAAACCTTTGTTTGGGCCAGCCACAATACGAGTTTCGAAGATTCAGCCAATAGGGTGGCTAAAAGAGTTCGGAACTACAAAAATAAAAAAGGGTTTCCTGAGATAATTAACAGCCGAATACAAGAAAAATATGAAGTAAACCGCACGTATTGTGACCAAAAAAGGGGACAAATGTTGTAAAGGGATGAATGTTACCTTTCGATGGGTTATAGCGGGAAGACCGAACAAACTTTCCCTTAGCACTTTGACCGCATAAAAATTTTGTTGGCAAAACTACTAGGTTGACTAAATTGACTATGATTGTAAATAATTTACAATGCTTGTTAAAGCTAACAAGCAAATAACGAAACTGAACATTGATATCTTCTTATTTATTTACTGCCATCATGCCAGGTTTTGCGTAAAAACAGTGGAAGATTACATACAAAATATAACGTGTTATGAAACACCATGAAGTTGAAACTTGCAATTAAAGTTAGTACTGCACTGTACATTGCTGAATAAAACATGTTTTATTAAAAATAAAATTTGAATGTTTTCCAAGGTTCAAAGTCGCACCCGCGTTTTAAGTGACCGGGGATCTAGAAAGGTCAACGGGTTTTTGGTGAATTTTGACATTATTTCAATTTGTGTAAGAGGTTCACTTCACAAAGATATTGTAAGAAGGGAGATGAAGGGAGAAAACTTGTAAAGAGTAATATAAAGTTGCCAGCTGTTTTATAAAAACTCTGTCAAAGTGACTACCTGTGACGAAATGTGTGGGAGAAAGCAGAATGGGCTTGTATGGTGGTTAATGAGGGGAGGGTACAAGGTGGAAGGGAAGGTAGGCCTACTAGGGATACTGGGAGTGGGGGGATAAGTCTTGGATGTGAGAGTACAGTAGCAATACCAGAGAAGTCTGGGTCAGGCCTGAGGTTTTGTAGTCGGTGGACAAGTGATCATAGGGTTCCAATAGTTGAGATGGCACCGAGGAATGGATGGTGAAGATTTTGTTGTTTAACGTCTCATATAATGACTAAAAGGTATTGAGACGATGAGTGTGATAAACAAGGGTGGAGAAATTAAAAAACACCCATGCTTATGCGGGATTTGAACCCACGCCGTAGAAACCCTAAAGCTTCGCACCAGCGCGCTAACTGAGAAAAGGAGAGTTTGGGATAATGTAAAAAAAACTGGTGTGAGGCATGACGGGTAGATGATCAGAGACTGCAAAGGTGTGAATGGGTAAGAAGGAAGCAGAAGTCACAGAAGACTGAGAGTGTTCAAGAAAATTTCAGCTTTAAAAGATATGACTGCGGTAGGAAAAGGGGGTATGGATGTGTACTAGTACAATAGAAGAGGAGACAAGAGGAAATGTAAGGGCATACAGGCCGATGTAATAGTAACACTAGGGAATGATTGGTGATTTTGTTGCTAACGTCTATTAGAACAATATGTGTATTCGAGACTCTAAACACGATGGGGTATAGATGACAAAGGATAATACAAAAGAACCAGGCCTTAGCGGGATTCGAACCCCGTCCTCGAGTGATGCACGCTTCCCGGAACAGTGCCTAATCGAATGTCCACCGCGGACGGCCTAATGCTAGGGATCTGGGTTATTGGGGTAGAGGGTGGTCATGGGAATTTGGGAACAAGTTGTATCAGCTGTTAGAAAATACAACAGGGAAACAGTTAATATTTACGGTTGCTTCAAGGATATAGGAAAGGATTTCTCAGGACCAGTGGAGGCTTTGATGTTCGAGGGGGGGCAGGAGGGGATGAGGGGTGACAAACACCACAATAAATAAGGGTTTAGGGATTGAGGGGTGAAGGGTGGAGGGGTTAGAAACCACAGGGATGATTCCCGCGGTAAGTTTTTAGGGATGTTAGGAAATACTTGAGTGAGCGATAGATGATTATAATTAATCTATAAAATATACCATATTTAATTTCACTCCTAGTTCTAAAGTCAGGCTTAAAAACTTTGCCTTAGTAGCCTACACGTATGACTACGCACAGAACAAATTAAAATAAATTATGGGATGGTCATTATTTGGGTTTGCTAAATGTTGTTACTGAAAGCCCTTTCTTACAATGACGGACTCGAATGGGCCGAGCTTAAAACCATGATAGGTCACGTGACTAGTTTGGGTATAAGTCCTCATTTTGTAATGGCACCTGCTGAACGGCGTTCACTTATCCAGTATCACGCTCTAACTTATTTATTCATTATTTTTGGACAATACTTAAATGAATAATATTAGCAAACATATCATCTTTTAAGCGATTACTTCATTTTTTGACACAGTCGTTAGCTTGTCATAACACGTCGATGTCAAGCCGCTTTGATTACTGTCCCCACTGAAAATCAGTTATATAACTGAGTGGGTAGACTCTAAATACAATTTATTTATTTATTTATTTATTTATTTATTTATTTATTTAATGTACTCATCACACATGAAAATTATCAATGACTTAAGTTTTCTCAACAATTTATTTGACAAAAAACTACTGATCGGATTTCAACAAGAATTCTTTGTAAAAATGCATCACTCATCAGACTGTTTAGACAAGAAATATACTAACTTTCTAGATAGAAAGTGCACTGAACAAAAATTTACAGCATAGAGTAATATGCAGCGTGCACTTTTTCACGGCTCATCCGCACGTCAAGAGTGCGTATTTTGGATAAAAACACATACCTTGCATATTACTCTATGCTGCAAAGTTTTGTTCTGTGCAATTTCTATCTACAAAGTTAGATTATTTCTTGTTTAAACAGTCTGATGGTGCATATTTTTAAAGAGGTCTTGTCGAAATCCGATCAGTAGTTTTTTGTCAAATAAATTGTTGAGAAAACTTTAGTCATTGATAATTTTCACATCTATGAGCGTACATTGTTATAACAAGCTAACGACTGGTCAAAAAAACGAAATAATCACTATCACCAAGGAATGATATATTTGCTAAATATTATTCATTTAAATATTGTCCAAATAATGAATAGAATAAAAGTTAGAGCGTGATAAGTGTTGCGCCCCTGAAGCAGGCGTCAACTTGGGAAATAAGGATTTGTACCCACTCATTCCACCATGTTGCCTCGTGACGTCAGGAGGCGGGTACATTTCAAGTCGTCAATTGAAGATGAAAGAAGACTATTGTAGCTTAACGTCTCTATTATAGTCATTTAGAGTGGGGTAGATAAGGGTGATGGACAATGACAAACCGGTGCATTCGGCACAGGTTTTTATCCGATGCGGGATTCAACCCACGTGTTGTTACACTACGCCTGCACCCCTGATCATATGGAGCCAACATGGACGGCTGGAGCGTAGCAAGGAAGGTTGCAACTAAGAGAAAAGATTTACATAGCCTGGATGGACAGGAAGAAGTGGAAAAGCACCCAGCCTGGCTAGCAAGCCTCTACTAGTCTAGCTCAAGCTACTGACCTACTCGTGTTGGGAAAAGGGTGTTCCATCATTAGGTCTATAGAATCTAGCCATCGTTGAAAATGAAAAAAAAACACAACCTTTCTAATGCTTACAACAAAGAGTGTTGTATAGGGAACCCAACAGCTGACCCCGGGTGGCGACTGCACGATTCTTGTAGAGATAGACACAAACATATAAATAGACTACACAACACGAAGAACATCAAAACTGTTCCGTGTTGTTTCTATACGTTTCTATCTATCTTTACAAGAACTCTGCAGTCGCTAACCAGGTAAGTTGTTGGTTCCCTATACAAAACCCTTCTTTGTAAGCATTAACCGAGCCGTTTGGCCACGCCAATCAAAAATCCGTTCCTAGCAAGATTCAAACAAATTAAGATCTTTACTGCGGTCTACCTACTACTTCGGTCTGCAGATTGTTTCAAAAGTATCTCGTAACTTCACATGTATCAATTCATGGCATTTAAATTTATACAGTGAACCCTTTTTTGTACCACTACAGGGTGGTTCGAGACAACGTTCGATCTTCGGAACGCAGCGAGTTTCAAGTAGAAGACGTCACCGCCGAACAGTTTGGACTGCTAGAAAATTAAAAAATAAGAAAGTGTTATCACCATTATCATAGGTGTTATAATAACCAAGTCCTTGCCTATAACAGGCCTGTTAGCTATAAAATATTAACAATTTAGTCAATCAAATCAAGTGAGTAGGCCTATATCATGCAAATGCAGTGTTCACTAGGAGTTTTTTAAAAACAAAATACTGTAGCAATAACATTTCCTATGGAGATTCAAAGGAAGTTAATTAAACATTGTGAAATGTTATCATCATGCTGAAAAAAGATAATTGATCATGTTGCAAACTGGAGCAGATAACTTGGTGTTATGTTTCTATCATGTACGTAAATATCTACTAATGAAATATCATTTGTTTGGTCAATTTTCCTTTCTTTTGAAAGTCAATCCTGAACTGAAACTTATTCCAGGGAAGTCTATATGTGTCAAATGCATGAAAATAATTTCTGAAGAACTTAACCGACACTAACACACTTTACATAGGCCTGCAACTAGACACTTCTTTCTTAAGTCATAGTGGGCATTCTAGGCTACACCCATTGAGCATGCACACCCCTTAATAATAAATAATAATAAATTTTATTTAGAGTCTACCCACTCAGTTATATAACTGATTTTCAGTGGGGGACTTTTTTTTTTGAAATTAAGAGTTAAAGGTAAGCCAGCCCCAGCATTTTAAGTCTTCTTTTGATAATGATATTTCTTCAAAATCTTTATGGTCAGTTTATAATAAGTTGACAGGTAACAAAGAGAAAAAAGAGTGTAGCATAGCCTCATTGACAGAGAATGGGGTATCCTACACGTCTAATCCAGACATTTGCTGTTTGTTACAAAAAAGTTTTGTTGTGAACGATTGATTTTTCCAGTGAAATTGGTAAGTTTAAAGATTTAAATAGAAGAGAAGCAGAGGATCTCCCGCATACATATGTAACTAATGAAGAAGTCATTTCAGCAATTAAACGCCTTAAAATTAGAAGCTCTGCAACAATTCAAGAGATTCCATGCATAGTATTTAAGAAATGCGCATCAATAGTCGGATTATTAGCGTAGGACTATCTAATTTCCCATTTCTTTCTTGTAGGTGATTTCCCAACACAGCTGAAATTGGCAAGGGTAACGCCTATTTATAAGGAAAAAAGAGTGATAGGAATTCTTATCGACCTATATCAACTCTTCCAATTATAGGGAAATTATTGAAAAATATTTACACAAGAGGTTATTACCATATGGATGCCTCTGAAGCTTTTAAGTGCAAAACCAGCATGGTTTTTCGAAGGCAGGTCAACGCCATCGTGCCCTTACCTAGCATGTACAGATTTTATCCATACTAGGAAAACGCTTAACTCCGCCGCGTTGTTGGATGAGCCGTAATTTTGTGCATTGAGCGGCCATGTGTAACGCGGATTTTCTGTTGTTCTGTGGAAAAAATTATTGCTTAGTCGAAGATTTTTTTAAATTAAATAATAAAATAAAAATTAACTTAATTTTTTTAATAAATCATGTAATTTTTAAAAAAATAAAAATCGTAAATTTGCAATTTTCATAAGAAAATATTATTCGAGTTGGCGCTCAAATTTATACAGTATATAAATTGATGAAATTAAGGTTCTGTGAAAAAAATCCTTACAATAGGATAAGCATGTAGGTGTTATAGTCAAAGAATTGTTTTAAAAAAGAAAAAACCGAAAATTTTCGATTTACATGAAAAATAAATTTTTTGATTACGCTCAATTTCACATGTATCTAATTCTAAAATTAAGGTTCTGTGAAAAAATCATTACAATCGTATGAAGCATGTAGGTGTTATAAGTCGAAGAATTTAAAAAAATCGAAAAATCGTAAAATTGCAATTTTTATGAGAAACATGTCCGATTGCGCTCAAAAACGTGCAGTTTCTAAGTTCAAGATTTCGAAGGCCTCCATAAAATTTCATTAGCAATTGAGTATCGGTTTAGCCGGAATCGTGTTACACACAAAAAAAACAAAAAAAAAAACATTCGGATTTTTTTCTCCAGTGTAGTGAAACATGGAATCTTTCGCTTCGCTCGCTACGCTCATCCAATAAGGGATTGATAAACGTAATGGTAGGTTGGAGCTGTCTTTGTTGCTCTCGGAAAGTATTTTGATTCGAAGTACCTTTTTTACCTCTCTTTTAATAAATTAAACACCAGGTTTAACGTATGTTCCTTATTTGTTGTCAATTTTGGCGGATTAATTTTTTAAAAAGAAAAATGTTTATAAAATCTTGCAAAATATAGTTCAAAAGTATTCAATATTTTTGTGGAGTACCCAAGGATCATATTAGACCCCTATTATTTATCCTTTAATATTGATGATATAGGGTACTACTATATGGGAGGAATCAATTATATCTTATTTCTGATGACTTGTTCTTTTATTTAGCAGGTGTGGATGTCGAAGAATCGTAAGACGTCTTCAAGAAGTTCTAAAGAGATGGATGATTGGTTTAAAATTCAGGAACTTGAATATTATTATCGCAAAACAAATTTTTATGATTTTTCATAGCTACCTAATGATAAAGCATGAATGGATTCATTTGATGTTGAATGTAATGGAAAGTTAATTTCTAGAGTGTAATGATTTAAATATCTTGGAGTTTTTTTCTTAGATTGTGATTTAAATTTAAGAAACTTATGAATATGTGTGTAATAAAGTATCATCAGCAATTGAATTATAAGTAGAATGAAGAGGTTTGTAACTGAGGAGAATGTTGAGGTTACTTATGTAGATTCTTATATTCACTCCTGTTATTTGATTATTGCTTAGTGGTTTGGGCTAAGACCTCTACTGAGTATGTTGTCTCCAGAGAAATTGAACATCTGTTTTGAATTCATTCCCTTGAGCAAGATTTGCAGTCTGATTGTTTCACGATTGAGGAAAGGATGAAGTATAGCGTGCTGGTAAATACATACAAAGTATTGAAAGATATGTTTTTAGGTATTCTACTCCAGTGGTTCTCAACCGGTGGTCCGCGGACCACAGGACAGATTACATTTTTATGCATGTTATACATTATAAATTTATATTATTAATTTCATATATTTTTAGCATCCTGTTATTTTCATTTTCTCTTTGCGGTACTTGCAATTACAACCGAACCGTAACATTGAACATTGTCAACTTAGCTAGCTTCATAAGTGCTTGCTTTGTAATAGGTTTGATACACACATAGTAAGGCCTATGCCTCAGATGATAACAATTAATAAAACCCCTCCTTGTGCTACAACCACACACGTTACCTCGTACCAGTATTTACTATACCGTGGGTTTATTTTTAAAAGTATTATTTTGTTTCAATAAGAAAATTTTATTAATCATTCAATCCATTTTAACAAGAAAATAATGCCGTTTGTATTCCCATGTGTTGTGGGGAGCGAATCGTCACTAAAGTGGGTGAAGGGGCACATAGTATCGTAATAAAGAAATTATATACTCATCTGATACCAATTCAACAAAGTACTAAAATCAAATCAAATCCTAAATATATGTCAGATAACTTTTCATTCCCGGGCGAAACAGCGCAGGCCACCAAATCCTCAAAAAAATGACAGTTGCAGGTGCAACTTTTTTGCACTGATTCTTACTACAAAAACTGCAAAAATCATGAGTCATTAAAGTTTGTAAAAAATGCATAAAAGATGCACAAATAAATATTTCAATAAAAAACAAACCCGCCCCATCTGCTCACAGTAATTATAATTAATTTTCTCACCTAACTACTAAGTCAGGCTGCAGAGAAAGTTTCATATTTTCTTGTAGTAACGTATATCTATATAAACTATAGTCTGTTAACTCTGTGACTGGCGGCGGAACCGCGTTTTGCCACGCGAGACTTTTTCGCGCCGAGGAGCGGATAAACGCGTACATTTTGGACGCTTCCTCCGCGAGAAGGATTCGAATTTTCCGAAAAAATACCCCCGACCCGAAAAAAACTGCTTCCGGGTCAAAAGTCGAAAGAATCGCGAAAAACCCGTTTTTTGGCATTTTTGTACTCCGCGGTTGCGCGCCCGAAAGTACGCTTCGCGCCAAACGTCGACGGTACCGACGCGTTCGAATGACTACCAGGTACGAGTAACGTGAAGGGTTCCGGACCGACTCCCATACTTTCGCCGGTACGACGAAAACTTTTCAAATTTTTGAGCAAGGAAATTTAGAAAAAACGGATATATTACTTGTAGCATTCCCAAAAAGTCGTTTTTTTGTTGTCAACGTGTACACAATAGAATAAACCTCCGGTCAATTGGAGCACATTTTTGAAAAAAATTTCGTCTCTTTTTTATGGACATGTTTTGGATTTCCGGTTCCAATTTGAATTTTTCGGTTTACGGTAGAGCCCAAAGTTTGCCACTTACAAAAGGCAATGATTGGTTACAAGTTTTTTAAAAAAATTGTCCGCACTTCTTTTTCAAAATGCGCGAAAAAATCCAAACTGACAATTTTGAAAATTTTACAGTGCAATTTAAAAAAAATTAAAAAATCGCTTCCCTTGGTTTGATTCCGAGAACCGAGGCACATTAATGTAGAGGAATGATGAAGGTATTTTAATAAAATTAGTTTGAGAACTTTGTTTCGAACCCCGGATCAGTAGATGCCCTTCGAATACGATTCTGGACACTTTTTTACCGTTTGATTTTTCCTTTAAATCCTAAAAGTATGTACACATTTTTTTCTAAAATTTAACGGATGGTTATCCGACTGATAGAACCTTTGCGATAATCGTGATACCAAATGACCATTTGTGCATTTGTATACACGTTATGGACCGACCAAAAATATTCCGTGCGTGTCCGTTTTGCTTCAAAAAATCATATTTTGTTTTCTCACGGTTGCCCGCGCCAAGTAGGGCTTTGCATCCGAACACCACGACACAAAGCGTTCGAAATCTTTCAGGGTACAGGCACCGTCAAGGGTTTAGGATCGTTAACATTTCTTTGGCCGGGCAATGATAACATTTTGAATGCTCAGTAATTTTCGAAAAAGTTAAATTTGCTGTTAAATGAAAAAAATGTTTAAAAAATCTGAATTTATCAATTCCTTACGCGTGTGTAAATGCCCGTGCTAGTTAACGCGGGGGGTCCGGACGGCAAAATGTTACCGTCTCTTTTTTTGTGAGGGGGGGGGGGGGAAATTGTTGGATTTCATTTTTTCATTTTTTTAAATTTGAGATGCGCTGTAGAGCCCGAGGTTTTGACATCCGAAAGCCAATGAAATAGCAAACGGGTTAAACCAAATTTGCCCCGATATTTCCTTTCCGATTGCGAGGGAATAATTGCAAAGTTGGAATTTTTAACATTTTTGCGTGCAACTTTAAAAGTTTAAAAGTTTTGTTTTCCTCGGTTCGATTTGAGACGACAAGGGCTCGTTAAAGTAGCGGAAGAATACTGAATGTAAATAAAATGGGTTTGAGAACCTGTGTTCGAACCTGGTTAGGTGGAAGCCTTCGAGTTCGTCGGGACCTTTTTGATAGTTTAAATTTGCTTCAAGGTCACAAAAGCACGGTAAATTTTTTGTAAATTTCAAGAATTGTAAAAACCACTGGATCCGATCTTTACGGAAATTGTCCCCGCACAAACATCACGTAGTTTGGCCTACGTTTGAAGGGTAGACAGGGGGGGGAGACAAGATTGCAATGCGTGTCCGGTTTTTGCATAGAAAAATCAACAGTCTTTTACACATTCTTTTTTTGAATGACCCCAAACGGGCCCTATTTCGACTTTTTATTCCCTACCATGTTTGGTCTCATCCTTTCTAACAAGATCGAACTTTATAAAAAAATTACTTTGACTCCTATTTCGATGTCCTGAGCGCCAAAACGCACTCAACGTGGGGGGGGGGGAGGGGGGGTTAAAAAACAAGCCCGATAAAAAAACGTCATTTTCGTTGCATGCAACTGAAAAACGTCATTAACGGATATGCCCTTCAACATTCGATTTTCCTTTGTTGACTTATAAAATCCTCTAAGTTTGGAGATTACGCCCACAACATCTCACCATTCGTTTCCAGATCCCTGGCGCAAAACGCACATTAAAAATTTGAATCCTCTCGTCGGTGAATTTTTTACGCTAATTATATACTGATCACAACATATTAATAAATGCGTTCGTAAGCTTGAAAGGCCTCCCTACATTCAGATACAAACACTTGGCCTACATTGATAAGAATCTTATTTTTAGCTATGAGTGGGTAAATCCGTCAGGCAATTGTAGTCTGGTTGAAGTTGGGGGCTGTTATTGGGAAACCTATTTTTTATCAGTAACGAATGTCCATATAAAACTCCACATATTCACTGCACTCGATAACATCATGACATATAAGCGTTTAGACACTTAGTGCAAATCGAGACGCATAGACTTCCACCAATAGTGGGGCTCAGCCCGCCTAGGTGCAACCAAAGTATCGAGACGACATTTACTACTTCCACTAATAGAAATAATGTTTTATACTAGCGACTTCCTTTACGTTGGGTCAGTGGCGCTTTGGGGGGGGGGGCAAGTCAAGTCAACGAACACGACGAGGGATTGAGAGGACAAAGTGGCGGAGTGATGGGGGGGGGGGGAAGTCGAGTTTTATAAAGAATACTTATTCAGTGAAATTTATTAACTTTTTCCAGTACGATCCGTATTTCGTGACTGTTTTGGTGTTTTGACTAGATGCCGTTCTGACAACCTGTTTTGTGTGTGTGTGTGTGTGGGGGGGGGGGGGGTTTGGAAATATAAATTAAGACATTTCATTGATCTCTTCACAATTTAATTTTGAGGCAATTCATGGGCGCCAGTGGCTGCATCAGAGGTTACGGCCCTACCCTAATTTAGTTTCGTTTCTTTTTAAGTGGTTGGTCATTTTTGGAAATCAATAAAAACATTGATTCTTTTATAGCTTGGGCAATTTTCGTCCGATCGGTTTCATCTCCGGCTCTATAGAACTGTATTGTCAAACGAGCAGTGGTTTTTAGAGGGGAATTTTTAAAGTCCAATACAGTGCTCAGGGATTCCGTCACCTTTTTTGGGGCATTTTCAAAATTTTAATTTAATTTTTCCTTCCGATTACGTCAGGGGGCCGCATTTCCGAACACCTTCATTTCACGTTGCCAAAAACTTTTTTGAATGTACCTTCAAAATAGTAGTTGGTCATTTTGTGGATAAACTTTTTCCTTTTGTATTATATCTTCACATTACATACGGTCAGGTACATCTCGAGCGCTACGGTACCGACGGACGAGGGGCATATTTTGATACCCGACCCAATGTCCCCACGGAAAACTTTTTGTCCAGGATTAATGAAAAATTGTCGTATGTCTGGTCCTGTCCTCTTGGATTTGCGGATCTGTCGCGGACGAGGCTAAGATTTAGACTTTACGTAAAAATAGTTGTCTCGAATTGTCCCAGGAAAACATTTCTCCCACATTTTACACAAAAGGCGTAAAATTATCAATTTCGAAATCATTTTGCACCGTACTTAGAGGCGGCGGACAGCAGTCCGGCGGCGTACTGAAAGTGTCCCCGAAACAAATTTTGTCCACCGTCTGCGGATAAACGACAAACTAATCACCCGAAAACTATCTTATCGCGGCCGTACGCGACCGATCGCGATTTTGTCGCCGTCAACGAGGTTTTTCCAACTCCGAGGTTTTCCAAGTACGAGGTTTTCCATTCCCTCCGCGTAGCGGCTTTCAAGCCGCGCTTGCGCGACTTGTCAAAACAATAGTTTACAATGGGGGCAAGCCGAGAGAGTTTGAGGTAAAACTGATACAAAAACAATTACTAGTTTTATAACTACGACAATTAATGATAGTCTCTCGATGCCCTCCCTACTTTAACAAGAAAATTATTGTTCTCTCCATTATATACCCTCTCCCCCCCCCCCCCATAACTATAATAACTATAGGGCCTAAATTTGAATGTGGTGGTCCATCCGATTTATGAGGTTGTGAAGGTGGTCCGTGTGCAACAAAAGGTTGAGAAACACTGTTCTACCTAATATTTTTAAAATTGTTGATCGTGATAGAAATTCTACTTTAATTAACTCATTGGAAGTTCGTACATTAAATTCTGAAGCATTTAGAAAGTCATTTATGTACAGAGGCATATCCTATTGGAATTCAATTTCTTATGATATTAGAAGCCAGTTTACTGATCTAGGAATTGTTAATTGTACAATTTAAAAGTAAAATTGAAGCAATGATAATGAATCAAAGAGCAAAGAATTGATTTTTTACTATTTATTTGTAGGTTATTGTCTGTGTATTTGTGTAATGTTAATTTACCTTCATAAGTTCTTATTAACGATTTTGCTTTTCTTTTTGTTTGTTCATTTGCTTTGATTATGATATAATCAATGTATTTTCAATTATATTTTTCTGCCTAGATTTTCTGGTTACCGCCCACTGATGAAGCAACAGGTGTCCTGTATCATTGCTGTGATCAGTTTTTGACATGAACAATTTTAAATAATTATATATCTGATAATAATTATTTATTAGAGTCAAGATTTTTTTGGACCAAACTGTTATCAAGATTTGAACACAAAAATGAAGATTGAACACAAGAATAAAGATTCGGGTTCGGTGGTTTCTTCCGCGAAAGTTTTTTGATTATACTCCCTGATTTGCTGTTCCTGATTTTTGGCAAACCTCATATTCGTTTGAGTGGGATCGTCTAATACCTAAATCAGTTTTTTCTTTTCGTTTTTCTTTTTAGGCCTAATGTTTTTTTATTTTTTATTTTTTCCTTTCTCTTTCTATTTTTCTTTTTTTCTTCCTTTTTTCCTTTTTTACCTTTTTTTCCTTTTCTTTTCATTCCCCACCCTTTTTTATATTTGATTCATTAATTAAATACATTTTATATCATTTTCATTTGTTAACAAAATTGTTGTGTTTAAATGCATTGTTGTTGTAATGCTAATATTTCAAATATGTACTTAAATGTAGTTTATTGTAGTTTCTGCATCTATGTAATTAGATTTATTTAGTTGTCCTCCTTTGTAAATCAGTTTTTATAACTGAATAGGATAGACGTTAAATAAATAATAAATAAATAAATGCTCTCAGGTAGTAGGGTTAATTGTTGCATTCCCAAGGGTGTTTTCGGAAACCTTGATCTGGTTAACCCGACCGGATCCCGACATAAATTGGCGTTCGGAAACCAGCCCGATTCAAAGTATCTGCGTTCGAAAAGCTTAAGAGATCCATCGGATCACGTAATCGGGTTGGATCTAAGTGATCCTTAATCAGAGGAGGGTCAAGTGGGTTGGATCCGATCCAATCGATTCCGAGGTTTCCGAAAACACCCCAAGACACAGCCTTTGTAACCCTATACAATGAGAACTTAATTAGATAGGCCCTACCCCTAATGTGGCAATCCATCAATATATTCAAATTTCAAACATCAGGATATGCAGTTGTGGACAACACTTTTCCAATCAACCAAGTTAAAGGAACTATGAATTAAACTGCCTATGCCTAAACTGCACAGAGTATTAACTACCTAGGGCCTATTTAAGCAATTAGCAATTTGAGGAAAATTAAAAATTTCACACACTGGAGAAATTATTTGAGACAAGATTTTAACTCAACAATTTTCACAAAACATGCAGATTGTACACTAAATTACCCAAATATTTCCCCCCTCCCCACACAATTAACTTTTGGAAACATGTTAGGGTATGTAGGCCCTACAGATAGCCTACTAATTACCAACTTAAGTTTTCAATTACAAATGATAAATGTGGAATCAAGATAGTCTGTACCAAGCAAAGTAGTCATGCATATGGACAAAATACTCATTTTTAAAGGGGTGTATCTTCTAAATCCCCTTGAATTACAAAACCAAAATTTTAGGACATGTTAATCACATAGGAGGACAAACCAACAAAAAAAAATCAGATTTTTAACAGGTCCCCCTTTGGTAATATTTGACCTTGAAAGTGTCAAATATTGGATTTTTCCCAACTTTGGGATTTTTTGGGGACAATAAGGGTTGTAAATTTCAGGTAGTAGATAAAGGGTGTTTAAAATACTTAGACCTAGGCCTACATAAGCATTGTTGAAGCACATAATTTAAAAAAAAAATGTATTCATTTTTACCTATTGAGCTCCAAAAATCCTGAAAATCACAATTTATTTGAGTGACTTTACCCTTGAACGTAACAAACCAGGGAGGGTTTTTCCCCACCTAGACCAACATAATTTGAAAGGTAGTAATGTTGTGTTTGTGTTTGTTTGTTTGGTTCCAAAATTTTGAACGGTCATCAAATTCTAGCAATTAACGCAAAACCTTAAAATGTCAATTATTGCTGCATCGGAAAAGGTTCCCAAGTCCGTAAGATCTACGCCTATACGGTTTGAGCTAAAAAAAAAGCTGTTTAATAGGCCTACTCATGGGTACCAATTATTTACTAAAAATTTATTAAAATTTATTAAAATTATGTCAGTAGGCCTACATTACATTTAAATTGCGACAGTCATGAGAGTATAGGTCGACTGCTCTCAAAAACAGAGTTTGACCAAGAGCAGTTTCCCATAGGTGTAGGTATTATAGGCCTACTGCTATATGCCTATATTATAATGTCACTAGCGTAAGAGGTATGAATATAAATTATTTGATATAGTTATAAACACATGTTTTATAATATGGTTTACATTTAGATAACGATAATAGAAAAACGTTAAAAATTAAAGGAATAACATTAATTCGTTAATAACGATTTGTTTCAAGGATACAGATTAATGATTAAAATAAACAAAATAAGAATTATCAATATAACTACCTAGGTCGAGATAAGTACTAGGTAGCATTTAGTAGGCTGAGCAGATGGTATTTTCAGCTCTTTAAAAAATACAATTTACGATTTGAACTGGTTATATTTATGTTAGCAGGCGCGAAACACCTTTATTAACTTTTTGTTAAGCTTTTTTTTACGCAATTGCGTTCACCATAATGTCAATAAAGTATTCTAAACTAAAGATCAATAGTTTGCTTTGTCGACCGAACATTAATAGTTTGTTGATTCCCTTTCATTTATGTTAACTTCAGATTTGACGACGAAACCATACGTATTATACTTGCTGTTGTCATGACAAAAGTAAAGTTGTCATAATACTATTACGCGTGGCCATCGACTCTAATGTCGCCACTTGTAAGATATGACTCGTCATCTCGCGTGTGTAAGTTGCAAGACTGGACCTTTTTATCAAGACTCTCCGTGCTCGCAGTGACAAGCCAAGTGATAGACGAATCTAGCTCGAAGAAGCCACACTGTGGAACTAGTGTACAACTACAAGGCGGACGTGTTTTGGTTCCAAGTCTCAGTATAAATTGAATATAACTTAGTTATAACAGTTTAACACAAGGCAATAGGTACGCGGGTCTCAAATTCTTTCAATCTAACGTCAGTGACATTGGGACTTTATTCTTGGGACCCAGTTTATTAAGTCCGATAGTGCGTCTACCTATTCACAAGACTGTGGTGTATTATAATGTATTATAATGTGTATTATAATGCGCGTACAGTGCGTGTTAAACTGTAAATTCAGTGCATAGGATAGGAACGTGTTTTTAAGGCACATTTGTGGTCTGGTGAAACCTCTAACCTACAAATTCTTTCTACCAAGCGTCATCTATGATTTACGCGGGCTTTTCAACCAAACTCCTGTTACGAGGACAGGTAAGTGTTCCGGATAAGAATATTCGAGTTAACGTAACACAGGGATCAGATTTACTGAACATTAATAAATTAGTGCGTGTATACAATATGTTTAGGTTGGCATTCAACAAAACTCATTTTAAGATGACATGGATATGATACCGTTAAGAATATTCGAGTTAAGGTGGGAAATCCAGCCATGTAGTACCAAATTTCTTCACTCGAGCGCTGTGCACCGTGACATTTACGTGAGGCTGCGATCTAGGTTCTAAATAAGAACTAAATATAGTTCACGACTTCTGTGAAAGATAGCGTTGTTTTACGCATGCGCACTCCATTCATTTGTCGGCGGGTGATTCGAATACCCTGATTCTATTGGTTGTCTTGAAGAATCAGTCTGAAGTTCCCCCCCCCCCCTAACCACTCCGTCAACTGGAGCACACAATAAAATTTGGTCCCCGACCGACCCGCCAAACCTTTCTATAACCCTCGGGAGATCCTCAGGTGCCCCCCTTTGTCAAAAGTAAATACCATCTCAAAACTAAAAGCGGGTTGATAATTTTTTCTAAATTTTAAAAATTATTGTCTATTTAATTTTTCTAAGCATTTTCTTTTTTTTTGCGAAGTGTTTCGTTAATTTTAATGGAAATATTCAAAAAAAATCATATAAATAGTTATGTTATTTTTTCTCCCCCTTTTAAAATTTGGGGGTTTAAAGTTCGTTTAAAAAAAATTTTTGGCCTGTTATGATTTGATAAAAACACCATATATAATCCCCAAAATTTTAAAAAAATTACGCGATTTAACTATCACTTATAAAATTCCCATATATGTATTGTCATTTTCTTTTGGAATGAAAATTGAAAACCCTCAGTGGGGTCCTAAAATCTCTTTTGTATTTGCATGGGCAACTAAATTTTTCAAAAAAAATTTTCCTTTTTGAAGGTTAAGGATCTGGAGCATTTGCGGTCTGTAAAAATTTTATTTTTAAATGCCCCAAAACTTAAAAAATATAACTTTATTATTTCAATCTTACACTTAATGATAATCGATAAAAATTTGGGACTAAGTACTACACATTGTCTACTTGTTTTTTTTTGGGTTTTTTTGGGTTTTTTGTGTGGCGATTGTGTTTAGTTTCAAATAATGTGTTTATATACTACTCATTAAATATATAAAAACACCCTTTTCCCAACATTGCGGGCGGGGGGGTGGAGTCACCAGTTTTCTCGGGCATCTTTAGTGCTTGCTAGCCAGGCCCCCAACCCCTCATCTTCTCCTCGTTTTCCCTAACCGGCATTTCAATATTCTCTCCACTTTTTCCCTGTCCCCCCAGAGTCTTTTTCAAAAAACCCTACCCCATTTTTTCCCTCTTTTTTCGACGTTTTGCGTTTTTGGCCCCCGCCATCTATCTCTTGGCCCCAAATTTTGTTACTCCCCCACATTACTTTTTCAAATTCTCTCTTGGGATTCTGTCTTGCTTATTCTTCTTACATGTCCATACCACCTGATTTTTCTTTTCCTATTTATCTCTTTAGATTTCCACTCCTAATTTGTTCTTGTTTTAGCTTGTACCTTGTCTATTTTTGTTATGCCCATGAATTACAAAAATTGTAATTCAATAGTTGCTACTTTTTACCCAAGACCCTCGATCCTCTTTTCGTATCCAGGTTTGTTCCTGCAAATTTCTTTTTGTAAATGTTACCTGATTAAATAAAAAAGGTTTTAAAATAATTTATTTGTCCCTTGAAAATAAGTTGTCATTTGCATTGATGGGTTTGCAATCAATGAAAAGGGGCCGGTCCCGAGCCCCCTTTTGGTGAAAAGAAAAAGACTAATGAAACTTTGTTGCAATAATAATTTTACGGACGCAGTTCGTCCTCTGTCCTGTGAATTGCTCTGCATCTGGCCCCGGGGGCTACACCCCAAATACGCTCCCCGCCCACTTCGATTGACATTTTTTTTGTTTGGGGGAGGGGTGTTGTCACCAACCCGCTTTTCCTTATTTCTAATGTGCGTAATTACCCGTGGCGCCTTTCACCGGGGTAAATAGCATCGGTACCGGGTAAATCCCGGTAAAAAACTACAAAATTTTCAATATTTACCCGGACCAACCGCAAAAAGTCGCAAAAAAACAACCGAGGATTTTTTTTTTTTCTCGACAAATAAAAGCGAAGGTTGATTTGGCGGTAGAAACAAACGGGTGTGCAGGTGTCATTTGGGTTGGGGGGGGAGAGGTGGATTGGTCAATGGTCAGGCATGCCATTATCTCAAACAAGCTCGATTCCCGGGAAGTACAGACATTCCTTTTGGCAATATGGGGTTGACGACGTTATTTTGCCATTTTTGCTTTTTCATCTTGGGCTTGACCCCAAGGGGGGGCAATGCGGAAACCCAGCTACATTATGTAGACGTTAACAGTGAGTGGTTTTTAATCGATTATTTCGTTTCAACGTATGTGAAGTTTTAAGTGACTGTTTTGTGAAATTTTACGTTTTTGTGGGGTCATGGTACTATTTTAAAACTGCAGTTTGTGGATGTTCAATTTTAATTGGTGTTGTTAGCGCCGTTTTTTTTTCCATTAGTAAGGGTTACGGCAATCATGATGCTACAAACTAAAACAAAAATAGTGATTTAAAAAAGAATCCTAACGTTTTTTGCGCTTTTCGGTTTGCATTTTTTAGAGAGCGATTGAACTAAGTCAGAAAACATTTTAATTTTCATTATCACTAAAACTATTATTTTTCTCATCAAAAACTTTTTCGATTGTTCAAACATGGCTTATCTTGTACCGAATAATGTATATTTAATTTGTAAATATTTTAATTATTTTTAACTATTTTTATTCAAAGTATACGTTTTAGTTTGTTTTGGTAATAACAATAAAAATTAAAGTTAAAAATATAACTTTTTCCTAGATGAAAATTAATCTTCCCCCTACTAAAGTTTTAAAAATTAAAAAATTTTTTTTAAGGGGTTTTATTTTAAAATTTTTTAATATTTTGGAAAATAAAAAGACTGCCTATTTGTTTTTGCCCCCCGAAAACCCTACTGCTGAAATTTTTGGGTCTCCCATAGGGTACTTATTACCGCTTTCGGGGGGACAGTCCCCATATTTAAACAAAGCCCCACGTCCCCCCACCCGCTCAACGTGTCCCCGCTTTTGGTAAAACATATTTCCCATTCTAACTTACAATACAGATACCCGCAATCCCCGATTCCAATCGTCTTTTAGTTATTAACATTTAAGTACCCGCGTTCCTTATTAGCCCAAAAACCCAAAATCAATACTTTTCTTCTGTCTATATTTCCATTTTTTTTTATGTTTTCGTTTTTTTTAAACTACATAAAAGAAATTATTTTACTTTTGATTCAGTCGGTAATTTATCGAAACCTCAGAAATCACTCTAAAAAACCCCAAATTTCAAAAATTTCCTGCGGCACTGTAATTGAAGCCCCCCCAAAAACCCCCCCCTACTTTCCTTAAAGTCCCTTCCTCCGCATCTTACCCGGGAATATTATACCCGGGTACGCCCCTGGCCCTTTAAAGTATTTTTGGGACCATAGACGCTGAAAAAATTTCCGGGGCCCCTGCTATTCACAACATAAATGAATATTTATGTGAGAGGGATTTTAAAATGAACAAAAATTTAAAAAATATTTTGGCTACCAAAATTTAATTTAAAACGATGCAAGGAAAACATAAAAAATCTAACCCTCGACTTCACACAAACCCCAACAACGGACAAAATACTACAAATGTTTTTTTTCAACCACGTTGTTGGATAAGCACGTTTATTGGTGCGTTGAGCCGATATGATTGATGATGATACACATTGGCTTCTTTTCCCCATTGTAATCATGGATTTTTTTTATGTAGTACTAATACAAAATTGAGTTTATCTTATATACTAAAGAGGGTATGGGCATGTCCATAACCGTATACTAGCCAACCTAGCTGTCCCGTTGTGGGACAGGTAAACCACAATAAACTAACTCTATATATATGACCATACCAACCTGGCTGTGAATAAATAGCAGATTTCAACGAGTAGTTTTAACAACTCTTTACAATAATGTTCAAGAGAGATATTACGTTGATATTACTTAACATTGGTCAAATACACAGGTCTTAGGTTAGAGATAGTTCAAGTCTCCTACAAATTTTATTACAATCGGAGTAGACGAGTAGCCATGAAAGTGGTAGAGAACGAAGAAATTATGAATAATTTTTCATGTCATGAGATGTTCATATTAAATAATTCATCGAAAAGCTTGTCAAACCTAAGTTCAGTAATTATTTTGAAGGTGTCCATAAAGAGTGCTATATTTTGAGTTCACGGGAAATTTGGGGCCACTTAGCTCGAAGTAGGGGGGGGGGGGCTAGCTGGAGGGGTTCTAGGCGCACGCCTAGTGCGCCTAGGTCTAAATACGCCCCTAATGACGAGTTGTATTCAGGCGTAATTCAAATCCTATACTCCTATAGCCCACCGCGAAAATAGCGCGGACGATTGCAGGAAAAAAAACATCGTGCGCTAAGCAATTCTTTCAGATTGCCCAACTCACAAGCACCAAATGTTTACTTTTCGAGGGTTTGGTTTTGTTCTGGTCGTTCGTTAGACGTTCGGGTTATACAAATATTAGGCCTGTGGGTCCGGTAGTACGGTTTCGATTCCCTACTGCTTCAAAATACCCCATCAATAAAATTATATCATTTTCTGATTAGAATTGTTAAAATTGTTGTTTGCCATTGTGGTGTTGACTAGAATGAAGCGTCCATCTCATTATTTAATCACAAGGATAAAGATGTGCTATGACGATAGTAGATTATTTTGTGTGTACTCCCAGGGAATGCACCTGTCAGAACATGGCTTTACCTGGGACAGCATACAAGATGTTTTGGTTTTCTAACAATTACTATAGTTTTACTTCCTTTTTGGAGGGTAGGGGATGAGGTTGAGGGCACAATGATTTTGAAGATGACAACACCAAAACTAATCGAGGTTATCCTAAAGAGCCGGGCGTCAAAAAGAAGTATCTACCGACTGACGGAGGGGTTATAGAAAGGTGTGTTTGTGACATTAGGATTGGGCGAGGGGACAGAAAAGGCAAAAAATTGAGTGACTGTTTTGTTTTGTTTATGGAATACGGATATCCTATTATAGCACTTATCTGCGTTATTTTGTGAACGTTGTGGCACCTCAATCACATATTTGCTTATATTATCAATTATCAGTTGGTATAGTTTGATAAGTTTATTATACTGTTGTATTTTTTCCGTTCCAATTACTATACAAAAGATAATATTATATTCCCCTTGATTTATGATTAGTTACATGGCTACAACCAGGGGTCGAAATTAACGCTCGCCCGCTCGCCTGAGGCTAGTGAAACTTTGCTTGGGCTAGTAAAAATCTCATTTCACTAGCCCGACAGGCGAGTACTTTTTCCAGTGTTCCCAATTGACAACGATAACCTTACGAGTTTCCAAGTAGTTCGCTACCTAGTATGAAAATTCGTTCTAAATATGTAAACAAAATAAAAAATGCTTAATTTAGGCTAAAATTAATAATTTATGGTGAAAATTCGTTTTCGGTCACTCACTAGTCTCCCACACCCACACGTCAAACCCGACGAATATTGTGATTTCAAACATTTACGTATGCTCGTTTTACATCAATTTAACCTGTTTGATTGCGGGCTAGTAAATATGCTCTCGGGCTAGAGGACTATTGTTGCTATTAGCCCGAAGGGCTAGTGGCAAAAAAAGTTAATTTCGACCCCTGGCTACAACCATTTGTGTTGTCAGCAAACACGTACGGATACACTAACTCTCAGTGTAGGGGACTGTAGGGTACATTTTGTTTTGATTGAATAATACAATATTAGCAGATAATTTATGTGTTTGTATTGTGCTAATTGCCATCATCCTCACCATTACCATCCACAACATCATTATTACGATAATGTTTTTACTTTATAATAGAGACGAAATCCAGGTGGCTCCATCACGAATAAAATAATTGATGAAGATAAAAAACAATCGCCAAGTCTTCGAACTCATAGGTGTTTCAGTTTTTTGTCCGCAGAATAACGAATGGAAAGGATTCTGCTTGTTGTCGCTGGGGACTTTTGGGGATGGGGTAGCTGTATTGTTCGTAACCCTTGCTTTCAGCGGCCTTGTCTCCTAGTCGAGTGGACTAGCCGCATTCCTACCAATCACGTGACCGTCCCTCACCCAGCGACAGTGACTACGGAGTTGCTAGCTAATCCGTAAGACCGAGAGCGCGCCAGCCCCTAGAGTCAAGCCGCAAAACGGTATATTTTGTTTTTTATTTTTTTGCCTTATCATTTCAACTAATTAGTCGCTGAAACTTGGCCGTACCCAACATATAAGTTCAATACAACTGTGGAAATAAAATCCGTCCAATTGGATTAAAACGACGGGACGACAGTCGTAAATCCATTGTTTTCACAATACACATTGGTGATTTCTATCAAATTTACAAACAAAACTATTAAAGATAGAAAATAACATTGTGACTAGCTAATAGATATTAAAATTATCTAGAGATTGACATATTTCAATCACATACACAATGGCGTCTAATGGCCTATAAAAATGAGAAAGTGCACAAATCCAAGACACTTATTTTGCGTAGACACACACCCTGGTGTCGGCTTCTAAGCCCCTGTCTCCTAAGCCCCTGCACCTTTTTTTGGCTTCTAAGCCCCTGTGACCGACGGATGTGCTACACGTTGCGAAGCGGGGCTAAGAAGACAAACCGGTCCGGGCTTCAGAAGACTAAAAGTCTTCTTAGGCCCTGTCTCCTAACGCCCGCACGATGTTTTTGTTCGGTCGCACACGTTGCAAAGCGGGCTGTTCTTTGCTCGAGGTGAACCATTAATTCCCAAATGTTGGTGGTGGGTGGGGGTGGGGGGATAAAAATAAATCATTAGCAATATTCGATTGATTGGATATTGCTTAACGTCTCATTCAACTCGAAAATGTTGCAATTAAATCATGTAGGCATTGCAAAAGCACTGTTTTAATATGCATTGATTTTATTATGACAATTTATTCATAGTTGAATGTTGATAAAGAATTGGTTTTGGGAGAACTAACACCATAGTTTTCATTACTTAACAGTAACTGTGTAGCTGCGTGGGTAGACCCCAAATACACATAAATGTATAATATCTTTTACTTTGCATACTTAATATAATATAACTGCATAATTATGCCGATATGGGAACCTGCTCATCTAAAACATAAATATTGTGTCGTTTTCAATTATTGCTGGCACTCAATGTCGTCTAAGATGTAATAATGCTATTTACTACAAGTCAGAAATTAAAAAAGTCCGCCCCAACCGGGATTCGAACCCCGGGTCTCCCACACTCCAGGTGAGCGTCGTAACTACTAGACCATCAGGACGGGTAAATTTTAATCTATGAATTGTAGTTGCATTATACATCTGAAGGGCATGGTGAGGACGCTCACCTGGAATGTGGGAGACCTGTGGTTTGAATCCCGGTTGGGGCAAACTTTTTTAATTTCTGAATTGTAGTAAACTAGGAAGCTTCGCAAACGCTTTTTCAGGCGCGTTGTTGGATGAGCGTAATTTTTTTAAACGAAAAAAGCGTATAATTACGATTTTCATAAAAAATATTTTTCGATTACGCTCAAATTTCACACCAATATATTAATTCATAAAATAAAGGTTCTGTGAAAAAACCATTACAATCGGATTAAGCATGTATGTGTTATAAGTCGAAGAATTTAATTAAAAAACGAAAAAAATCGTAAAATTGCGATTTTCATGAGAAGTAATTTTTGATTTCGCTCAAAAACGTGGCAGTTCTAAGTTCAGAGATTTCAAAGGCCTTCAGAAAATTTTATCGCAATTGGAGTATCAATTTAACCGGAATCGTATCGCAATTGGAGTATCAATTTAGCCGGAATCGTGTTAACGAACACACAAAAATACAAACAGAAAAAAATTAAAAAAGAAAAACATTCCGGATTTTTTTTCTCCAGTGTAGTAGAATGGAATCTTCGCTTCGCTCGCTACGGTCATCAAATAGGTTGATTATTTTGGAGTAGACATCCACTTGTTGGCCAGTGGTGGGTGCGGGTTACAGGGGTGCATCTCTGAATTTTTCAATTGTTTTTATTTTTTCTAGGCCATTTAATCGTTGAACGAAATCTATTTCATACTTTTGATTCGTGTAAGGAATTGAAAATATAATTTCATTCACACTTTCATTTTATTTGTTTGTTCCGGAAATAATATTTTTGACTTTTCCAAAAAAAGAAGTAAAAATTACCCCAAATTGCCCGTTTTGGTTAAAACTAATACATCTAGGGGGGGGGGGGGGTATCTGACAGTCGTTGGTCTTCTAAGAGTTCACGAACGAACAAAGAATGAACGATTCTTCTTTTGGCCCTGCTACAAGTGTAGATCAAGTCCATACTTTATACTTTTCGACTGTAACAACTTTGTGTGACAACCATCATAACAGATTAGAACGTGCCATTTTCTTTTTAATTGGTTTTGCTTCTTTTTTCTTCTTCGTTTTTTGATGTGATGCTAATTTTAGAGAGCGCGATCATTACGTCTGCATATAGGAGTCGTTTATTGAACATCGAGTTGAACATAGATTCGTTAATTGATGCAAACTGAAAACGCAAGTGTCAGACATAGACTTTTGGAAATAAATTTAAGTAATAATATAGTTTTTTTCTCTATACACGAGTATCAATAAACTCATATTTTGGCCCCAGAACTCAGCTTGACCAGTGACCCCCACCCCCAGACGGGGGGCCACCAAGTCTTGCGGGGGCGGCTTTGATTACCGCTACGCCACTGTTTAAACCTTAATAACGGATAATTAATAGATTTTAATACATATATTTGGATGAGCGAAGCGAAGATTCCATTTCACTACACTGGAGAAAAAAATCCGGAATGTTTTTTTTTTTCTTTCTTTCTGTATTTTTGTGTGTTTGTTAACACGATTCCGGCTAAACCGATACTCCGATTGCAATGAAATTTTATGGAGACCTTTGAAATCTCTGAACTTAGAACTGCCACGTTTTTGAGCGCAATCGGGAAATTTTTTCACATAAAAAATGCAATTTTACGATTTTTTTCGATTTTTAAAAAATTTCTTTGACTTATAACACCTACATGCTTTATCCGATTGTAATGATTTTTTCACAGAACCTTAATTTTATGAATTAAGATATTCGTGTGAAATTTGAGCGTAATCGAAAAATTATTTCTTATGCAAATTGCAATTTTACGATTTTTTTCTTTTTAAAAAATTACGATTAATTAAAACAATTAAGTTAATTTTTTATTTTATTTAATTTAATTATATAAATTAAGTTAATTTTTTATATAATTTAATTTAATTAAAAAAAATCTTCGACTTAGTGATGATTTTTTCACAGAACAACAGAAAATCCGCGTAACACATGGCATCTCAATGCACCATATACGCTCATCCAACAACGCGGCGGGACTTAAGCGTTTTCCTAGTAATATGTAATGGTTAATGGATAGGCCTGAATGGGCATCCTACCATAGCAGATTTTTCAAGATTTATCGCGAATCAGGCAGAAAATCCTAGCACATTTTGGTGTATATGGCCTTTTTGACAGATTCAAAATACTTTTTTTTTATTAATTTTCTAGAATCGAGATAATAATATCGAAAAGTGCTACGATAGGTGCCTTTCTATTTCATTATATCTAATTTTGTGAAGCCTCATATTCATACATAAAATATGACTATGACAAAAATAATATATCAATGAATTACATAAAAAAATAAATTAAATTCCAAACGCTTCGGAAAACTATTTGTTTTTATTTTCATAGCATAGGTATTTTAATTAAATTTAATTGATTTTTGTTAAATACGCATCCCTTAAAATGGAAACCTAGTTTTCGGTAACGCAGGGAATAAAATTCTCTTTTTATGTAATTCAGTGTGATATTTTCTTTAAGCTAGTTAAGGCTATTGTATCGTCCTCTAAACTGTATTTTAAAATTAAAGGAAGATGACGGCAATCTTATCTAAATGAGTGAGGGTCTTGAAGATAACAAAAACATATATTTTGTATTTTTTGGGGCGGGACGATATGTACCTGTTAGCCATAATATGCAAATTTTGGGACAAAAGTGGGAACACTGGGCTAGGTGTTAATTTTGAGCGACGATTTTTTTAAATATTGTTACTTCACATCATTGCCTTCCACCTCCTTATAAGGAAAAACAATTTTTGAAATATCGTTCGATATACGATTTTGTTGTCGGGGTACAAATAAGAGTTTTGTACCTGCGGACGAAAAAAATAGAACATTGAACGATATTTCACAAAATTGTTTTTCCTTATAAGGAGGTGGAAGGCAATGGTTTTTAGAAACAATATAAAAAAATCGTCGCTCTAAATTAAGTATAACACCTAGCTCAGTGTTCCAACTTTTGTCCAAAAATTTGCATATAATGACTGACAGAGACGTAACATCCTGCCCAAAATAATAGATAATATATTTTTCCTTTATGTTTTAGACCCTCACTCATCTAGATAAGATTGCAGTCATCTTCCTTTGATTTTTAAATATAGTTTAGAGGACGATGCAACAGCCTTAAATAATAATATAATGGCATAATTATTTTTCGGGTTTATCAGTGCACTTTTATTACTTCAACCAACGTTTCCAGTTTAATTTTAAAGAAAATTTTTAAATAATCACAGAAAAATCAAGCAAAATCAACAAATTATATCAAAACAAGTACTGCCACTGGCAACAAGCTTTAGGTATACATTCTCACACATTAGTCAAAAGAGGTATAATTTAACTAAAATGTAGTAGAGGTATCCTTAATTACATCAACATGAATCAATATGTCTACAACATTCTATAATTAAACCAGGGAGTGAAGCGACTGAGTGTCTCCATTCAACTCAAACCCGGCGCTCATTCTGTGAGTATGTGTGCGTGCGTGTGTGTACGTCGAAAATCAGCCGAATCGCTGAACAGATTGAGCTGAAATTTTAGACAGGCATCCGGTGCAAGTTTACTGAGAACTGTTAACAAAATCAGCTAGAATCGTTGCGATTTAAACCTACAAGAAGTAACAAATTGAAAAATTGGCTGCTAATGTGTAGGACCTATTTTAAAAACAATTGTTGTTTTTGAAAAAATATTTTTGGTTTGTAAATTGCGCGGCCGTGAAAATGCAGTGCCAAAGGTGTATCGAATCTTGCACGATCAAGGTACCCCCACATTCCGCTCGGATATTGAGCAAACCTTGCAATCTTAACACGTTTTTTTTACTGGCTATGTTTTCTATAGTATTGTCACAGATGATAGACTATACACTGCGTTATATGCATTTCAAAACATGTTTAATAATTTTTAAAATACAATCCAGAAATAACAAAATCTTTCCCGACCAGTGGATTGGACCTAGGTATCCCAGTCCCACACATTTCGGGTATAAGGGCGTCTTAGCCAAAACTAGACTAGAAAAACGCCAAAGTCGTTGTTAGACGAGTGAGCGAGTCATATGTTTAGTACCCGGGAACATTACGCTTTTTAAGTTTAGTTGGTATAAGGGCGCGTCAACTGTAAGACCATATAATGATGATAGGCTATGTTTATATTGAAAGTAAAGGTGAAATTGAAAGTAGACCTACGAAAGCCTACGACAAGTTTTAAAGTATAGACCTATCTAAAAATATTACAATCGTATTTATATTTAAAATATATTGACATTTATTTATTCCTCATTAAATAAGCTTCATGCTCAATTTGATATTAGGTAGTCTGGGTGATTTTAAATTAATTAATTTTTAATTTTTATTAATAATAAATTCAGAGAAGCTCACCTTGGAGCCATCGAATTTTGAACTTCTCGTACCCGAAATAGTAATAGTGCCAATTTCCACGTTAGTTTCACTTTTTGCACTTAATTTGCCATTAGGCATAGGCCCTTTACTCCACTATTTTTGTATTCTTTTTCTATGCCTTATAATAATATTCTTAATACTACTCAAATTGTATACTTTCAAACCCCGAAATATACACGAAATAATATGTATCGCGGATCACTTCTCTGTGTCTTATATTTTAATTTCACGCTCGTCGTTTCGATCAACTGTGTGTATAATCATATTCGATTGCCTCAAGCGAAAACGACAGAAGTGTAAATGATCAGAAAAAATACAATTTTGTTTCTACTAATAAATTAATACAACTAAGGAACCCCGAAAAACTAATTCACTATGCTTTTTCTTGCTGTTCTTACAGGACCACTAGTGTTATTACTAGACCGCATTATTATTTCGATGCAATTCAGTGTTAACGTTCTTCCACTGTGGCTTAACATAAGACAAAATTTACATATTCGCATATATATTTTTTACTACCAAGGAGAGACGTCTCATGAACACTCGTTTTGTACTTCTTCCAAAAATTCGTATTTAAAAAATAAATAATGCGAACTTTTAGGTAATTTTTGTTAATTTACCCTGTTTTCACAAGTTTCCATTTACACAAAAAAACTAGTGCACGTTTTGTCCTTTTTAGGCTTTTTTACGCTGTAAACGACGAATGCACGTGAGATCAAATTTCATAGTCTTATAACATTTATGCTTCCGGTCCTGTGGGTACTAAGTTTTACAACTAGGAAGCTTCGCAAACGCTTTTTTTTAGTCGCGTTGATGGATGAGCTTTTTAATTATAAAATTTTTGGATGAGCGTAGCGAGCGAAGCGAAGATTCCATTCTAATACACTGGAGAAAAAAATCCGGAATGTTTTTTTTTCCTTTTTTTTCTTTTTGTATTTTTGTCTGTTTGTCCGCACGATTCCGGCTAAACCGATACTCCGATTGAGATGACATTTTATGGAGGCCTTCGAAATCTCTGAACTTAGAACTGCCACGTTTTTGAGCGCAATCGGAAAATTATTTCTCATGAAAATCGCAATTTTACGATTTTTTTCGATTTTTTAAACATTTCTTTGACTTATAACACCTACATGCTTTATCCGATTGTAATGAATTTTTTGCAGAACCTTAAGGTTATGAATTTATATATTAGTGTTAAATTTGAGCGCAATCGAGAAATTATTTATTATAAAAATCGCAATTTTACGATTTTTTTTTAACAATTATGATTAATAAATTAAAAAATTAAAGTTAATTTTTAATTTAATTTAATTTAATTTAATTAAATTTAAAAACAACTTAGTAATGATTTTTCCACAGAACAACAGAAAATTCGCATAACACATGGCAGCTCAATGCACCAATTACGCTCATCCAACAACGCGGCGGGACTTAAGCGTTTTCCTAGTAATATTAATTTAAAATAATAAAAACATATTAACACGGCCCATACAAAGCAATCATTAGGTCTGTTGGATCTTTGAATGTTTGTAACAAGGCTGTGGGTAAGGTATAAAATCTCATGTGAAGTTTTCATACAAGGCTGTGAGAAAGATCTAAAATCTATATTTTCGTGCTATTTGGGCGGATTCTGACCAAACGGGTGGGGCTACAACGTTTATATTTCACATGGACATTAATGTAAGGGTGATGTATTGACTTTTGAAAGAAAAAGTTTAAAAAGTTAGCCAGAATCTATAGAAATAAAGGTTTTAATATTTAACACACCAAAAAACTCAAATTAAAACCATTATTTCTATAGGTTCTGGCTAACTTTTTCAACTTTTTCTTTCAAATGTCAATACATCACCATGACCTTAATGTGCATGTGATTAATTGATTGATTGGATATTGCTTTACGTCTCATATTTATGCAACTTGGCTAATAGAGACGAAGGGAGGGACGTAAGGGATGACTCGGGGGGACAAGGGGTGGACAGGCCTGTGCTGGTCAGAACCAGCCAAAAGCATATGGGGAGGGCAGGGGTTCCCCCACGTCGTGGTCGTCTCCATCTGTGTCATCATCCGTCCGTGTTGTCTTTGTCGTCGCCGTCGGGGAGGTAGTCAAAGGGAAGGGGTTCCCGGACGACGACCCAGAACTCGCCATTAGTTTCAGGGAGTGAAACTCCCCTTTTCACGGGTCAAACCGCGAGAAGGTGTCGAGTTGGAATTTGAAGGCCCATGTGCATGTGAAATATGAACGTTGTATCCCCACCCGTTTGGTCAGAATCTGCCCAAATGTCACGAAAATATCGCACTAAAAACCGAAAAAAATCGTTAAAGTACGATATTCATGAGAAATATTTCTTCGATTGTACCCAAAAACGTAGCAAGTCTAAGTTCAGAGATTTCGAAGGTCCCCTCAAATTTTCATCAAGATCGCATATGCCGTTTTCCCGGTATTGAGCAAACATACAGACAGAAAAAAAAAAAAAAAAACACCCGAGCTAAATTTTTTGGGGGGTCGGTGAAATTGAAGTCTTCGCTTCGCTCATCCAAAAATCGATAGTTTAATGAACACTTAAAAATTCGTTATCATTTCTTATCCGTAATGGCTCATGGGAACAAACAAGGTTTTCGTGCGGGCGTTAGGAGACAGGGCCTAAGAAGACTTTTAGTCTTCTAAAGCCCGGACCGGTTTGTCTTCTTAGCCCCGCTTCGCAACGTGTAGCACAACCGTCGGTCACAGGGGCTTAGAAGCCAAAAAAAGGTCCAGGGGCTTAGGAGACAGGGGCTTAGAATACCGCCCCCACACCCTTAACGTAACAATGGGATCTGCTTAACTTGACATAATTAAATTTAAATAAACAAATTTATGTGGTTAGGCTAACTTTGACATAATGTTTGTCATATACATAGCTTGTTGTTGATATAACCTATCCTTTTGCTAGCAATAGGTGACATTATGAGTTTGTTATGATAATTCATAACCTGTTAGTACAACATTACAATTTTCTCAGTGTACCTAATCTAGTTATAGAAAATAAACACAATAAAATACTAAAGAATAATATACACTGTAGTGTTGGATAACACAATATGACAATATGCGTATGATTTAGCCTATTGAGCTGAGTGGAGCATTATGGTACTTGTTTTGATATCAGGTTATTAATGATACCTTCTATATATTGTTGAGTACAGTTAGTCAGCCATTTTGTTACATTAATTTTGAAACGGCTGTTTACTCCAGAGGTTCTGACTGATAATGGAAGAGAATTAAATAGTTTAGGTCGTAGAAATGCAGGGAAATGGATCTCCTCCTATCTCAGTAGCAGGAAGCAGTGTGTCCAGCTAGATTGTAATGAAGGATCATCAGGCTGGGTAGAAGTCAAGCATGGCCTACCACAGGGGTCTGTGTTGAGCCCTACTCTGTTCAGCCTCCATGTTAATGACCTACCAGCAAACGTAACACTAGGAAGAAAAACGCAATTTGCTGATGACACCAGTGCAGTGGTAGCTAGCAAGTCAAAAGAAATGCTGGGACAAGAGCTAAACCAAACTGTTACTGAAATAGTGGACTGTAGTAAACCCAACAAAATTGCACTGAATTTAAATAAAACCATTGCAGTTACGTTCTGCCTACGAGAAGAACAATTCAAACCTAACATCCCGATAGAAATCGCACAAGAAGCCAAGGTCCTAGGAGTATGGATTGACTATAGGATGAAATGGAACACACAAATTGACTATGTATGTAAAAACTTAAGCTCAGCTTGCTACTGCCTCAAAGCTATCGCCCGAGATTGCAATATTGATACGCTACGAACAGCTTACTTTGCAATGGTGCAATCCCGCTTACAATATGGAGTGATGTTCTGGGGTGGAGGAACAGGATGGCTGCGAGTCTTCAGACTTCAAAAACGAGCAGTGCGTACTGTGGCAGGGCTGCGACCTCGAGAATCGTGCAGAGAATGGTTTAAAACCCTGAAAATACATACGCTGACCAACCTCTACATCCTGGCAGTAGCCTTATATATTCGAGACAACCCTCACCTGACTGTTACAGCTGCCACAATACATGACCACAACACCAGAGAAGCCAGTAACATATTCATGGAGAGACATAGGCTACATCGGTTTGATTGCAGCCCTCTACATCTCGGGATCAAAATTACAAACAAATTGCCAAGAGAAATTCTTCAGTGTGCTAGCAGAATTGCTTTTAAAAGAAGCCTGGAATTGTTTTTATTAAAAAGAGCCTTTTACACCCTGTACGAACTAATTAAAGACTAAGCAATTCTTTGGTGTATTGTTTAAGCATTGTTACTGTTCTATGTGTTTTTTATCTGAAACAACCCATTCAGATGTAACTTTCTTTTTCTTTTTTTGGCGTGGTTTTGTTTTTGCATCGATAGGCATACTGTTTTTTATCTGTGATTTTATCTATATTTTGCCATTTCTATATCCCATACTACAAGTTTCATTTTTACATTTTTTGCATTTTTATTACCTGCTATTACCTCTTTGTAAAATGTTTTTAACTGAAATTTTAACACATCCAGGTGTAAAATCTTTTGGTGTGGTTTTGATTTGCTTTTACAGGCAAACTGTTTTTTAGCTGTCATCTTATGTAGGTATATATTGCCATACTTATATCTCTTAGGCCTATGACAAGTTTCAATATTGCATTTTATTACCTGCTATTACCTCTTCTCTTTTGTTAAGAGGATACGAGTCGACGAGATGCGACCGGCGCGGAGTCGAATGCAAGCGCTCGGTCTTGTGGCGATTGCAGGGAAATGGGTAGTAGGATCATTACCATATTTTGCAAGGTAGTTCACAAAGATGTGTTCGTTGATTCCCTCAAGCATTTTTTTAAAATTGTACAGCAGTGTTGACTTATGATGATATTAACATTGTAGAGAATGTTAAATTTGCCTCACGACCATGCAACTTTACCTCACAAAAGGATACGCTTGAAATTTTTTCTAGAAAAAGTAAGTTGGGCATATCACAGTTTGAATCAATGTGACCATGAAAAAAAAGTTTTATAACTGTAGGTTGAACAGTTTAATCAGAAATACACCAAACAAAAGTGCATGTTTTGCGTTCAAATATATTTCTCGCCGTCGGCTGGTAGCTCGCTCTGGTGCATTCCACCGAGCCGAGCGAGGAAGAGTGGGCCAGGCCTCCTATTGGCTGCCGAAGTCTGGCTGTCTTCACCCCCCCGCAACACACCCACCGACAACCGTTCCGAACTCATAGAGCTCTGCTCTCCGATTACGAAATGCGGCTGTTTTGTCTCGAGCGCGCTAGACAATAAAATATGAGACCAGATGTTTTACCTACCGACTCAACGCGGATGTAAGCGGCCAGCCGATTGTCAGTGATTGACGGGTCTAGAGATCTATATTATCCCCTTTTAGCATTCATTAAACATTCAGTATATAAATTAATTTGCAAGGCAACACTTTACCATTTATTATGATATAAAGTCAATGTCAAATTTAAAGTAAAAACCTCTTTGCGAGTTTTAAAATACATATATCCGCCTCCCCCTCCTACAAGAACTCAAAATTAATTAATTATAATAATTTCAATAGCATTTTTAATAATTTATTTTTTAGTGTTTTTTTTTACAAGGTTTTACAAAGAAATTGTTTAATTTCACATACTTTAGCATGAATTGGTCCATTTTAAACCAGATGGGCAAATATAAAAATTGAATCACCACTAAAACACAAATTTGTATAAATAGGCGAATAACACTAAAATTCGGGTTATTCGTGGTTCACATGACGAAAAACATGAACATCCAGATATTTATACTACAAAGCAATATTTTTTTAAATTTGCTTGTGTAGACATGATAATATTATTCAATCTAAGTTTTGAGAAAAATATCCCTGACGAGGAGTATTTTCTAATTTTTCACATGCATACTTCCTTTCTTTTCGACATTTATTATAGGCTAATATTTGCAAAGTCACTTTTTTGTTTAAGTACCGCTTTATGCACAACTTTTGAATAATTGACCCCGCTTTCTTTAAACATCGATATTGAAACTTTCATGTCCCTGATTCGAGTAATTTCATTTACCATAAATAATGCCCTTGACCTAGTGCCAGTAATACGGATCTGAGTCTGTGAATGGAACTTTTTCTGAGTTTTGTAAAAGATGGAACGAATAATGTGTTTTAATAAAAAATAATATGATCCATCAGTTCTTGTCTTAGGAGTTTGTAAACGGTGACTTTGGAGCCGTCCTAGCAACGAAGCACATAATAAATTCAGAGTTGTTCGGAATCGGCCTTGTTGATTCTAGCGTTGATCCGCGGGTTTTCGCACTGTCCATAACACTGATTGCTATATTTCGTATTACAAATATTGATCTTTGGTTGGTTATCGCTCACTCGTCGATTGCGTCGTGGCCTACTGGGTTGGCTTGGTCGCTTTGATTTGAAGTCCCCCACTGAAAATCAGTTATATAACTGAGTGGGTAGACTCTAAATACAATTTATTTATTTTTATTTATTTATTGAACAAATATTATTTGGCTTTGCACATTTTAGTCTTGATGAGCCCTGCATGTGTACACACATTTTAAGCCTGGCTTCTAATTTGGCAGTGGATCCGCCCCCGCCTACCCAGGCACAAATGTATCTCCTATGATAATATTATGTAACTCCGAAGGTAAGAAAAAGAAATCAAATATTGTAATTATGAAACTTTTTAAAGATTAGCCGTTGAAAATGTCGGACGTAACGAATCCTCACCACTCAGAACCACCTGATAAAAAGAGTCAATGGGGCGTATCAAAATGTGGATGTGTTGTTGGCCAGTGTTGGGTAGTTCCCGCAAAAAGGACTTTGTTTTACTTGACCTTCAAAGGGAACTTTTAAAAGTTACAGTTCCTTCACATAAAAAGGAAGTTTTGAGTTCCTGAAATAATAAAAGTCCCTGTTTAAAAGTTACTCTATTGGATAAATTATGGTACATAGGATTGAGGGCGCGATTTTTAAGCCACGTCGTCGCGAGCAAATATATGACAGGTTCATCAATATAGGTGACGCCTCCTAAAAATGATATTCTACTATTTTTTATCAACTCATTTTCATATCTGTGTCAGCTAAATACGTTTTCAAATGTAGTGACATGGTGGGTTTTGTCATCTGTAAGAGTGAAAGGAAATTATAGAACTTTATTAAAAGTTCCCCCAAATTTGTAACTTTTGTGTTAAAAGTTCCTCTTTCTAAAACTGGAACGCGTTCTTTAAAAAGTTCCCGAAAAAGTAACGCGTTCCTGAACGCGTTACTTTTTAAAAGTTCCTACCCAACACTGTGTTGTACGAAAATGAAGGAAGTAACGAATCCTCACCACTCCAAGAAACGGAAAACAGCAAACTTGCCTCGTCCACACAAAAAAAAACGCAACACAAGAACCCACACCAGGGTGCAGCTTTTGGCCTGATAATAGTCAGTGTGATAATACGTATATGGGTCATTCTCAAACGTAATGACCATATTGAAAAAAATGCTTGCAAGAAAAAATTATAACATAAAATTGGATGCCTCCTTTAACAATACATTATCCAATAATTTGTTCTTACAGCCCTAAAAGGGTTTATCTAAAAAAACAATTTTTTTTTACATACAAGCATTTTCATCAATCCAAGTGTACGAAAATGTCATGACTGTTACCGGACATAAAAGTGACAATTGATGTAAGAAGTTATTTATTAAATCTATATTCATGTGCACAATAGTTTTAGTTACATTATCACACAAAACTAATACATTCAATAAAATATACATTTTTATTTTAATCACTTTTTATAATACCAAAATGTCAAGAATGTTACTCAAATTTCAAAACCTGGTAATTAACTTACTAATAATGGACAAATGGCAAATCAAATTTTATCAAGATCACTGTTAGCAATGAAGTATTAATATTATAAATAAGATTAAAAATGTGATTCAGTTATTTTAAACTTTAAATAAGACTTAATTTAATAATTAGCTCGGGTAACGGTGTTGACAAAAAGTAACAGTCTTGACAAAAAAGTTACTTTTCTAACAGTAATAATTTTTTTCTAAGATCATGTTGCTTGTTAGTGTACAAATCAGTCAACCTAAAGATAAAATCCATCTAATCCAACAAGTTTGTGTTGAGTTTAGAAGTAAAGAGACACTACGGGTAACGGTCTTGACAAAAAGTAACATTCTTGACAAGTGATCACTGAAAATCAATAAAAACAAGTGTTTTGTTACTTTTGAGTACGGCAATGAATTACAACCTCTCCCTTCAAAACACATCTACAGTTGCAGGAAATTAATGCAGTAATCCACGATGCCCTTGGTAATGTTACTTTTTGAAAGTAACATACCTGACAAGTAACATGCATGACATTTCAACTTCATTAATTCATTAGCTGTTAACAATCCCATTTGAAAAAGTAGGGTTATGTTTGCTATGAGCTGGAACTTGATTCTAACTTAACTCAATTGTTAAATAAAATATTAAATACAAATTAAATTGTTTTATCTTGGTAACATTCATGACATTGAATTAAAATACTCACCGTTAAAATGTTTACTTTTCAATTTTAAAGAGTTCTCATGTCAAAACAAACCAAACTTCCATGATGCCATGTCAGGAGCTGTTCTTCTTCTTCTTCTAGATTGATCCACTGCCTTCTTGAAAAATTATTTAAACTCTTTTACAATGGTAACAGTCATGACATTATTATGATTGCCACATTAGGGACAAACACTTTCCACTAGTTATTGTTTGAAAATGTAAATTGTTAAAAAAAGTCACTAACACACAGTTATTAACTGTTATTTCTGCATTAATTCCAATCTAGAGACTAAATAAATTTTAGTCTTAAAGTCAAACATTTTACAAAAACACTTCTGGTTTTGAGGATAGGGACATGGGTTTTAACACATTTTGCAATACCCGACATTGAATTAAAGGTCAACCTTACAAGATAGAAGTGCAAAAATTCATGGAGCTAATAAAAACTATAAGTATTCTGAAAATGTACAACCAAAAATTTATGCAAATCAATATCTTGATCTAAAAAAAAATAATATTAAGGTGGGACAGCACAAGGGTCATTTTATTTGAGAATGACCCATATATTACCCCACCATTACCAAATATACAGGCGCGAATTCAAAATGACAGTGTCTTATATATTCAAAGGTAAGCCCTTCTTGGTACCTGTGTGTATTTTTGTTTCATTTTAATATTTGAGTGTATACTATGTGCTATAAACTAGGAAGCTTCGCAAACGCTTTTTCAGGCGCGTTGTTGGATGAGCGTAATTGGTGCATTGAGCTGCCATGTGTTCGAATGCTAAATGCGAAATGACCTACCCGGTTGACGCGCCCCTGATTCTCATGTCGTCGTCGCAAAAATTATAACAATATTACCAAGCGTGTCTCGCAGGTATTAATGAAAGCCTTTTACAGGTGTAATTAACAAGTAACTATATAGCAACTTGACAACAATCACCTACAATGCGTACGAAAAGCATGTCTTTGGACCTCGAGATTTTTACATTCATACATCCTCATTTAACAAAAATAATTTTGTAATGGAACTTCAAAAAGTAATGAGATCCCACTTATACTAAACCATAGCTATCATTGGACAGAAATGATAAAAAAAATTTCATCCATCAACGCGACTAAAAAAGCGTTCGCAAAGTGGCCTAGCTTATAACATTTGTGGTGGTGACGTGACGATTGTTGTGATTTGAAAAATTATATTAATTCTCCGACTTGACATTGGATTTCCTCATTTGTACACCTTACATAGTGTATGGCCTGTTTTTTTTCCCATAGGTATACCTAGGGGTATATATTTCTTTCTGGGTATACTCACGTATACCCCCATGACACCACTGGGGCCCTTATCCTTTCCACTTTACTTATAATAATGTGCAAAACAAAAAATGGTTTTGTCACCAAAGATGTATTACGTCTAGCTTTATTTTCTTCAAACCGGTTGAATATGTCGTTTTCACCTTTTCTGAGGCATTGAACTTCATCCCGTTTAAACTCATAGAAAATCAAACCTTCAACCTTGCAAACCTAGGGTACTTGTCCCATTGTGCTTCTAAGATAGTTATTTATAGGTAATTTATAATTTCGAAAACGAATTTTCGATGCTGTTTTGATTTTTAATTTGTACTTGGAGAAACACTTTGAATCGAACATCGACGGAAATATTTTGGGGCCCCGGGCAAGCCCGGGCGGTAGTTATGCCACTGGGTGAGGGTGCCGGAATTGGGGAAGCGGCTGTGTTAGTCGTAGCCTACACACTTTGTAGGCGCTCCTACGCTACACTCAGTCAGGCCCAGGCGACGGAGTCGAATGACAGTCGTCAGACAGTGTCCCACCAATTTTTTTTTTTTATACTTTTTACCCTACAAAAACTACAGTATTTCGGTATTGCATTCAGCCTGCTGTTTTTTTCTAAAACACACCAAACGCCCTCTAAAAACTTGCGAAACCAGAGAAACAACAAACTTTGATCAAGCCGCTGATTTTGCTTTTAATTTTTATAAAGACTACGTTAAAAATTGCATAATTATTATTTCTTTACACAATGTTTGCTAAATATTTTGACAATCTCTAGTCGAGAAAGTCGTTGACCCTGCATTAGCTCTGGCTTGCCGGCAATATTATTAAAATAAATGCATGCCAAATTCAAGGATGTCGTACATTTCACTCAAATACCGGCTAATTGCCATCGACCATGTGCGTCCAGTTTTTCAGGAGTATAATAACAATTTGTCGTTGGTAACCTGCTCAGGGTGCAATGCATGCCCGTCTTCAGGTGTTGTCTTTCAGTAACAGATCTTTACCACAAAATGCAATGAATAGAAACTGAGAAGAAGACTGTAAAATCGCATCAAAATATAATTAACCCCAACTTAACACACAATATTCTTCGTCGAGCATCTGTTCTGTCGTTGCAACAAAATAGTACTACAACATCTACAATCAAGGCGAAAACGAATAAAACGAAGACAATATTTAGGGTTCAATCCACGGCATAGAAAACACATTGTTAGTATATTTACTTAGCGTAGTGTGACCAAATTTGTTTATTAATAATCTCACTATTTAACTATTATATACATGCACTTGCACACTATACTTATGAACCTCCTATCTTCACATTTAATCATTGTGGAGTTGAAAGTGCAATCCACATTTCATTCAAAATATACACCGTGAAGTAAGTAAATAATACAATAAATAGCCGTGCACAGCAGGATGAAAGTAACATCTACAAACGATATTCTTAATTATTTATTTTAGTTCAGACAAATTAACAATGTATATATGTACACATGGAAGCACAATATGGCCGTACAAAATTATGGCTCCGGTTTTTACCGTGTTCGTATAAAATACATCTAATCAAATAATAGCGAAGCGAAGATTCAATTTCACTACACTGGAGAAAAAAATCCGGATTTTTTTTTTTTTTCTTTCTTTCTTTCTTTTTGTTTGTATTATTGTGTGTCTGTTAGCATGATTCCGGCTAAACCGATACTCCAATTGCGATGATATTTTATGGAGGCCTTCGAAATCTCTATGCCAAGAACTGCCACGTTTTTGAGCGCAATCGAAAAATTATTTCTCATAAAAATCGCAATTTTACGATTTTTTTTTGATTTTTTAAAAATTTCTTCGACTTACAACACCTACATGCTTTATCCGAATGTAATGATTTTTTCACAAAACCTTAATTTTATGAATTTATATACTCGTGTGAAATTCGAGCGCAATCAAAAAATTATTTTTCATGAAAATTGCAATTTTACGATTTTTTTTTAAAAACATTCTTTGACTTAAAACGCCTACATGCTTTATCCGATTGTAGTGATTTTTGCACAGAACCTTAATTTTATGAATTGATTATTCGTGTGAAATTTGAGCGCAATCAAAAAATAATTTTTGATGAAAATCGCAATTTTACGCTTTTTTATTTTTTTATATTACATTTCGACTTATAACACCTACATGCTTTAACCGATTGTAACGATTTTTAAACAGAACTTGCTTATATGAATTAATATATTGGTGTGAAATTTGAGCGCAATCGAAAAATAATTTTTCATGAAAATCGCAATTTTACGCTCTATTTCGGTTTAAAAAAATTACGCTCATCCAACAACGCGCCTGAAAAGCGTTTGCAAAGCTTCCTTGTACTAAAATAATAGTCAAGATTTTTGTAATATGGTAATGGTAATGGTTTTCAAGATTGAACAGAAGAATGAAGATCACGTACGGTTTCCTCCACGAAAGTTTGATTATATCCTTGATTTGGTGTTCCTAATTTTTGGCAAACCTCATATTCGTTTGAGTGGGATCGTATAAAAATTCAGTCTTTTCTATTTGGTTTTCTTTTTTATTTCTTCTTCTCTATTTTTCTTTTCTTTTCGTTTCTTTTTATTTATTTTGTACATTAAATTGATTTTAATTAATTTAACCTTATTATTATTGGATGAACATAGCGAGCGTAGCGAGCGAAGCGAAGATTCCATTTCACTACACTGGAGAAAAAAATCCGAAAGTTTTTTTCTTTCTTTCTTTCTTTCTTTCTGTTGGTATTATTGTGTGTCTGTGAGCACGATTTAGGCTAAACCGATACTCCAATTGGATGAAATTTTATGGAGGCCTTCGAAATCTCTGAACCAAGAACTGCCACGTTTTTGAGCGCAACCGAAAAATTATTTCTCATGAAAATCGCAATTTTACGATTTTTTACAATTTAAAAAAAAAATCGACTTATAACACCTACATGCTTTATCCAAATGTAATAATTTTTTTACAGAACCTTAATATTATGAATTTATATATTCGTGTGAAATTCGAGAGCAATCCAAAAATTATTTCTTATGAAAATTGCAATTTTACGATTTTGCTTGATTTTTTAAAACTTTCTTCGACTTATAACACCTACATGCTTTATCCGATTGTAATGTTTTTTTCACAGAACCTTAATTTTATGAATTTATATATTCGTGTGAAATTTGAGCGCAATCAAAAAACAATTTTTTATGAAAATCGCAATTTTACGTTTTTTTATTTTTTTATTTTACATTTTTTCGACTTATAACTCCCACATGTTTTATCTGATTCTAACGATTTTTATACAGAACCTTAATTTTATAAATAATATATTGGTGTGAAATTTAAACGCAATCGAAGAATAAATTCTCATGAAAACCGCAATTATACGCTTTTTTTCGTTTAAAAAAATTACGCTCATCCAGCAACGCGCCTGAAAAAGCGTTTGCGAAGCTTCCTAGTACAAATAACGCCATGGTGTGGCTCATGACTGATTCAGTAGATTCCAATGTCAAATCCCGTCGTGACCGGAAATCATGACTGGAGGTTTTATCCTAGATTTTCCTCATTCGTTAATCGGACTTCCCTTCAATATTGTCCTAACTCCAAGCGGGCATGCACTGCACCCTGGTCAGGTTTCCCAAGATAATTTTTGAATTTTTAATCTTAGATAACTCATGTTTTTACCATGGACAACCTCTATTCTCACGCCGAGAAATTCATGTAACTTGCAGATAAATATTTATCCTGGTGCAGAGAAAATATAATCGGGTCCTATGGTATTAAAGTTGGAAATTTGTAGCCTATTTACTTATACATTTACAACCCGCGATTTCAAATGTTATTTTTGTTTTCTAATAGATATGAGTAAACTTAAATATTATATTTTGTATTCATGTATAAATCTATCTAGGCCTATATCCCTCTCAAGAGCAATGAAACAAACAAAAGAAAAGTCTCCCACGCCGGTACCATGCATAATTGGATGAGCATAGCGAGCGAAGCGAAGATTCCATTTCACTGCACTGGAGAAATAATCCGGAATGTTTTTTTTTCTTTTTTTCTGTTTGTATTTTTGTGTTTCTGTTAGCACGATTCCGACTAAACCGATACTCCAATTGAGATGAAATTTTGTGGAGGCCTTCGAAATCTCTGAACTTAGAACTGCCACGTTTTTGAGCGCAATCGAAAAAGAATTTCTCAACAAAAACGAAATTTACGATTTTTTCGATTTAAAAAAAATTTCTTCGACTTATAACACCTACATGCTTTATCCAATTGTAATGATTTTTTTATCAGAACCTTTATTTTATGAATTAATACATTCGTGTGAATTATGAGCGAAATCGAAAAATTATTTCTTATGAAAATCACAATTTTACAAATTTTTATATTTTTAAAATTTCTTCGACTTTTAACACCTACATGCTTTATCCGATTGTAATGATTGTTTAACAGAACCTCAATTTTTTGAATAAATATATTCGCGTGAAATTTAAGCGTAATCGAAATATTATTTCTCATTATAATCGCAATTTTACGACTTTTTTTGATTTTTTCAATTTCTTCTACTTATAACACCTACATGCTTTATTCGATTGTAATGACTTTTTCACAGAACCTTAATTTTATGAATTTATATATTCGTGTGAAATTTGAGCGTAATCGAAAAACTATTTCTCGTGAAAATTGCAATTTTACGCATTTTCGTTTTTAAAAAATTACGCTCATCCAACAACGCGCCTGAAAAAGCGTTTGCGAAGCTTCCTAGTTAAATAATAATAAATTAAACTAAAAAACTAAAAAAAAAAAAAAAAAATTAAACTAAACAATTTATAATTAAATTGGATAAATTTTATCCAATTTAATTACAAATTGTAGTCTTACTATATATAGTTGTTGTGACTCCTCCTTTGTAAATGTTGTCCTCCTTTCTAAATCAGTTTTATAACTGAATAGGAAAGACGAAAAATATATCAAATAAATAATATGTGAAGGTAGATAGGGTGTCTACTGATATTTATTTATATTATTATTATAAATATTTATATTTATTATAAATTAAGATGTATTAAAGATAAGAAGAAAAAACACAAAAAATACAAATTTTGAGTTTGATAATTTTTTTAAGGGTGTTCCGACAAGTTTTTTTGAAATCCATATCATTGCGAGTATCCTGGGACTGTCTGGATCATGTTCTGAAATTTCCAGCTAGTTACCTCTCCGTTGCTGTTAACTTCTTTATTTGAAGAGCTGGAGCCCGTCGTCGCTCTGATTACTAGCTTCAATAAATGCCATTTACGAGATTATTAATTGAAAGTTTACAGCTTACTCCATAGCTACGACTACGATATAGACAGACGATGCACGCACGCACACATTTTTTTAGACGTCTTTGTCAGTGGCTGTGTGTATGTGTGTTAGTACTGTTGTTTTTTGTTGTTGATTGTTGTTGTTTTGTATCTTCATTACAACCCGTAACGTCAATGGCGAGCCTTGTACCCTTTAGATGTAGTCCAACAGAGCATCGTATTACCTACGTGTGTAGGTTTGTGAATATATAGTTATGGTACGCAATAGATACGTAACGCGCATTCAAACTTCGTACCTAAAACGTGCGGCTACCGTGTGTAGAGCTGTACAATGGCCCGACCCGTACTCCTCGGCTGCGCGACACCGACTAGTGGGTCACGTGACTAGCGCCCGTCACCGAATCGCGGGGAGTTCCGACCTTACCCGAGAACGACCGAGCATAAAGCTACCGCCCCGTGAAGCGCCTACGCTGTATGCTCTTTCTCACCCGTGGAGTTGGCCTCGTTGAATCGTATCCTCTTAAATGTTTTTATCTGAAACTTTAACCCATCAAGTTGTATAAATATTTTTGGAGTGGTTTTGATCTCTGCACCGATAGGCCTAGTCATAATTGTTTTTTATCCGTAGTTCTATTTATACATAGCCATGTTTATGTCCCTTATGACAAGTTTCAATATTCAGGTGCCTAGTGCACCACAATGAATGTAATGATTGTAATTGTGAAACGCTCAATAAATTAAATTTAATTGAATTGAAATACTGCGTGTCTTTCTGAGTTAGTTTGAGTTTGGTAAGTGGAGTTATTAGGTTGGCATTATCAGATTTGGTATTTATTGCATGGGATACTCTTCTGTACTAGTTTAGGTTGTTACGAATATGAACACATAATATTTTTACATAGAGTTTGCATACACTTAAGGTGTTGGTTTTACTAAAAGTAGTTATCGGATATCTCATATTCTTATTAAGTATTATTTTTAGCATTAGCTTTTGAATTACATTCATTGGATATAAATGGGTCTCATACGCGCCTCCCCAACTAAGGATTCCGTAAATAAGTGACGATTGTACCAAGGCAAAGTAGATATTGCTCAGGAGAATTTTTGAAAGGACGTTTCTTAACGTATAAAAAATGTAAAGGCAATTCCTTAGCAGGGTTGTAATCATTTTTATGTGACAAATCCACTTGAGGTGTTGGTCAATTATTACTCCTAAATATTTAATTTTTTCTTTTTTCTACCTTCTTAATTACATAGCAATCACAGGTAGTGGTATTTCTTTGATTGACACAGTGGGTTGAGTGAAGCTGGATGTTGTTTTGGGCGGGCTGATTGGTAATAGTAGTTGAAAAGGTGATAAATTCTGTTTTGTTCAAATTGAGAGTGAGGATGTTGTCGTCCAACCACTGCCTAATTTTACACAGTTCTCTTTGCGCTTTTTTTTAAACTTCATCCCAGTTACTGCCCGCAAATAATAGTACTGTATCGTCAGCAAATGTTATAATTTTTCCGTCGATAACCCCATTACATAGTTCGTTAATAAATATAGTAAATAATAGAGGTCCTAATACAGTGCCCTGGGGTACTCCGTATTCAATTTTCCTAGGCTCACTACGATGTCCATTTATGTTTACCATCTGCGCACGATTAGATATGTAGCTCTTGATTAGATTGTTCACCTCACAACCACAAATCCCATATTTGTTTCACTTGTTTATCAAAATTTAATGTGAGACTGTGTCAAATGCTTTGGCTAAATCTAAAAATACAACATAGAAACAAGTGTTAAAAGTTTAAAAATAATCAAAAATAGTGTTTAACCAATTAATTATAAATTGGTAAATTTCTGGTAGAATGACCCTATATAGCCTACTCGTAGGTTCACGGTCCTACAGTTTGTTAACCACTTCAGTGGCGAGTTCTTTTACGCTAGCCGTCCCCATTGTGGCTACTTTATTTCACGGTCAAGGAGAGAAAGCAGAGCGGGCACGCAAGCTCTTTGACATCTCTAGTGATAAAAACTTATAAATTTATCTCCTGTTGATTTTGCCTCTGAGGCAATTCAATGAATGGAAACCGAGGTCTAGGCCCGCCCACATAAGACCAGCCTGCTTGTTAGGGCTACACGACAATAATCGCGTCATCATCTGAATAATCCCCTCATTTGATTTACTTAGATTACTAAATACCAGACTCGCCGTCACTGTCTTGACACTTCTACAACAGTATTACTATCAAATTCACCTTCACTTTCAATATCACTGAAATAATTTTTACTACAAACTATCAAAGAACATGCTAATGAGATGTTGACTGCATCGTGTAACACACCTATCCCAAAACTCCGCCCAAAAAATGAAAAAGTCTATTCACATGTAGCCAATGAGTAGGCCTACCTAAACTAATACGGAGAATAACATTTCAAAGCCAGAGGGAATAGGCCTACAGCTAGTCACGGTCACTGTCGGAGCGTTTCAAAATGTGTAGTGCCTTTGACGTAATATTACGTCCAGAGCGCTGCGGAGACAAACCTGTTGTGACGAGATAACTCGTCATAGCCACTGAACTAATTAATAACCTTTTTCTGCCATGATTGACTTATATACCTTATCAAGTGTGGCCTATTTACTAATTATTTACAACAATGAGACAATCATCAAACATTATTGTGCCAATAGAATAACATTTACCAAATTATATTGAAAAAATACAAAATTTGACCTTCATTGACCTCAGCTGGCCACAAATTAATTTTGAACAATTGAAATATTTTTTATTTGAAATAGCCTTGAATAAGCTTTGATTACATCCTACTGGTACCATGAATAGGTTTCAAAAATATATATTTTTTAAATTCAACTTATCATTTAGGGGATGATTAGACCCACACCCACACAGTTTTTTTTATCTGTATCGAATGATACCAAATTCGCTTCTGTTGCAATTTGTCCTAGGTGAACTTGGATAGGGCCTAGACTATGGAATATTGGTCAACTTATAGGCCTAAGTCTCGAGCTTGCTGAGATATGATCTTGTAAAAGAACTAAATTTTGCCATTGGAGTCACAAAAAGGCTACAAAGGTTAAAGCGTAATAAGGATAAAAGAGGAAAATAATTCTTAATTTTGAATTAAAAATAAGTCAAATCACCGAAATTTACTCCATTTTAGTCAACTCCGGGAATTTATTCCAAGTGAACAGATTTTTTTTACGGTACTCAAATCTGCATAGGCCTACTGCATAGCAACGTTTAAATCAATGTGAACGTGTAGGTTAATTTGGTTTCATCGTAAGATAAACCGTTTGGTGGGAATTTCCAGAATAATTGGAATCCATGTTTTGGATTTCCCATTTTTTTACGTTTTGGACTTGGGCCTATGTCTCGCAATGGATCTTTAAGGCTTAATTTTTGCAACCAATTACGGATATCAATGTAAAAGTACTATTAACATCCATGCAATATTTGGTTTTGATATTAGGCCCTACCAACCATTCAGCAGAAATCATCAACACCCGAGTGCGCGCATTTGAGTTAGGCCAAGCTCAGCGTCCCCTTTATGCGGCTGCCAAACGATCAACAAACTTAAGTTGCCCAACTCTCATTGCCTAAGTTTGATGCTATGCCTGACACACGAGCAACAAAATAAAGGAACAGGGGTGACACCTAGGGCTTAAGGTGGGTATAACCCGAGAGTAGTCGTGTGTGGTCTTTTAGACCGACTTTTTTTTTCAACAGTTGGTATTTGTACAGCTCGCATGCGAGGCTTGTCTAGTTCCGCCTACCTTCCCAAAATAGATTTGTGAAGTCAATGTGCAATACGCGATTCAGTGTTCTGCAGTCTAACTTCATCTAAGATAAGAGGTCCTGTTCGGTTGCTTGGTCTTTTGGACCGCTGCGCGACTACTAAGGGAGGCAAAAATATGCATACTCAATCACTATTATGAGACATGTATTTTGTTATTGAAGGTTGATTATTCTTTAACATACAGTGTTGGCATTAGTGATGTAAATTTTCATGAAAAGTCAAATTTGTGAAAACTTTGCTGAAAACTTTTCAAGCTGTGAAAAGTTCATGTTTTAGTCGCTTATCACCGTCGTTTCAACTTAAAATTTTGACAGCATGATTGGTAGGCCATAATGGCCTACCATAAGTCATAGATTATAATTTTGTCAGGCCCTTTACCTCTAAATCAGGAGAAAATACCATCATAGCATAGTTGTTAGGACGAGGAGAATTAATTGGAGGATATTTCATTGATGTATTACACAAGGAAAACGTTTAAGTCCCGCCGCGTTGATGGATGAGCGTAATTTTTTAAAAACGAAAAAGCGTAAAATTGCGATTTTTTTACACATCATTTTTTGACTACGCTCAAATTTCTCACGAATATATTAATTCATAAAATAAAGGTTCTGTGAAAAAATCATTACAATCGGATAAAGCATGTAGGTGTTATAAGTCGAAGAAATTTATTAAAAATAAAAAAAACGTAAAATTGCGATTTTTACAAGAAATAATTTTTCGATTGAGCTCAAAAACGTGGCAGTTCTAAGTTCAGAGATTTCGAAGGCCTCCATATAATTTCATCGCAATTGGAGTATTAGTTTAGCCGGAATTGTGTTAACAGATACACACAAAAAAAAGAAAGAAAGAAAGAAAGAAAAAAAATCCGGATTTTTTTCTCCAGTGTAGTAGAATGGAATCTTCGCTTCGCTCGCTACGCTCATCCAAAAATTTCTATGTTGATTGTTGATAATTGCTTTAGTATGAACTTTTTATTATGAAATAGAGTAGGCCCTATACAAAAGTAGCCAATGCCTACTTTTAAAAAAATGCATAGGCCTACAATGTCTAATGTTAAGTAGCCTAACAGTATACACATCCATTTACTAATTAATAATTATTGGATGAGCGAAGCGAAGACTTCAATTTCACCGACCCCCCAAAAAATTTAGCTCCGTTGTTTTTTTTTTTTTTTTTTTTCTTTTTTCCGTCTGTTTGTTCGCTCTCTACCGGGCAAACGGCATATGCGATCTTGATGAAAATTTGACACGACCTTCGTTTTCTCTGAACTTAGAGGTGTATTGTTTTTGGGTACAATCGAAAAAATATTTCTCATGAATATCGTACTTTTACGATTTTTTTCGATTTTTAGTGCGATATTTTCGTGCCATTTGGGCCAATTCTGACCAAACGGGTGGGGCTACAACGTTCATATTTCACATGGACATTAAGGTAATGGTGATGTATTGCTTTCTAAAAGAAAAAGTAGAAAAAGTTAGCCAGAATTGAGAGAAATAAAGCTTTTAATATACGTTTTTTGACTTTTTGTGCGATATTTTCGTGCCATTTGGGCCAATTCTGACCAAACGGGTGGGGCTACAACGTTCATATTATACATGGACATTAAGGTTATGGTTATGTAGTACCTTTTGAAAGAAAAAGTGGAAAAATTCAGCCAGAATCCATAGAAATAAAGCTTTTAATACAAGTTTTTTACGGTAAATAATACCAATTGACAAGAAACAAAAGAAACTTGACAACATTCACCTTCAATGCGTAGGCAGCAAAACAAAGCACTTGCAAAAGTAAAGATATCCCACACAAAAACTAAAACCTTTAAAAAGCTCATCCATCAACGCGGCGGGACTTTAGCGTTTTCCTAGTTAATTATCAGTTGCCTACATGTTTCATTTCATAATAGGCCTACATTTCAAAACTCGAAATTAAGTGTCTTAGCCTATATTTAAGTGGCAATATTTCCAGTATCGTTATTACTTGGGCTTTATAGCAATTCCGAATTGTATTCCAAGACCTGTAGATCTGTAGCAACTAGGTACATTATTACCACTTTTTCAACAACTTTTCAAAAATTTTGAAACTTTTCACAAGCTTGGTGAAAAGTTTGCATGAAAGTGAAAACTTTTTAAACTTTTCATTGCAAACTTTTCGCCTTTACATCACTAGTTGGCATAATATTACTGTCTTGGTTTACTAATAATTCGAACTACAAGGTGTTTCAAAACATATTTGTATACCTTTTTGTAGGTTTGCAACATTCTGTGTTTCATTGATTATTGATTGATTATTTATTGATTAATGATTGATAATTGATTAATATAACCATGTAAGCTGTCACATATATGATAAATTGTCTTATATTGGTAATCAAAACGGCATCCTAACGTTATTAGCCCATAATAAATAATGCGGTCTAAAGGACCGGGCGCGACTACTAACGTTACAAACAGGGGCAAGACTACTCTCGGGTTAAGTAAAATCAGGAAGTCGGCAGTCGCCAGTCGGCAATCGGTAAGGGTATCGGCAAGACGTAGGTTTACGTACTACTGATGAAATCCCCCAACCGACCAATAGGAAACGTCGGTTGAAAGTAACAAAACCTCAAAAGCAAGCACGCACAAAACGCGCCACAACACTCGTGTCATGTGACCGCTCCTGATTGGTTCACTTGCTACCGAGTCAGGTAAGGAATGAATATTGGCCATCTCTTGCCGACGCTTACATCATCTCATAAACGATAGGCAGGAAGTCGTATGTTTTAATGCTTGCCGACAGCCGAAACCGATCTACGTAAACCCACCTTTACTGTTGTGGTTGGTTATCACTTATCATTGATCACAAGATACTTCGAAGAGATCTGATTGGAAGTTGCTAATGACAGTTGACCCACATTCCGGGTTGGGGCAACAGTTGGGGGCCTAGCACCCAACTGTTGGCGATCCCTGGCTTAGGCCTAGGGGACTCCTTCGGTTGGGGGAGTCCAAATTTATGCTTTTGGCAATGTTTTGCGTGAAGCGTGTTGATGTTAAATGAAATATAATACCAAGTAGGCCCTAGGGGTACATGTAAAACATAGCCTACTACGCGCTTCGCGCACCCTCCCCCTAACCTACGATTCCCTTTGGCCTACAAAACATTGTAAAAAGCTTTTGGCCCCCCCCCCCCCCCAACCGTAGGAGTTCCCCTAGGCCTAGGTATAATCTTAGCAGAACGTGGACAACTTGATTGAGCTCTGTGACTTGATTCTGATTGGTTCCGGTAGGCCTAATGTAAGGAACGGTAACGTCAAGTTAAAACTTGGCGAAGTTCCCATTGTCACTGACGGGATAGGCCCAGACTACGGAAACAAAAAAATTGCTGTGGATCATATCGTAGGCTAGAAGTCGAGTTAAAACTTAGTGCCATTATTGTTAGGTACCGTTCTTGCTATTGTTTCCAGACAATTGTGCATTGACTTGAGAATATAGGCCTAGCCCTACCCTAGGTCTGGCAAAGGTTTTACTTTGGCAGAGGATATTCTTACGGCATACCGTAAGAATTACTAGAAATTATTCTTACGGTAGGTATGTGTTTTCATTGGTTGTCTCATCACGTGACTCATCAACAGGCGTGCCGTAAGAATAGTGTACAGTAATTCTTACGGTCTATGCCTACTATGACCATGCATTAGGCAGGCCTAGGCTAGGCCTAACGTCGCTATTTTAAATCTAAAGTACCTACAAAACCTTTAACGTCGCTATTTTAAATCTAAAGTAGTAGGCCTACTACAAAACCTTAAACGTCGCTATTTTAAATCTAAAGTAGGCCTAGCCCTACCTACTGATCAAAAACTGGGCTTACCAAACGAAAAAGTTCGCTCCATGCCGTAAGAATAGTCTGTAGTAATTCTTACGGCATGCCGTAAGAATTTCCGCTCCGTTTTACTTTAGGCCTTGGGTTTAGAATGTAGGCCTAGGCCTACCTATGCCTTAGGCCTAGGTTTTGGGCTAGAACCCTACGCCTAGGCTAAGCTGTTTACGAATCACAAGCCCCTTAGAAATAGGCCTAGGCCTAGTTGTGTCTAGGCCTAGCTGTAGAGCTTTTCAGAACATGGGCCCCAAAACAATTTTTGGTGGGAAAAGTAGATTGGGGCGCGAACGTTTTGAAGTTTTTGTAGGTACGGTAGGTAGGTAGGCCTAGGCCCTATAATAGTTTTACGCGATACTAAAAAGCATGAAATAAGCATGAAAAACCAAGTTGGGGCCCATGAACCAAAGCAGTAGGCCTAGGCCTAGCCTAGGCTAGGCTAGCCTAGGGCCTATGTGAACCAAAAGCCGAGGCTAGATACGCATCTGCCAGTAATCATTTATCGGCATCTGCAAAAGAGAGAAGAGACCGACTCTGGGCCCTAGCTAGGCCAAAACGCCGACTTACCAGAGTAAAAAGGAAAGATGCAAAGCCTCCACATGGCTTCCACCATTGATGCTTCCACCAACAACACAAATGCGTCGAGTCGAATGCGTGAGCGTCATGAGCGTTGCAAAAGTTTGGAGTTCTTCTTCTTCTACGCATTATGACCACTACTATGGAATGAAAATAAGGAAACAAAACTCACCACCGTCACACTCTATTCAAAAGTTAAAATGGTTTAGAAATATCCAATTGAATACAAGACATATATTCAAATCTCGTGTAACTGTCGTAAATGTTGTTTAAAAATGTAAAAAAAAAATCATAGATAAGTAATCATTGTGTAAGTTGGTATCAGTAAAACTAAACAGCGCCAAAATTTAGAAACGACCTGCAATGTCGATGTTGCAACTTGATAGGGATTTAGGGAATGTCTCAAAATAATTTTTGTTTATTGCTCTAAACTCAATATTATTTTGTTGCTAGTTAGTTAGGTCTTTATAAACCCAAAGGATCACTGGTTAGTGTCCCAATAGCGGGGCCTATGTGCAAGTGCAATGTGCATCTTATTGTATAACTGCTCTCTTTCATAATCATAACCGTGCTTTATTATGTACGGAGTTAGTACGGTGCCAGTGCAAGAAACTACTTGGAGGATGACGCAAGTGTCTCAAACGTCATCAGAAGTACACAGAACTCTGCCAGTGCGTCGCACGAACAAAACGTTAACAAACAAACCCTGTTTTCCCATTTTCTAAAATATGCAACTATGTGAAAATATAGTTAATGGAATTGAAACCTGGTACTATTAGAACACCAAAAAATATTTTTTGCAAATTTTTGTGATCGGGCATACGTCAAAAATATTGCATCTTCAAAATAGTTTTAACCCTTGGTTAACCACCTGGGGTCAATGCGGCCCCCAGTCAACATTTATTGCTTAGCCATGAGCGCATCTATGGGCGTGGCGTACTGTGAGTCTCAGTACCTTCAAGTTACATCTAACCAATGAAAATTCAGTTGGAGCCCGGTCTCCATGTGTTACGTATTACTCTCCACGAACCTCGCGGGGATTCAAAGGACCCCAGGGCCCCGATTCATGTACATTTTTATCCCAGGGTTAGGCAGGGTTAAGAAGAGTTAGCGAGGGGCAACGTCAAATCCGATTCATGTACGTTGAGCTAACACTCGCTACCTCGCCCTACCCCTACCTCAGCCAAATACTCCCTAACACCAAGAGTTAGGCGGAGGTAGTGGCTATTTGCACCGACGACGGCAGAAACCTCACCTCAAATGTTATTACGCCAGAAGAAATTAGTTATAACGTGCATGCTTTATAAAGAGTCGATTATAACAGTAATTAAATGTGGCAGAAGGCTTTGAAGTGTAAAAAGTGCCCTTAATCAAACCATTAAATAAAGAGTTAACTGAATGCGTCGTGAGGCTCGTGTTATAAATAAATAAATAAAATAAATTGTATTTAGAGTCTACCCACTCAGTTATATAACTGATTTTCAGTGGGGGACAGTAAATCAAAGCGACCAAGCCAACCCTGTAGGCGCCGACGCAATCGACGAGTGAGCGATAACCAACCAAAGATCGATATTTGTAATAGGAAATATAGCAATCAGTGATATGGACAGTGCGAACACCCGCGGATCAACGCCAGAATCAACAAGGCTGATGCTGAACAACTTGGAATTTATTATGTGCCTCGTTGCTAGGACGGCTCCAAAGTCACCGTTTACAAACTCCTAAGACAAGAACTGATGCAAGCAGATTCGCTAACAACAAGACCAACGATGTACCACTCAAAGCCAACGCGAAGGACGGCCGCGTCGTGGCGTAGTAGTGCGTAGCATGGTCAACTACCACGTAAAGGGTCGCCAGTTCGGAACCTGCTTGATCCAAATTCTTTTACCTTTTAAAATTGCCCCAATAATTGTTTATTTATGTTATGCTACACTCAGTAATTGGCATTTTTAAAATTATTGTCTGTTATTTGTGTGTACTTTATATCCCCGTGCAGACTTTCGTTGTTCGGTCTGGTAAAGAAATATTTTACACAAGTGTCGACTACCAGTAGGCCTACATACAACCGGCTGAGATATGGTAAAAAAAAAAAAAACGGCACAACGACAAAATAATTTCTTGCACCAAATCGTTGTAAAAAATATGCAATTTTTTGGGTTCGAGTCTATATGTTGTTTATAAGACCTTTAACTTGTGACACGTACTAGTTAGGCCCTTATTTGGGCAAAATGTATTTACTGTTCAATATCGCCCTACTAATGCCCTTTTTGGCACTAATGACTACACCTAAAGTGGTGAGAAAAATGGATTTTGCACTCCCACACAAATTGGCCCATCAAGTTAATGCCAAGACACAATTCAAAAAGTTACATGTCTATTAATTTCAGATTAAAATAGAATCGACTCACAAAGACGCATTTTCGATATTCTTGTTTAGTATTTTGTAAAAAACAATGTGTTTACCTAAAAATATAGTCATTGCCACTCGGCCTTACCTCGACCTAATCCCCGAGCTAGCCAGGATTAGCGGTGGTGTGAAAGTTAGCGAGAGTTAGGGCAAGTCAATGCTTCATGAATACCGATTTATGCTGCCTCGGAGGTAGCCAAAATTTGTAAACAGATAGGCGGACATTTTTATTTTTGAGCCTAGACGTTAAACTAGAAAAATATTGTTATTGCGCTCAAAAAAATAACAGAAACAGGCATCGACCTAGGCTTAGTTGTAGAAAATTATTTATAATTTAATAGACTTTGTCTATTGTTCCTGGAGGCTTTAGGCCTGGAAATATGCATAGTACCAAGTTAATCGTCATTCATACAGTGACATAGAGCTTGTTCATTGGTTCGACCTAACCCGTCCTATTCCTTCCTTACCTCGCCCTAACTCCGGGTTAAATGTACATGAATCGGGGCCCAGGTGGCTACTTACGTACTACATTTTCAAGTGTTTTTACATAGGCAAAATTTTTATCAATGAATTTCACCCTCACCAAATAACCATATTTTTCATGTAAATTGATAGATATGAACTTATATATACTTATCTAAGTAAATTATACAAATATATAATATTAAAAAAATCATACATATAAATATGAATGAAAAAGGTCAATTCAAGTGAGGGGGGGGGGGGGATTGGTCAAAATTTCACCAAAGTAAACAAAAAAGGGAAAACTTTTTGTGAAATCGAATCAATCATACATTAAACATCAATGGTAAAAAAAAAAAAAAAAAAAGTTAAAAAAATAGACTTGAATTTGACAAAATTGACAACATTGCGTTTTTTTTAGTTTTTTCAAAAAAATTTCAAGCTGAAAGAAAAACTAAAATTTTCGAGAATTTTAACTCTTGAAACACTAAGTGGTCATCAGAAAGGTTCAAACATTAATTCCTGACGAATATTAGGTTCCAAAATCTGAAACCTGGCAAACACAAGGGCTTTATGATGGGGTCCTAACGCGCCCCAGGTGGTTAGTTATGCTTCTCAGAAACAGGTGGTTAACCAAGGGTTAAACAGTAAACTGCAATTACATCTAGCACAGCGCTCAACGTATAGATAGTTGTGTTTCTGTGAGATTAATGTTTGACTGTTTTTCTTGGACTTATCGAAGAGAAAACATGGGATTTTTTGGAACCGTGTCCTTTGTGAATTTTTCCGTTTTCCGGTACAAATTGACCAAAAATACCGGTAATCTAAAAAATTCGTGGAACATACAAAATTGTAAAATCCCATGTTTTCTCTTCAATAAGAACAAGAAAAACAGTCAAACATTAATCTCACAGAAACACAATTATCTACGTTGAGCGCTGTGCTAGATGTAATTGCAGTTTGAAACTATTTTGAAGATGCAATATTTGCCGTATGCCCGATCAGAAAAATTTGAAAAAACATTTTTTAGTGTTCTAATAGTACCAGGTTTCAATTTCATTTACTATATTTTTACATAGTTGCATATTTTAGAAAATGGAAAACCAGGGTGGAACAGACTGATTGATAAACTAGCCTACTATAATCAACAATGGGTGAATTGTTACTTTCCTCCTAATGAATATTAATCTAAAAAGTTTACTACTTTTACTGATATAAAACATTCGCTTTGTAAACAAGTTAAAAAACGACACGAAGTAGAAGAAAATACTATAGAGTCGCTTCGAAGCGACTATTACAGTATTTGGTAGAAGTATAGTAAAAGAGGGTTCGATCACAAACAATATTTATTATACTTGTGGTTTAATGGTACAAAAATGCTCATCCATAAACGCGACAGTACAAAGAGTTCACAATGCAGCCTAATATCGTACTAATGTATTTAAATGTTGAGTGCATTTAATAAATCAACTTGTTAATAAACAATATTTATAACACTTGTGGTTTAATGGTACAAACATAGATATATAACCCCTATAGCCTACTATAGGGGTTATATATCTATGGGTACAAATCCATAAACGCGACAGTACAAAGAGTTCACAATGCAGCCTAATATCGTACAAAATGTACTTAAATGTTGAGTGCATTTATAAATCAACTTGTTAATATAATACACCACATGCATTTGGACAATATGCAGTCATAGCCTACCTGAACCAGTTTTCAAGGTAAAAAGAAGGACGATAAAGGCCACAGGTCAACATGGCATGTTGAAATTTATTTCAGATTATTCTACTTCATCTAACCTTTAAATAGAGTGGTTATACATGACTATATTTAACAATTTTTCAAACAGGTCATTACACAATACACAGGTCATAACATTATGACCAAAATAGGGAATACTCCTAAAATTTATTTTTAGTATATTCGTAAAGTAGTTATTAAAAAAAAACGATTCCCAAAAAAAGTCCGTCGAAAAATGTTTTTTACTTGGTTTTATGAGGGTGTGATTATTCGTGTTTAAATTCCGCGCGTAAACAGGCCTGGCTGGCTGTGAAGTACAACCAAGGTCCACTGGATTTCTGCTAGGCTTCGCTGCCGCGCACTTTACGGCTTCGTAAGACCTCCGCTAGGAGTAGATACAGGGGACCTTGAAGTAGGCCTACAACTAGAGTCGATAAAGAAGTTTCCCCTTTGGGTAGGTCCCCTTACTCCCAAGTCAAAACGGAATGTAACGCTCTGCGCGCTGAGGGCGGCTTAAATGTGAAACTAATAAAAGCACTGCACGCTAAATACGGTCAGTAGATTATCGATGTGCAGTGACGCTGAAATCAACAATTAACAGACAAAACGTCAAACTTCAATTTTATTTCAATCATATTAGCCCTGGGCCCTAGTCTTTTAAAACGATTTACTTTTGATTTATTATTGTACTATAAAGTGTTGCGCAGGCGTCACTGGCATTTTCGTGCGAAATAATTTGAGATATGTCTTGTTCAAGCCTAACGGACGTAAGTGTAGCCTAGGCCCAAGGCCACAATACAGTTTTCAGACGTAAGTACGCCCTTGGCATTCAAATCGAAATCTTGAACAATACATATTGTCGGCCTAGGTCCTAAGCTTAGGTCTACTCCATCAGAAATATCCTCATCAATAAAGATAGTTTGCTTTACTCCAAAACATTCGCCAACATTCGATCGTATTTAATATTTTGACGTTTCCGCCATTTGTCGTCATCGACTGTTAACTACTAGTAGAAAAGTGACGTAGTTTTATTGAAGTAGTTCTATCAATCGTCACACAGATGTCGCGTGGAACGTTCCAAACGCCAAAAACCGACTTTTTATTTAACCCAGGGCGGTATAGGGAGTTGGAGGACCTCCCCAACGGGGAAACTTCTTTATCGACTCTGGTACAACTATCTATCGTTTCGTCCGTCTGCTGGTAGGTAGCAGCAGCAGTGCTACAGCTCTAGTCGTTCGTTAGGCCTTGATGGGTGACCTGTAAGGTCGATAAAAGTAGTTGGCGCGTCACGTGGTTGGGGGCGTTGTCTAACCAAGTAACCCATAAATTTTAAATTTTTATCGTGGGAAACCTGTTATAGGGTGCAATTAGCCCCTCTTCAGGTGAACTAGGTATGTGCGGATAGGAAATTGTGAAGGGATGTCCGAGGGCTGTTTTAGAGGACTCAATCCCTTGCATTCGCCTTAACGACTGAGGAAAACCTCGGAAAAAACCTTCAGTTAGGATTGCCGGTCTCGACGGGATTCGAACCCGGGACCTCCCGAATCAGAGTCGAGCGCTTAGCGCCCGAGCCAACACTGTCGGTAAGTAACCTATGTTTGCTGTGCACTCAATAAGGAATTAATAACTACTACTACCGACTGCTGCAGCGGCCATCGTCCATACCACCCATTACCCAACACGTTTGTAGGCGACCCGCTCTCACGGCACTGGGTGGCAGGATGGTAGAGGGTTAGACTCTTGGTCCATGGTTCCCCGGTTCAAATCTCCGTGTGGGTATTTTTTTTTACAATCTATTCTTTATGTAAAACTCCCATTTCGGGTGAAAGTCCTTTATATTTTAAATAGAAACGTTAAAGGTGTTGAAGGTTATTTTTGTTTATTTTTTAATTATAATTAATAAAACTCCTTTCCGTGTAAAAGTACTTTATATTTTAAATAGAAACGTTAAAGTTTTTGTAGTTTTTTTTTGTTGTTGGATGAATAATCAAACTTCTTTTCAAATGAAAGTCCTTTATATTTTAAATAGAAACGTTAAATGTTTTGTAGGTTTTTGTGTATTTTTTCACGTCCGCTATATTGCATATTTTTATTACTATTATTATTATTATTATTATTATTATTATTATTATTATTATTATTATTATTATTATTATTATTATTATTATTATTATTATTATTTATTTATTTATTTATTTATTATATTTTATTTTTAAATAATAGTTAGTAATTATTAATTCCTTATTGAGTGCACAGCAAACATGGGTTACTTGGTTAGACAACGCCCCCAACCACGTGACGCGCCAACTACTTTTATCGACCTTACAGGTCACCCATCAAGGCCTAACGAACGACTAGTCGAGCGTGTATTGCAGCGCGCGCGCGGAGATATATTCAACTATTACAACGTTTTGGAATCCAGAGTGTTTTCGTCCCGCTGCGCAACTAAAACCTTGCAGGGCTCGGAATGAGCCGGAACGCACCGTTCGTGATTCGTGTATATGTTATCGTTCCGTTTCGTCAAAAGATAAAAAATTGCGTTCCGGCTCGCTATCGAACGCGAAGGGCTAATATTATCTTTATTCAATTTCTCGAGAAGGTTTTGCGTTACCCAAACCAGAACTTTTTCCACTTATAGCCCATATTGCAAGCAATAGCTATAGTGCCAATGTTTTCCTTTGCGGTAGTAATTCAAAGAATATGACCATTGGTGGTCAAGCTGCGCGTTCATTGTTCTGTCCGCTGTCTGTCCCTTCCACCCGCTGAGAACGTATTACACAACATGACAACCCCCAACCCTTTTACTTGATACTTGGATAATGTGTAATGGACCTAATGGTCAGTGTAACACGGACGTATCTGTTCACGTCGACAAGAGTAGCTGCTACCGCACCGGTCACTGCGTCAGTAAGTCTGTCTCGATCAGAAATGTGCAGTGCATCGTATCGTGTGTTCTAAAAAATGACTGGTTGCAAAAAAGAAAAATTGACACTTCGCAAGACGAAAGTTCCTGTTCTAGTTCGTCCTCTTCAAAAGTGAGTAAATCGGATGAGAGAGAACGAGAAAACGAAGACGCACCTAAACCGAATGACAGTGATAGATTGCTGGAACAAAGGTCAGTCTGAAAGTTTCAAAACAAATAATAATTGGTTAATTGTAAAAAATAAAGCTTTGGGTTGCTCAGTATGTCAGAGAACCAAACACTTGGTAATATTTGCCGAGAAAAATTTACGAATTGCAAAACCATGGCTAGAATGTTCAGTAATTTCAAATGGTAAAACCAAATAGAAATTCATGTAAAGTTTACTTAAGTTTTAAAATCGTTAGATTACAATTTTGTGTTGATTTTAACGTGTTTATAGGCGTTTAAGAATAAAAATCTTTGAAAAATTTTTCGCCTTTGGCGAAAAGCCTCCGGCGGCTGGGGCTTCGCCCCAGACCCCAGCTGCACCGCCTAAAGAGACTACAACGAGGGCGTTCCGTTTCGGCAATTGTTACATTTCGAGCCCGTTCATAAGTACGCCAAAATGTTAGTTTTTAAAATAAATTTATATTTGTGAATATTTCTTATTACATTTTATGTTAATTAGAATAAAGTCGCATTATAGAGTTGAGGAGCATTCCCTATTAGGGGTCGCTCGTCATATTTTTAACACCATAATTTTCTTTAAGATTTTAAGAAATCTAACATTTAACGGAGGGTGACATCAATAAAAAAATATTTCGATGTGTTCAACCCCAAAAATTACCACCCCAATCATCCCTTAATTATGAAGAAATCCGCAGTTCTCCGTTGCCATGTTTTAACCCCATTTGGTGAAAATTTCAAATTTCCATCACCATACCGAATTGTTTTCCTTATCTACTTGGCAAACCTGCAGGGGTAGGCAACATGCCTATCAGTCTCATGATGATGAGTGATCAGTCTTCACATTACAACTGGTACTGGTGTCGTCACTGGTTCGTCTTTTCATACTGTTTTTTCTGGAATTTTTAAACTCGCTGGTATTTGTTTTCCCACTGGTAACTCTGGTATTGCTAAACACTCTTAGCCCAGGAGTGGAAGGACATTTTGTATGGTGTACCCGGACAAAATTCCGAACAAGCTGAAAATTTGCACACAATTGTTCAGTTGATCATTCTAAACAATAGTTGAAAAGTCCCCTAAGCTCCGCCGCGTGCGTCTTGAGATATAGTGACAAAAGGGCGTAAGTGCCAAAAATGTTTTATTTTCAATTTCACCCATTTTTTTGCACTAATATCTACAAATTCTTAAATATTTTTACGAAAGTAAAGTTGAAATCAGTCATAAGCTTCAACCTATGCGTGGCAAAAGGGCGTAAGTGCCAAAAATATGATATTTTCAATAATTTCAATACATTTTGACATACGTATGTGCAACTGCAAATTATTATGTATTCATACGACTGAAACGTGAAATTGTTCCCTTTTCTTCGACAAGTGTGTCTTGACACATAGTGGCATAAGGGCGTAAGTGACAAAGATATGTTATTTTCAGTTTCAACAAACTTATTGACATTCATAGATATGCAAATTATTTTAGTATTCGTACGAGACAAAAGTAAACATCTTCCCCGAGCTTCGTTGCTGGCGTCTTGATAATTGGTGGCAAAAGGGCGTAACTGACATCATAATTCAGTATTTTATACAAAAAGGGCTTTTGACATTAAACTACGTTTATTGTAACATATGAATACCATACAATGGACACTCAATGTAAAATCCATGCATGCTAACTGACTTGCTATGACCAGCTTGTATGTAAAGAACCATTACAAAATTGTTGTAAGTAGCAGATTGGACATAACCAAATTTATAAATTATTTAGCCCAACATTCTCAAACGGCATGCATAGACATAGTTAGGCGAAGATCTGGTGTGTTTTGAGCTGGAAAGTTTTAACATATTCAAAGCTTGAAAAACTCATCTCATGTCAAAAACAATAAAATGGATTTTGAAAGGGTTTCGAGCAGGAGCTGTGGACAACCTAGCTTGGGCTTGGCTGTCTGTATATAGTGTCACATCACTACAGATCATGAGCTGTGACTCTTGATGTAATATAGTGGCAACATGGCGTAAGTCACAAAACTAAATAATTCAGTCATATGATTTAAAATATTTGCTTGTACGTTTGCCAGATTATCAGCCGGCAACATATTGAAGACTTGAAGGTCATCATCCTCAAGATAAATCCCAAACATGGCACTTAACTGACATTAATTTGGTGTACCCTGGTCGTACTTAAAAAGTAATACAATGAAACCGATAGTGAAGCGTAAAGATAGAGTACAAGTCCCTTATTTCTTCATTGACAAAAAGCATAACTGCGCATCACTCACATTGAAGTTTATCTGCAACATCAACACTATTTAATAGCAATATTTGGATAATGGTCTGTAGGACGCTTTTGGCACAAAGACGACTTTCACTGTGCGACGAAGTATTCTTTTGTTTAACTACGACAAATTCACATATTATTATTGTCACAGAGTTGCGGGCTCAATCTCCCATTTACATTAAACTACCATGCCGAAACATATATTTTCCTGTATAGTGGTCAAACTTTGCATGAAGTGTAGTGATGCCGCCACCTCGTCCTGTTTCCATACTAGGAAGTCTATACTAAATACATGTTTCATGTTGTGATTGTGAATACATGCGGCTCAGTATGTTCAGTTGTGTTTGACGGACACAGGAGACAGTCTTGTACCAAGCTGGTAGGAATTACTAAGCTGCAGTTACCAAAAGTAAATTATAGTTAATGAAATATATGCAGAAGTTTTTAAGATATAAGTTGGCTTATATTTTTCTGCCGTTTTATCACAATTGATTTTGCTGTGGTTCATTCCGTTTACTTCATATGAGCAGTAGCGCTTCATTTGCAACTGCGTACTGTGAGCTCTAGATTTGATATGCTGCCAGTCCACCAGGATCTATCCTTCCATCCCCTCTAGGCTTGATGGCAAACATAGGGGATGTATCATAGTTTGTAGCGTTCAATGCCAGTCGGGCACACATGCAATTCAGTCCGCTATGTAAGCGTTCATTTCCCACTCGGACATTTAAAAAATCAAATCGGTATTGAAATATGTTTATTCTTTCTTTGCTCATGCTCTATCTATCGTGATGTGATACTATAGTCAAGCCCAAGATAGGTTGTCCACAGCTCGTGCTCGAATCCCTTTCAAAATCCGTCTATGCAAGCCGCTTGAGAATGCTGGAGAATATTATTTTATAGATTTGGTAATGTCCAGTCTGCTGCTTACAACAATTTTGTAATGGTTCTTCACATACAAGCTGGCCATAGCAAGTCAGTCAGCATGCATGGATTTTACATTGAGTGTCCATTGTTTGGTATTCATAATATGTTACAATAAACGTAGTTGAATGTCAAAAGCTCTTTTTATATATAATATAGAATTATGATGTCAGTTACGCCCTTTTGCCACCATTTAACAAGACGCCAGCAACGAAGCTCGGGGAAGATGTTTACTTTTGTCTCGTACAAAATACTAAATAATTTGCATGTATACGAATGTCAATAAGTGTTTGTTGAAACTGAAAATAACATATCTTTGTCACTTACGCCCTTATGCCACCATGTGTCAAGACACACTGGTCGAAGAAAAGGGAACAATTTCACGTTTCCGTCGTATGAATACATAATAATTTGCACATTGTCAAAATGTATTGAAATTGAAAATATCATACTTTTGGCACTTACGCCCTTTTGCCACGCACGGGTCGAAGCTTATGACTGATTTTAACTTTACTGACGTAGAAATATTTGATAATTTGTACAAATTAGTGTAAAAAAATGGTTGAAATTGAAAAGAAAACATTTTTGGCACTTACGCCCTTTTGCCACTATATCTCAAGACGCACGCGGAGGAGCTTAGGGGACTTTTCAATTAATGCTTAGTAGGCTAATCTGAGCCCGTGTGAAAATTTTCAGCTTGTTGTTGTTGTTGTTATTTGCAGTTGCACATATGTATGTCAAAATGTATTGAAAATTGAAAATATCATACTTTTGGCACTTACGCCCTTTCGCCACGCACGGGTCGAAGCTTATGACTGATTTTAACTTTACTGACGTAGGAATATTTAATAATTAGTACATATTAGTGTAAAAAAAAGGTTGAAATTGAAAATAAAACATTTTTGGCACTTACGCCCTTTTGCCACTATATCTCAAGACGCACGCGGAGGAGCTTAGGGGACTTTTCAACTATTGCTTAGTAGGCTAATCTGAGCCTGTGTGCAAATTTTCAGCTTGTTCGGAATTTTGTCCGGGTAAAAGTCTTCCACTCCTGGGCAATCTGGTATTCCTGTTATGCAAGTCTTTACTCGATTACTTCACTCGACTCTCTTGTAGAAGCAGTTCGTTTTTGTCTTAGTCCGATAAGTGTTAATTTCTACCGAGCGATTTGGCCCGAGTATAACTATTAGCTATTTGTGAAGTTTAATACATATTTCATTTTACTAGGAAGCTTCGCAAACGCTTTTTCTGGCGCGTTGTTGGATGAGCGTAATTTTAATTGGATATTGCTTAACGTCTCATATTTATGCAACTTGGCTAATCGAGACGAAGGGATGGACGTAAGGGATGACGCGGGGACAAGAAAAAAGCGTAAAATTGCAATTTTCACAAGAAATAATTTTTAGATTGAGCAAAAATTTATAAAATTTAGGTTCCGTAAAAAAAAATTACAATCGCATAAAGCATGTAGGTGTTATAAGTCGAAGAAATGTTTTAAGAATAGAAAAAAATCGTAAAATTGCGATTTTCATAGGAAATAATTTTTTGATTGCGCTCAAAAACGTGGCAGTTCTAAGTTCAGAGATTTCAAAGGCCTCCGGAAAATTTCAATGCAATTGGCGTATCGGTTTAGCCGGAATCGTGTTAACAAACACACAAAAATACAAACAGCAAAAAAGAAAAACATCCCGGATTTTTTTCTCCAGTGAAGTGGAATGGAATCTTCGCTTCGCTCGCTACGCTCATCCAATTGCAGTATGACTTCTAGGTGTTTACCGTTTATGTCTACTTGTTGTATCATCGGTGTCGTGTGCTTGCTGTGAAGAGGCCGGACAAAAGTGCGCATATATATTATATAATATGTTTAACCTCGGCTTTATAGTAGGCGACTATGACGCTGTTATGTTAGTACTTTAGACAGAAATTAAAAAGTGACTACACCGGGGATCGAACCCGGGACCTAAGCTGTCCGGGCCATGCTCTTACCAACTGAGCTATGCAGCCACCAATTTAAAACTGTATACATTTTTATTCTTTTTGGGTCTGTTTAGTACATTGTTAATAACGTTTGTGGAGCAGATTGCACTGCCTATAAGACTACCTACATACGAAATTAACTTGGAGAATACAAACCAGTACCCCTAGAGTTGGGATATATGACGTTTTACCTTGGCTTTATAGTAGGCGACTATGACGCTGTTATGTTAATACTTTAGACAGAAATTAAAAAGTGACTACACCGGGGATCGAACCCGGGACCTTAACTGTCCGGGCTATGCTCTTACCAACTGAGCTATGCAGCCACCAATTTGATATATATAATTAGGAAAACGCTTAAGTCCCGCCGCGTTGTTGGATGAGCGTAATTGGTGCATTGAGCTGCCATGTGTTATGCGGATTTTCTGTTGTTCTGTAAAAAAATTATTACTAAGTTCAAGATTTTTTAAAATAATATTAAATTAAATTAAAAATAACTTTTTTTTAAAAATTAATCATAATTTTAAAAAAAGAAAAAAATTGAAAACTGCGATTTTTTAAGAAATAATTATTCGATTGCGCTCAAATTTCACACGAATATATAAATTCATAAAATTAAGGTTCTGTTTAAAAATTATTACAATAGGATATAGCATGTAGGTGTTATAAGTCAAAAAATAGTTTTAAAAAAGAAAAAACCCGCAAAATTTCTATTTTCATGAAAAATAATTTTCCGATTGCGCTCAAAAACGTGGCAGTTCTAAGTTCAGAGATTTCGAAGGCCTCCATTAAATTTTATCGCAATCGGAGTATCGGTTTAGCCGGAATCGTGTTAACAAACAGACAAAAATACATAAAAAAAAAGAAAAAACAAACAAAAACATTCCGGATTTTTTTCTCCAGTGTAGTGAAATGGAATCTTCGCTTCGCTCGCTACGCTCATCCAATAAAGCCCGGACTGCTAAGGTCCCGGGTTCGATCCCCGGTGTAGTCACTTTTTTAATTTCTGTCTAAAGTACTATTTTACTAAGTACTATATACATACATTGTAGCTTTAAAATTTTTAAAAATACATTATTCTTGATTTTTCCGTGAAACCAAAAAACAGTGAACCCTTGTTATCTAGTGTTGTAATTTCGTCTGCAGAATTAAATAACAGTGAACCGAATTGTCCTAAAACGGAATACAGTTGGGTGAGGAGGCACACAAATATTATAATTTATATACCCCTTGTCTCCTGCGCAAATTCTAAGAAATCTGTAATTTTTACAAGGGGCGTGGAATGTGTTTGTAAAAAATGATATTAATATTTTTGACCTTGGTCTACCCCCTTCCTTAGTTAACCCCTTGTAAAAAGTCCTGAATTCAACACTGCGTGAAGATCCCTTCACAATTGTTTTAACTCCAATATACTTAGACGGCTGAAGAGGGGTATGCATTGCACTGTGGGCAGGTTTCCCACGAAATATTACTACAGATATTATTTACGTTGCACACAACTGCATTGAATTGTATTATCCTGTTTTTCTTTCATCAACTGCACTCATCAAATCAAGCATCGTGAAATCAAAAATATAGATTTATCTTATAACATAATTTCATAATAATAAGTAAACCTTAACATTTAAATTAAATTAAGAAGTTGGACAAATTTGAATAATTGATTCATGGAATTTAAAATTGAAGAAGTTGAACAAAGCGTACTGAAATTTGATTGATTTCCTATATTGAAATATAAATAATATTAAATTTAAATCGCCAATGTCCCCCTTCTCCCTTCTGTTCATACTTCATCCTCATCTATCACCACTCATCGTCTCGATTAGCCAAAGTGCAGACGTTAAGGAATATCCAATAATTCCAATCAATCCAATGTTCTCGTCTGCTTGGAATCTCTGTGAGGCTATGCACAAATGTTGCTGCGACACTGGACTCGATGCCCGCGAGCCCATTGTTCATTGCAAGCCGCACAGCGCACGTGCAAACTTTATTGCTCGCATTGAGATTTCTTTTATTGTGTGTGAACTAATTCCATTGTGCTCGTCAAGAACGATCGAAGCGAGCGATTCAACGCCTGTCGCGCGTTTGAAACATTTGAAGGAAAAACCAGTGAGGGTCCTTGTACATGTTTATCCAGGGATGGGTAGAATTAGGTGGGATAACTCCAAATCTAATTCATGAAGACCTATCCCGCTGTGCCCCGGGGATAAGAAAATATTTGTTCAGAATGCCCCGACTTAACCCGTCCTTATTCCGCGTTTATTCCCCTTATACTCCCCTTACATCACCATATCCCGGGATAAATTGTACATGAATCGGGGCCCAGGTATATTGGAGTTAGGACAAATTGTGAAGGGATGTCCGAGGACTGTTTAAGAAGACTCAATCCCTTAAATTCGCATTAACGACTGAGGAAAACCTAGGGAAAACCTTCAGTCAGGATTGCCGGTCTCGACGGGATTTGAACCCGGGACCTCCCGAATCAAAGTCGAGCGCTTAGCCAACGCTGTCGGTTGTAGGAGATCTGGTCGGCCCCTTGTCACGTGGTTGCTGAGGACTAAATTTATGCACGTTAGTGGTCATGTAAAAAACCAAAGCGCTTAGCAACAACGAGAATGACCTACAATTATGAATTCAGGCGTAAGAGACGCTTAAAAAATAATATGTAAATGTGCGACAGGCAGTACGTTGTCTGTCTGATTCGGATTCGGATTCGAACCACAAGTCTAACGCGGGAAGCGAGCTCAGTCATTGGAAGAGAATGTTCCCATAAGAATAGCATTGGTCAATTTTAAAACGCTTGTATCTTTTGAACGAGAAGTATTTAAGAAATATCATTCACATTACGTTAATCACCGTTCTTTTCTTGACACATTTGATGCATTCAATTTACAAAGTCGCAACAGAATTTGAATAAACGTTTTAGAAACACATGTATGTTTCGCGTTTTGGAGCGATTCAATAGAAAGAGACGCACGGTAGAAGAGAGAGAGAGAACCAACGCATGCGCACGGCCGACTAGCGAGGAGCAGCTTTGCACGTACAGCATCCAAGTGCACGGCGAACTCGACTGTCCGACATGTTAGTTTCTTCGATTCAACAGCCAATCACGGAGGATCGGCGCGCGACGCAGATGAAAAATGCAAACATCATCTTGTTAAACTCGAACTCATTTAAATTCTAAACATGGTATTATAATTCTACTATATGTGATAGTTGAAGAAAGAAAGGTTTATGACGTAATGTGAATGATATTTCTTAAATACTTCTCGTTCAAAAGATACAAGGCGTTTTAAAAATTGCCTAATGCTATTCTTATGGGGACATTCTCTGCTAATGCACTGAACTCGCTTCCCGCGTTAGACTTGTGGTTCCTATAATTGTCCTATCCGCAACATACTAGTTAGACACCTGAAGAGGGGCATGCATCTGCACCCTGGGTTGGGGTTTTTTTTGGGGGGGGGGGGGCACCACGACAAATTATTATATTATACTAGGAAAACGCTCAAGTCCCGCCGCGTTGATGGATGAGCTTTTTTGTAAGTTTTTAGTTTGCGTAGGACCACTTTTCATTTGCAAGTGCTTTTTGAATGCATTGTAGGTGATTGTTGTCAAGTTTCTATTGTTACTTGTTAATTGTTATTATAAACCAAAAAAAATCATATTAAAACCTTTATTCTATGGATTCTGGCTAACTTTTTCAACTTTTTCTTTCAAAAAGCAATCCATCACCATTACCTTATTGTCCATGTAAAATATTAACGTTGTAGTCCCACCCGTTTGGTCAGAATCGGCCCAAATGTCACGAAAATATCGCACTAAAAATCGAAAAAAAATCGTAAAAGTACGATATTCATGAGAAATATTTATTCGATTGTACCCAATAACGTGGCAGGTCAAAGTTCAGAAATTTCGAAGGTCCCCTCAAATTTTCGTCAAGTTCGCATATGCCGTTTGCCCGGTAGCGTGCGAACAAACACACACAAAAAATCATTGGAGCTAAATTTTTTTGAGTGGTCAGTGAAATTGAAGTCTTCGCTTCGCTCATCCAATAAATATGCGAATTTAAATAAATGTAGTACTAACAAACAACTCAAAATCGGTTTTTAAAAAAATAGCTTTTTCGAAATCATGGTTTATGTGTTATTATTGGATGAGCGAAGCGAAGTTGTCTGTTTGTTTGCTTTCTACTGGACAAACGGCAAATGCGATCTTGATGAAAATTATTGGAGGGGACCTTCGAAATCTCTGAACTTAGACCTGCCACGTTTTTGACTTTTTGGGTACAATCGAAGAAATATTTCTCATGAATATCGTACTTTAACGATTTTTTTCCCGATTTTTAGTGCGCTATTTTCGTGACATTTGAGCCGATTCTGACCAAACAGGTGGGGCTACAAGGTTCATTATTTACATAGATATTAAAGTTATGGTGATGTAGTACCTCGTGAAAGAAAAAGTTGAAAAAGTTAGCCAGAATCCATAGAATAAAGGTTTTAATATGCGTTTTTAGGTACATAATTGGATGAGCGAAGCGAAGACTTCAATTTCACCGACCCCCCAAAAAATTTAGCTCGGTTGTTTTTTTTTTGTTTTTTTGTTTTTGTTTGTTTGTTTTTCCGTCTGTTGTTCGCTCTCTACCGGGCAAACGGCATATGCGATCTTGATAAAATTTGACACGACCTTCGTTTTCTCTGAACTTAGACTTGCCACGTTTTTGGGTACAATCGAAGAAATATTTCTCAAGAATATCGTACTTTTACGATTTTTTTCGATTTTAGTGCGAAATTGTCGTGCCATTTGGGCCAATTCTGACCAAACGGTGGGGGCTACAACGTTCATATTATACATGGGCATTACGGTTATGGTGATGTAGTACCTTTTGAAAGGAAATGTTGAAAAAGTTAGCCAGAATCCATCGAAATATAGCTTTTAATGTAAGATTTTTACGTTAAATAATAACAAATTAACAAGAAACAATAGAAACTTGACAACAATCACCTACAATGCGTCGGCAGAAAAACAAAGCACTTGCAAAAGTAAAGATATCCCACGCAAACTAAAAACTTTAAAAAAAGCTCATCCATCAACGCGGCGGGACTTTAGCGTTTTCCTAGTAACAATTAACAAGTAACAATAGAAACTTGACAACAATCACTTACAATGCATTCAAAAAGCACTTGAAAAGGTAAAGTGATCCCACGCAAACTAAAAACTTACATGAAAGCTCATCCATCAACGCGACTAAAAAAAGCGTTCGCGAAGCGGCCTAGTATACGTGTATCTTATGTAATTTTGTATAATATTTACAAAAACGACAAGTTTCACGGCCATCATAGACACTCGTAAAGAAATATGGCATTTCATAATTCAAGCTCCATAATATTTTTGGATGAGCGTAGCGAGCGAAGCGAGTGAAGCGAAGACTTCAATTTCACTGACCCCCCCAAAAATTTAGCTCGGGTGTTTTTTTTCTTTTTTTTTTGTATTTTTGTCTGTTTGTTCGCTCTCTACCGGGCAAATAGCATATGCGATCTTGATGAAAATTTGACAGGACCTTCGAAATCTCTGAACTTAGACTTGCCACGTTTTTGGGTACAATCGAAGAAATATTTCTCATGAATATCTTACTTTTACGATTTTTTTCGATTTTTTGTGCGATATTTTCGTGCCATTTGGGCCAATTCTGACCGAACGGGTGGGGCTACAACGTTCATATTATACATGGACATTAAAGTTATGGTGATGTATAGTACCTTTTTTAAGAAAAAGTTGATAAAGTTAGCCAGAATCCATAGAAATAAAGCTTTTAATATAAGTTTTTACGGTAAATAAAACCAATTGACAAGAAACAATAGAAACTTGACAACAATCACCTACAATGCGAAGGCAACAAAACAAAGCACTTGCAAAAGTAAAGATATCCAACGCAAACTAAAAACTATAAAAAGCTCATCCATCAACGCGGCGGGACTTTAGCGTTTTCCTAGTAACAACGTTATTGGATGAGCGAAGCGAAGACTTCAGTTTCACTGTCCCCCCAAAAAATTTTGATAGGGTGTTTTTTGTTTTGTTTTTTGTTTGTATTTTTGTCTGTTTGTTAGCGCTCTTCCGGGCAAACGGCATATGCGATCTTGATAAAAATTTGAGGGGACTTTCGAAATCTTTGAACTTTTAGACTTGCCACGTTTTTGGGTACAATCGATCAATTAATATGTTTTATGATAATCACTTTTCCGATTTTTAATGAGATATTTTCGTGATATTTGGCAAACGGCTACTTCGATCTCAACGAAACTTTATAAGAACTAAAATCATCACTGAAATGATATATGTTATGATTTAAGAGACATTTGAAGAAATATCTCTTATATAAATCGTACTTTTACGATTTTTTTCAAAAGCTCATCCATCAACGCGACTGGAAAAAGCGTTAGCGAAGCAGCCTAGTGAAATATTCGCTACTTAGAATAACGTGTCGCAGATTGATGGCACATACCTGGTACACGTACCTGGTACATACCTGGCTGGTCTGAAGTCAGGGTCCACTAGATACTTATGCTAAGCTGCTGTAAGCTGGGTCTTCTCACCTGATGCAAACAAACGCCATTTTATATCTTAGCGTGTGTTTTAAAAATAATCTGGAGCGCTCCGAACACGCTCTGTAATATTATCCGTAGCAGAATGTGCTATGTTTTTGTTTTGTTTTGACAGATCATTGGGCATTGTGGATTATTACCAACTTTGTGTTTAGAATGAAGTTACAACTCCACGATAAAGATTTTATGCGCATAAGCCTAGGCTAGGCCCTAGTGTGTGGGATTTTTCATAGACCAAGGCCTTGACCTTACCCAATAAACCTTTCTTGTAGAAGTCGACGTCGAACTTAGGTCTGGAGGTTACCCGCGTTCTAGGGCTAGGCCTAGGCTTAGCTCAGATTCAAGTTCAAGTTTGATTAAAATTAATCCGCATTAGGTATTGGTTTATACATGGTGCAAGTATGGACAAGTGCAAGGCTTGGGCTCATCTTTATCTTACCAAACACATCAATGCTAATAGGCCTTATTGCCATAGGCCTACCGGTATCTGGACAGTTTGCCGTCGGGCCCTTATATCCAAATTAGTATGCAAATGAAAATTGAGATATGAAGTTGAAAGATATAAAAATTATTTACATCATAATGTTACCTGCAAATATAAAGAATCAAAGATTACATAAATGGTAGCCTATTTATGTATTTATTGCATTAAAAAAATAATGTGCAACCGATTTCTGAAATTGACGTCCAGCTGCAGTCTGCTGTTTGTTTACAAAATCTCTTTGAGGTCCGTTGGATAATGTGTGCGTGCACTCAGTAGACACATTATCAAGTGGGCCTTGACTTCAAGATATAAAATGGCGCTTATACATTGTGGAAGTACAAGGCGAAGACCCACCTTTACAGCAAACTGTTAGGTATCTAGTGGACCCAGTGTCTGAAGTGTATGGCGAGGACGTGGGTTCGAATCCCGCATAAGGCATGGGTGTTTTGTAATCATCCTTCATCGTCAGCTATCACCACTTTTCGTCTCGAACAGGCTTAGTGCATCAATAGAGACAGTTCATCATCCTTGTCATATCCCTCTCGTGGTTTGGGAACTAAGGTTGAAAGAGAAAGGTGCAGACCTGGTTGATACGGAGCTCACTCGGTGTAGTTGACGGTGGCGGGCGTCGAACCCGTGTCCGTCCGAGCTATGTAGCTAGAGCTGGCACTGGGTGAGAATGCCAGACTAGAGGAAGGTTATTTAGAGTTACCTTCTTAGTGCATCAATACAGTTCATCATCCTTGTCATATCCCTCTCGTGGTTTGGGAACTAAGGTTGAAAGAGAAAGATGCAGACCTGGTTGATACGGAGCCCACTCGGTGTAGTTGCACGTGGCGGGCGTCGAACCCGTGTCCGTCCGAGCTATGTAGCTAGGGCTCGCTCTGGGTGAGAATGCCAGACTAGAGGAAGGTTATTTAGAGTTACCTTCTTAGTGCATCAATACAGTTCATCATCCTTGTCATATCCCTCTCGTGGTTTGGGAACTAAGGTTGAAAGAGAAAGATGCAGACCTGGTTGATACGGAGCTCACTCGGTGTAGTTGCACGTGGCGGGCGTCGAACCCGTGTCCGTCCGAGCTATGTAGCTAGAGCTGGCACTGGGTGAGAATGCCAGACTAGAGGAAGGTTATTTAGAGTAACCTTCTTAGTGCATCAATACAGTTCATCATCCTTGTCATATCCCTCTCGTGGTTTGGGAACTAAGGTTGAAAGAGAAAGGTGCAGACCTGGTTGATACGGAGCCCACTCGGTGTAGTTGACGGTGGCGGGCGTCGAACCCGTGTCCGTCCGAGCTATGTAGCTAGAGCTGGCACTGGGTGAGAATGCCAGACTAGAGGAAGGTTATTTAGAGTTACCTTCTTAGTGCATCAATACAGTTCATCATCCTTGTCATATCCCTCTCGTGGTTTGGGAACTAAGGTTGAAAGAGAAAGGTGCAGACCTGGTTGATACGGAGCTCACTCGGTGTAGTTGCACGTGGCGGGCGTCGAACCCGTGTCCGTCCGAGCTATGAAGCTAGAGCTGGCACTGGGTGAGAATGCCAGACTAGAGGAAGGTTATTTAGAGTTACCTTCTTAGTGCATCAATACAGTTCATCATCCTTGTCATATCCCTCTCGTGGTTTGGGAACTAAGGTTGAAAGAGAAAGATGCAGACCTGGTTGATACGGAGCCCACTCGGTGTAGTTGCACGTGGCGGGCGTCGAACCCGTGTCCCGTCCGAGCTATGTAGCTAGAGCTGGCACTGGGTGAGAATGCCAGACTAGAGGAAGGTTATTTAGAGTTACCTTCTTAGTGCATCAATACAGTTCATCATCCTTGTCATATCCCTCTCGTGGTTTGGGAACTAAGGTTGAAAGAGAAAGATGCAGACCTGGTTGATACGGAGCCCACTCGGTGTAGTTGCACGTGGCGGGCGTCGAACCCGTGTCCGTCCGAGCTATGTAGCTAGAGCTGGCTCTGGGTGAGAATGCCAGACTAGAGGAAGGTTATTTAGAGTAACCTTCTTAGTGCATCAATAGAGACAGTTCATCATCCTAGTCATATCCCTCTCGTGGTTTGGGAACTAAGGTTGAAAGAGAAAGATGCAGACCTGGTTGATACGGAGCCCACTCGGTGTAGTTGACGGTGGCGGGCGTCGAACCCGTGTCCGTCCGAGCTATGTAGCTAGAGCTGGCACTGGGTGAGAATGCCAGACTAGAGGAAGGTTATTTAGAGTTACCTTCTTAGTGCATCAATACAGTTCATCATCCTTGTCATATCCCTCTCGTGGTTTGGGAACTAAGGTTGAAAGAGAAAGATGCAGACCTGGTTGATACGGAGCCCACTCGGTGTAGTTGCACGTGGCGGGCGTCGAACCCGTGTCCGTCCGAGCTATGTAGCTAGAGCTGGCTCTGGGTGAGAATGCCAGACTAGAGGAAGGTTATTTAGAGTTACCTCTTGTGCATCAATAGAGACAGTTCATCATCCTTGTCATATCCCTCTCGTGGTTTGGGAGATAAGGTTGAAAGAGAAAGATGCAGACCTGGTTGATACGGAGCCCACTCGGTGTAGTTGCACGTGGCGGGCGTCGAACCCGTGTCCGTCCGAGCTATGTAGCTAGAGCTGGCTCTGGGTGAGAATGCCAGACTAGAGGAAGGTTATTTAGAGTTACCTTCTTAGTGCATCAATACAGTTCATCATCCTTGTCATATCCCTCTCGTGGTTTGGGAACTAAGGTTGAAAGAGAAAGATGCAGACCTGGTTGATACGGAGCTCACTCGGTGTAGTTGACGGTGGCGGGCGTCGAACCCGTGTCCGTCCGAGCTATGTAGCTAGAGCTGGCTCTGGGTGAGAATGCCAGACTAGAGGAAGGTTATTTAGAGTAACCTTCTTAGTGCATCAATAGAGACAGTTCATCATCCTAGTCATATCCCTCTCGTGGTTTGGGAACTAAGGTTGAAAGAGAAAGATGCAGACCTGGTTGATACGGAGCCCACTCAGTGCAGTTGCACGTGGCGGGCGTCGAACCCGTGTCCGTCCGAGCTATGAAGCTAGAGCTGGCACTGGTGAGAATGCCAGACTAGAGGAAGGGTTTTTTAGAGTACCTTCTTAGTGCATCAATACAGTTCATCATCCTTGTCATATCCCTCTCGTGGTTTGGGAACTAAGGTTGAAAGAGAAAGATGCAGACCTGGTTGATACGGAGCTCACTCGGTGTAGTTGACGGTGGCGGGCGTCGAACCCGTGTCCGTCCGAGCTATGTAGCTAGAGCTGGCACTGGGTGAGAATGCCAGACTAGAGGAAGGTTATTTAGAGTTACCTTCTTAGTGCATCAATACAATACATCATCCTAGTCATATCCCTCTCGTGGTTTGGGAACTAAGGTTGAAAGAGAAAGGTGCAGACCTGGTTGATACGGAGCCCACTCGGTGTACTTGACGGTGGCGGGCGTCGAACCCGTGTCCGTCCGAGCTATGTAGCTAGAGCTGGCTCTGGGTGAGAATGCCAGACTAGAGGCAGGTATTTAGATTAATCTTTTTATTAACGTCTATTAAATTGTTATAAAAACTGATTTAAAAGGAGAACAACTAAATAAAACTAATCATTTAAATGTAATCATGTAAATGTAATCATGTATAATATTATTACAAGCTACACCAATGTTTAGTAAGACAATAATTTTTGATAACTATTGTTGAATAGAAATAATGTTTTTGGAGGCACCGTTTAGTTATATGGTTTACGGGCGCGTCAACCGTAAGGTCTTTATGCGGCACCCTAGCCTAGGGGATGTGACAGACCCGTGCTAAACAGATCAAGCCGCAGGCAAGGAGGAGGAAGGGGGCTAGGCCCTACTCATGCCGTGGTCGTCTTTGTCATCGTTAGTGTCGTCGTCGAGGGACATGGCCAGAGCTCGCTTCTAGTTTCGATGACTTAACAATATTCCCATTCCTTCCTACTTGCTGATGTTTGCGAGATGGAATTTGTCTATAATTTCTAGCCTCGTACCGACCCAGATAAATACTAGGGGACTGTACGGGGGGGGGGGGTAGAGTCCAGAGAGAATCTCAATGTTTTGTTTATTTATGTATATATAAATATATTTTTTTTTTTGAATTTCAAAACAAATTGTATTTATGTATTAATTTAATTGGATGAGCGAAGCGAAGACTTCATTTTCACTGACCCTCCAAAAAAATTAGCTTGTTTTTTTTCTGTTTTGTATTTTTGTCTGATTGTTCGCGCTCGACTGGGAAAACATCATGCGATCTTGATGAAAATTTGAGGGGACCTTCGGAATCTCTGACCTTGTACTTGCCACGTTTGTTTTTGGGTACAATCGACCAAATATTTCTTATGATTATCGTACTTTCAAGATTTTTTTCGATTTTTAATGAGATATTTTCGTGATATTTAGCAAACGGCTACACCGATCTTGATGAAACTTTAAAGGATCGTTTAAAATCACTGAAATTATGTTTGTTATGATTTTAGAGGCATTTGGAGAAATATATCTTATAGAAATGGTTTACGAATTTTTTTCCGGTTTTAAGTACGATATGTTCGTGATATTTGGGCTGATTCCGACCAAACGGGTTGGGCTACCACCTTCATATTCTACATTTACATATGAAAGATTATAGTAATGTAGTGCCTTTTGAAACCAAAATTGTAAAAAGTTGGTCAAAATTCATGGAAATAAAGGGTTTTTATAAGCCTTTTACAGGTGTATATTTAACAAGTAATATCATGTAACTAGAGAAATAGTAATGAGATTCCACTTCAAAACGTAATCATTGGACATAAATATTTGAAAAAGCTTATCCATCAACGCGACTGGAAAAGCGTTCGCGAAGCGGCCTAGATAATTTATGTATTTATTTATTTATTAGTTTATTAATTTATCTATGTATCCATAATAGAACAAAGTTCCAGGGATACATGGATTTGATGAAATTCTGCTTCGTTATTGGGGACTTACTAAACGCGAATTCTTCTATAAGGCTGATTGCCGGTCTCGACGGGATTTGACCCCGGGATCTCCCGAATCAGAGTCGAGCCAACACTGTCGGTTAGGTATTATTATCAAGACAAAAAAATTAGATGAAGTCTAACCAAGTAATAATAATACATCAGCCAGAAATCTTTTACTTACAAAATGTCGACGCATTCAGACTATAGATGCCTTGGCTGAAGGACTGAAGGCCGTCGGATAATATGTCTAATACATCAATATGAAGTCGGAGCTTCACTATGAAAATAGAAGGTTTGTGTTCGATGTTGTTAGCGAGCTGTGTTGCCTTGGCGTCGTACCAGTCGACGAACGTAACGAGATTAATAACACTATTGTCACGATCGAGGTATTGTTATTCCCACTGCGCCAGGTGCCAGGTGCCTCAGTGTTGGCCTGGCTAGAGCACGGAGCGGACGTGTTTTCCACGAGGAGGCAGTAGCAGGCAAGCGAGGATACAAGCAGCAAGCAATCTAGCAATCAATGAAGCAGACCAAAAAGAAAGCATACTAGCAATCAATGAAGCAGACCAAGAAGAAAGCATACTATCAATCAATGAAGCAGACCAAGAAGAAAGCATACTATCAATCAATGAAGCAGACCAGAAGAAAGCATACTATTAATAAATAAAGCAGACCAAGAAGAAAGCATACTTTTAATAAATGAAGCAGACCAAGAAGAAAGCATACTATCAATCAATGAAGCAGACCTAAAAGAAAGCAAACTATCAATCAATGAAGCAGACCGAGAAGAAAATAGTACTATCAATCAATGAAGCATACCAAGAAGAAAGAATAGTATCAATCAATGAAGCAGACCAAGAAGAAAGCATACTATTAATCAATGAAGCAAACCAGCATGAATTAACACCATCAATTAAGCCAGAAATCGTGGCGTAGCGCTAACCGAGCCTAATGACGTCTTATCCACACTTCAACAAGTTCCCGCCCAACACCAGTGACCGACCCCCCACCCCAGCCTACCCAAGGTCATCCACCTACCCCAGCCTCGAAGACGCGGGCGTGTAACGGTCAAGCTCCCGCCGACCTCCATGTCCCACTTCCTTGGCACGCAACGTAGTTGTCCGGTTCCTACGCCGGGGTGTCTGGTATCTCGAGTCGCCTGTGGCTGGATCTGTCCAGCACGGGTCTTCCCGTTGTATGGGTTCATCCCACTTACCCGAAGGCTAGAAATAACATCCCTCATAGCCCACCATATTGGTTAGCGCAAGGGCGTGTTTACGTGACATAGATCCCATTTTCATTGATTTATTTCTGTCTTTCTCGGGTTTTGTCCCAGGAGTCACTGGAATGAATTATATTTCAAATTAATTTGGTTAGTCAGACGTTATGACTCGTATTTCTTTGTGTCATTCTCCGGAAACATTTAACTAACTAATTCTCCTATTATCGCTAGATGTCAGATGTTCAGTAAGACCAACATATTACTCTAAGTCAGTCAAAATTCCATTATCCTAAATGTTTGCTAATTGTTGACAAGGGGAAGAAGAAGAAGATGGATCTAGATTCTACGTGATGAAAGTTAATTGCTTTATTGCATTATTACTTCCTTAAAATGGTGTTTTTTTTCTGACCACATGGGCATTATACAGCCACATTAAAACGCGTTTAAGGAATTGGAATTGAATAGCATATGAGCATAGATCTAACCTTCCTCTACAAGTCGCAGGTAGATACTTTTGACTATAGTCGTTTGGCAATCAGATCCATTTCTGTGATCAATGTTTTGAGCTCATCTGGCCGAGAAGTGCCCTCTTAAAGCTGGTGTAACACTAGAAAGTTCGTGAAGTAAAAAGTGGAAAGTAAAGAGAAAGAGAAGTGTTGCTGTAATGATTTGGTAAATATACATTGATACTACGAATACCAGTTTATTGGTTTCCTTTGGTTTCACACAAGGTTTAACTATACCAATCACAGAGTTCAGTGAGAAGCTAGACTTAGGTGTAGCTGACGTACTCTGCTCTTGGCGGAAGTCTCCTTCTTCTTTAGACAGTTCACACAACTACTCAGCGACACCACACATCCCCCTTACGGGCATAATTAAAGAGAATCTTAATATAATTATATTGAAATCTGAATCATATTTTTACATGAGTACTTATCTAATCAAAGAGTAACATAATCTTATTATTTTGAAACCAAAATCACTAAAGAAAACAATCATAAGTTGTATTATCATAATCGTGATGGATCTAGAGATTGTCTATAGGTTTAGTCTACTAGGTGGTACTACTCGTCGGCCTCACTTTGTCATAAACATTTGCTTGTCGATCGGATCTGGTTCAACCACGGGTCGATACTGCTCGGTTGGTGTTCGGTCGACCGTCTTGGTGTAATCTGTTCTGGTGTCTGGATGTTCTCTTCTTCCTCCGCCCGGTTTTTCATTTCATTTGGCAGTTCCCGAACAGGAATTAGGTGTTTGCGGTTTCCTTCGCAAATCCCCTTGAGGAGTAGAGATTTTTACTATCTAGGTTCTTCACATCTGCCCGATACGTCCCGTAACGGCCAATGTCTGTCAGCCAGACTGGCGTACCTGTCTCGATGGACTTTAGAGATGATGTACGGTGACGATGATCGTAATGTCTTTTCTGGTCTTCTTTAAGGCTTCTTTCCTTGTGTCGTAGTGACTCCCAATCAATCGTTTTTGGACGTAGTGTTTCGGAAACACCAGTAGGGTTGTTCGTACTCTTCTTCCCATTAGCAGTTCTGCTGGGCTGTATCCGTTCTCCAAGGAAGTAGTACGATAAGACAATAGTCGCAAGGTGGGATCTTTTGACTTTTTGAGTATTGATTTCACCGTCTTCGCCGTGCGCTCGGCCATTCAATTGCTCTGAGGGAATCCGGGACTGCTAGTGGTGTGTGTGAACTCATATGCTCGTGGAAACTCTTTGAACTAGACTGATGTGAACTGTGTACCGTTGTCAGACACAACTTCTTCAGGAATACCAAACCGACCAAATACTATCTTTAGTTCGATGACGACTGTCCCGGATGTAGTACTAGATAACAGGATGGATTATTAGAATGTGGAAAAATAGTCCACATTGATGAGGTAATGGAGATCTTTAACCTGGCACAGGTTCATTGATATCTTTTGCCAGGGTCTTTCAGGAAAAGAGGAGGACATTAAGGGCTCTGGGTGGTTCTGTTGGAGTTCCACACTTTCACGGCAATTTTCTAATACAACTTGAACGTGTTGTGAAATGCGCGGCCACCAGAGTGATGCTCTTGCTCGCTCCTTGCACTTGTTAATTCCCAGGTGTCCTATATGTATTCTTCTCAGCATGTCTTAATACACAGATTTTGGACAACCAATCTATCTCAGTATAGCAGTGTCCCATCTGTGTATAGAAGGTTACTCTACTCTTTATAGTACGAGAGACGTTCTGGATCAACCATCATGGTTGATCCAGAACCAAGTCATGGTTGAACCATGACTTGGTTAGGCCATTAGCTTGTATTGGTCAAACCTGTAGTATGCCCATGTGATTGCCTAGGTCTCTTTCTCGATTGATGCATACCTCGTTGCCGCACCGCTCAGCGACCTTGGCGCGTGCGCGACTGGCCTCCAAGTGTCCTTGGAAACTTCCTGTTCCAAGATGGCCCCTAGGCCATACGAACACGCATTTGTTGTGACTCACGTGTTCTTGTTGACGTCGTAGAAAACAAGAGTGGGTGCTGAAACAAGATTTTGTTTGATTAATTCAAATGCTGAAGTTTGAGCTTGCTCCCAAATAAATGGTTTTTTTTTTACGAGTAATTCCCGTATCGGTTTTATCATTTCCGCTAAGTCAGGCAGGAACTTTAGGACTTGGTTTGCTGGACCCAAAAGTCTCCTTACCTCTGAGATGTCTTTTGGAACTGGCATCTTAGTTATCGCTTTTATTTTCTCGGGGTCAACACTGATACCTTCTTCCCCGACCATGTGTCCTTAGAACTTTATCAAAGGCACAGAGAAGAGACATTTTGGTGAGTTCAAAGTGGCACCTCGATCATGCATTCTCTGAAGAACCTTCCGTAGGCGCATGTCATGTTCCTTTTGATCCTAACCGTTGACGAGTATGTCGTCTGTTACACACAAAACACCTTCAAGACCTTCCAGAATCTGGATCATCTTGCTCTGGAAGACTTCAGGAGCATTTGAAATGCCAAAAGGCAATCGATTGAAACAATAGCGCCCTCAGGGTGTCAGGAATGTTTTGTCATATCCGGATCTAAAAGAATTTGCTAAAAACTACTAATAGCATCAATTTTTGTAAATACCTTCGCGCCCCCTGGATCTCCGCCTGCGCTGTATCTACTGCAGTCATGATCATACGTTCTCGCAATACGCTCCTTCTCGTGTATGATAATCTCCGAGAAGTAGTGGAGAGTACCACCCTCCTGGAACACGCTGCCGCCGGCTCGGACGCGATCATTGGCGAGACTGGGTCTCGACACAGATCCTCACTCCAGTTAATAGTTTCAAGATGTGATGCTTTAATCGTTTGACGAAAATTGCCTTAAAATTGATTACCCATGCAAATTTCAAATCTCATTTTGTTGAATGTAAATTTATGAGATGCCGATCTACCCCATAGCCAGTAGTTAAGCCGAGGTTGTTTAACCGGTTCCCATTAGAACACCAAAGTTAAGCAAACTCGGGCGTGGTCAGGGGTAGAGTGGGTGACCGCTCTGCTCTAAAACTCACGTATACCGCTGGTTAGAGCAGATGGAGGGTTCGAGAGGTAGTGTAACGGCTTCGTTCTCCTCGACGTCAGCTCGGCAGTCCGGGACAGTGCAGGAACCTATATGACAGTTAAGGTTACACCGTACCTAACTAATATTTTAGAAGATCAGGAAAGATCATAACGGGATGCAGCGTATTAGCCGTGCAGTCGTTATAGATATGATCTGTCCTAATATTTCTATTAATAAATGTCATTGAAAAGTCACAATGATTATTAGGATCCAGGGAGGCTTTAGCGTCCGTATACCAGGATTGTACCCTGTTCAGGTCGACCATTCTCTCATCGGAGATTACCAAAAGACCTCCCTCGGATTTGCCTAAATTTTCTACCCCTGACTAAAATACATTGCTTGGCTATGAACCAAATTCAATGGCCAAGCCATTTTGTTATGATTTCGTTTTTAAAAAAAATTACTTTTTTTACCACAAAAATCGTTGGTTTGGCGCTCGTCAATTGGCGAAATGATGGAACTTCTTTTCAATTCGAAACTAGGAAGATAGAATGAAAAGCTTGGCTCAACTTCTATATCTTACAGCATTCACAGCCAAAGACTTTTGAAGGAGAGCTTGGCTGCCGATTTTTATTTTTACAAATTTTTGTATTTGTGGGGTCCTTTCTACCTCGACTTGTGCATTTCTTCCGGAAACATATCTTCAAAATGATTCCATTTGTCACAAGATTTACATTTCTTTCCATTTGCCTGGCACTTTTCTCTGCCTATTGAATGTTTTCTCCCACATTATTTGCAATTGTTTTCATTATGGCTATGCCTACTGCGTTCTTTCTTCAGATCATGTGACTTCTTCCACTTATCTGACTTGTTGTATTGAATCTTTTCTTCCATTTTGCTGTCAAGCTTGGTCGTTTGACTCTCTGTCTGTTTGCTGGCCTTACAACGCTCTAATGCAGAGGTTAGTGTTAGATTTCTATCTCGCATAAGTCTACTTCTGACTGATTTATCTCTTATTCCCAGGACGAGGCGATCTCTAATGATCTCATCATGCACTCTGATTGGATAATAGTTACATGTCGATGCCAAAGGCGAAGTCTATTTATGTATTGTATGACGTTCACGTCTTCCTCCTGCTTCGCTTCTCCAAAAAACTGCCCTTTCATAGATCGTATTAATTTCCGGTTCAAAACATTCTGTTAAGGCACGCAGTTCTTCGTCCGCTTTTAGGCGTTGGTCTGTAGTGAGGTCGAGATGTTCCAGAGTCTTTCGACACTCTTTACACATTGCTAGGCGTAAAGTAGCAACTCGTTTCTCCTCTCCTCCAGCCTTCACTCCTGTTGCAATATCATAATCATTCCACTCTTCAAGGAATGAACTCCAATTACTAGCCAACTTATTTAGGTCGCTTATGTCCATTGGACTAGGAAAAGAAATGTTATTGAGGCTGTCTCCCATGTTTGCCTCAAGTAATCCTTTTGAAGTTCTTTGCTTTTTTAGTTGTGAGTTCTTAAACCTGAACCGTCAGTCAGCTTGTGTTCTGTTTGTCTAAACTCTTAGCCTTCCTTGACACACAATTTTGCATAAATTCGTTATTAATTTGTCTATGACAAGGCTACTTTAAATCAGTCAATTCTACATTTAATACTCACTTTTGAGTAAATCTTTACTGATATCTTGTTGCTTTGGGTTTCTTTATTTGGTTTTATCACTCGTCAAACATTCTACTTTTAAGGAAACAATTTAAACTTCTTCTCTTTGGACGAGTTCCCACTTCTCGACACCATGTTGACAAGATTAGCATTGATTACAGTTTTATTAAGTGACACTGTTGTCATACCAACATCCCTACATAGAGTACATTGTTATAAGAGATGCATACTCGTGTACAACAACTGTCTGTTATCACCTTTGAAACGTCACCTCTACGGGGGAGTTCTAATTCAAAAAGTATAGCTACTGCATCTAAATACATGCACTGGTATAATGTTGTATCACGTGATTATTTTAACATATTCACCAAATGCAGTGATTAAGAAACATATATTTAAGAGAAGCAATAATCTTAAGGACTTGATGGTTTACAAATACGGAGTCAGTTGAGTACAACTGTCCAGCTTTGGTTTGATTAAGAACTTACAACTTTCAGCACGCCAGGTGCTCGCTTGTTTGTAATAGTTTAACTGTGATGACATACGTATCACACATATTATCGTATCAGGAAGTAATTAATATAATAAAGCAATAATGAGGTATTACATAAGGTTTGATGTGTGTGTATGTGTCGCAACATTTGGGACTGGTACTCTTAAATGGCTTTAAGTGTCCTTCCTTGGTAGGTTACAATGGGACAAGCTACCTGGGCCGTATATTAAATTAATTCATGACACCAGGTCCCTTATTTCAAAACAGAAAAAATATCTCGTCTAGCGAGTCCTATGTGGATGTACCCATTAACATGAACTAAAATTTATGTAAGTATATGAAATAACATATTCTATGTTTATAGTATGATCAACTTTAGAAAAGGTGATATGAGTTGTCTGTCATTCAATTGTTCAGTTCAATCAGTTCATTACGGAAAAAATAGGAGTGTACGTATTTTTTGTATAGTGCAAAGATCACATAATAGAAGTTCCCACAGGCAAAGAGAACTTCTTCATTGATCACCGCTTTCTTGATGGCAAACTCCCTCTCAAGAAAACGGTATCGATTTTTGAGTGCAGCATGAAGAAAAGCCGTATTTTGTGGTGAGGTTTTAGTCTCCAAAAACTGGACTTGAATGTCGGCTAATTCTTTGTCCATTTGTATGTGTTGCAAGAGTGTCGCGGTGCTTAAGAGTCAAGTCTACATATCTCCATCTCGTAATATCAACCTTATCTCCTGACATTGTTTAAAAATCCAAAAAGTTGTTAATTAATTAAAATAATAGGGAGATAGTTCTACCTAAAACAAAAACGTGATCTGTTCGGTTTTTTCTTAAGAAGTTCATTGTGGGTGTGTTCATATTTTTTGTACACTTCCAAAATCTCATAAGAGTTTTTGCACTGTCAGGGGAGCTCGCTTAATACGAGCCTTGCCTTGGTCTAATTCCCTTTCGAGGAGTAAATAGCGATTCCGGAGAGAATTATTGAGTCGAGTCGAACTGGACCCCAAGTAACTAATTTGTAGGGTACTAAGTTCAGTGTTAATCTGTACATGTCTCTCTAAGGTGTTGCTATGTCTAAAAGCTAAATCAACATTCCTCTGTTTCGTAGGTTTATCGAGATCTTCAGATAGATTAAATCTATAAACTCCCCGAGGTACAAGTGACAAACGGCTTACCTCAAAGACAAGGTGGTTTGACGGCTTTTGTGGTCGCTTTTCATTACGCGGGCAGAGCCAACCGTGTGTTAGTGGGTGAGAGACATTGAGGGCGAATGGATGACTTCAAAATGCATGCAATTTATGTCACCACTCTATTCTCTCACTCTTATGTGATTGGGAGTTAGTGGGGTGTTAGAGTTATCAAAGACAGTGAGTTAATACATGTGTTATAAAATAAGAATGGATGAGAAATTTATCCAGGTTAGAACCGGGGATAACCATATATGAAATGGTATATCGGGGGAATAGATGATGATCCAGTCGATGACGTACAGACAATACCTACGTGGTGTTGGATGGTTCTTATGATGATCGATCGTATCATGAGGTTGATCAGACCCTATGAAAGAAAATAACTTGTCAAGTTACCTCCCTGATGATGGATGTACGTGTGATCCGAATCCTGCTATCCCGCTCCCCTTCTTTCTCCCCCTGAACGTCTCCTGGACGACAATGCTAAACCCTTGTCTCGTTGGCATCGTGTTTGGCAGCTTCACCAGGCCTTCTGGAACCGCTGGTGGAACGAATATTTGCATACGCTAAAGAGCGTAGCAAGTGGGTTCGTGGAAGCCCCACGCTGGAGGAATGAGACGTAGTGTTTTTCTTTTCGACCTCTGCTAGTCCTCTTTCTTGACCGATAGGGCGAGTGGAAAATCTCTTCCCGGTCGTGATGGTGTTTCCGACGTCGCCTCGATACGTTCGACGTCCGGTGTTCACACCAGACGAGTCAATAAACTGGTAATGCTTCATTCTGCCTAATCGCAAAGATCTCGTATCGTTTCCTTCATTCATTCATTTTTTTTGCGTGGTTCTTCATTCTCGTTTAAGAAAAATGATTTTTGTTCATTTTGGTGGGCGGTTAGTTTGCGCCAATGATCTTGGTTCGTAGAAAAATTTAGATTTGTTTATTGTCTCTATTTCATCTAGTTTAGTCTTGTTGATTAACACTATGTTACCCCTCTTTCCCTACATTAACTAGTTTTCTCGCTATCTGCTCTCTTGCCCTGACATTACCTCAGTCAGTCGGTCGTTCACCTGCCTAGGGTGCAGTTCTAACACTTGGTCTCTCGCCTGCGCAGAGAGCAGTTCTAACCTGTTAGTTCTTTAGTCTCAATTTTCCGATCAGTGCACCAGTGCAAACAGTAAACATTTCTTCTCCATTCTCTACGTCGCCCGACTAAAAAATCACCGCTCGCACACCTCGCCTACCAGTCCACCTCTTCTGCGGTCTTGGGTTCATCAGCTTGTGCAGGCATTTTCTTATTTCCTATCTACTTCTCTTATTCTTCTAAACTGGAATTTCTTTATTCTTTACTCTATTCTTGCGGTGGGCACACCCATCTAGCCCACTTTGCCGCCATTTTACTTGGCACACCATTTTTCAATCCCACAATGCATTAAGGGTAAGTTTAGTGCAAATTATTCATTTCTCTTTAACAAATTACAGTCCACTATCAACCTCAGGTCTCGGCCCTAACAGTGCGAGATGCAAACGCTACAGGTTGTCCACCCTGCTTTAATGTTGCTCCGATCCCAACATCGCTAGCGTCACTCTGTATTATACGTCGAAGTACTTGAGAACAGGTGCAGTGGTTATAAGTTCTTTTACAGTATCGAAAAAACTTGTTGAGCTGATTGTCAGGCCCATTTTACGGTCTGATCTGTTAGTCTTCTTAAGGGTTCGGCAATATCAGACAATTTTGGAAGAATTTTTGCCATGTAGTTGTCGAAACCCAAGAATTTTTGATCTCCTTGGACATCCTTTGGATGTTAGATTGATTTAACAACTTGGATTTTAAGTAAGTCGGCCTTCAGGCCTTCTGGCGTTAGTGTGTTACCTATATATAACACCTCTTTCAGTTTTAGTTTCAGCTTGCTATTGTTGAACTTTAGGTTAACTTCTCTTGCTTTCTGAAGAACCTTTTCGGCATTCAAATCGTGATCATTCTCTCCTTCTTGTTGGTTATGTCCCGTACCATACACCAAGATGTCGTCTGCTATAACTATAATACCGGGTAAACAATCCAGCAGCTCATGCAAACGTATTTGGTACTCCTCTGGTGCGGTGCTAATACCAAATGGCATTCGTAGCCATCTAAATCGTCCTGAAGGGGTCCAGAACGTGTTTAGTTTCGAGCTTTCATCATCTTACTCAACTTGCCAAAACCCGTCTTTGGCATCGAGAACACAAAACACTTTTGCATTTTTTATTTACGGTAGCATCTCTTCAATCTTCGGCAATTGATAGTGTGAGCGTTTTAAACGCTTTATTTAGATCCCGTGGATCGATACATACTCGTATTTTATTAGGTTTCTGCACTGCTACCATACTGCTTATCCATTTACTTGGTTCAGTTACCTTGGTTATGATACCTACTTCTTCCATTTCTTTTATCTTCTTGCGCAATACATCGTTTAGTGCGATTGGCACAAGTCTTGGCAAATTTTGAACTGGCTTCACATCATCGTCATTATTTCCAGGTGGTATTTCCCAGGTAACTTACGCAGGCCTTCAGAAACATCTTGATCTCTATCCAGTTATTATTTTGTTGGATTTGTTGATTCTTTAATCGTGCATAGATTTACTCTAACTTTTATTAATCAAAGGGTTTTACATGTAATGGCAGATGGCAATGGTGCTTGGTCGTATTTTGTGACTTGAAACACAACATCTTCTCTTGTTTTGCCAAAAGTGCACTGAATCTTCACTTGACCACATGGTTTCATTACATTACCACCATAGCACGTGAGGTTTACTTTACTCATCTTCATTGGGCGGTTTTCGTTTTTTGTTAATTTACACAAATGCTTGTGACTGATAACGTTTCAGGTTGCCCACTGTCTAGCTGACACTTAATATTCTTTTCTCGACCGCTAACTATCATATTTATTTTCATAAACCACTGTTATTTCTCCTCACTTTTCAATTTTCCACTTTGGTTAGTGACTCATCACTCACCAACTGATTTATAGATTCTTTGCTCGAACTGTCACTTTCATTTTCACTGTCACTTTCTTCTACAGCTCGGATACGTTTATCTTAGGTAACGGTCGTTCGCCCGCAGCCAAGCGCACGCGACTGTTTAGGCGACGACTAACTCGACCCCCTATACAGCTACCCGATATGGGGGGTTTTCAGCTATCTTCACACGCCGGCCCGAAAGATCTACAATATTGAATCTTGGTGTATGACCTGATATGTGGTCCATGACCTGCAAAAAAAAATCAACCCGATCCGATAACCCGTTCTGCGTCAAAAAAGTGCCTCAACATTGATGAAATCCTTCCAGCTGGCTGGCTGGGTAGCTAGCTAGCTAACTCTCAGCGGAGCCTACAGAGAAAACGGTAAATCTTAGAACTATGGGGGCCATTAGGCCGAGAAATGTTATCAAAATAACTTATCACGTTTAATAATAATTTATACAAAATGTTTAAAAGAAAAAAAAAATGTCTAGGCTCTACTAAGTTTTCCTAATCCTTGAGGACTTCCTACCTTTTTCTCTCATCATCTCAAATTTAAATAAGTTTAATAACAAAAAATGCCATAAGGTATTAAGTGTAAATAATAGCCATTCTTACTCTTAAATACGTTTTAAGCCCTCCCCCAAAAAAGTTATCCTGAAAACAATGTCGCCTCTGGAGGTTGGGGCTACGCCCTGTGCCCCCCCCCCCCATCCTTGCTCGTCTACCACCATTCCCCCGTCAGTATGGCATTCCTGTGCCCATGATCGCCCAGAGGACGCTCAAGTGGGGGTACTTGCTACCCCCCCCCCTGAACAAAGCACATGAAATAAAAATTTCAATATTTACATCAATCAGTTGAAAGTAAAATAAAAAAATATGAAAGTGCAAGAGTGCAAGGAAAATATTTTGAAGGTTTTCTTTAGGATTCCTTTTGATGGTTTTCTAGTTTCGAGTATCGATTGCACAAAAATTACATAATTTTGGTATTGTAATCAGCCTACTACTTTTTTATAAAACTCACCAAACGCATTTTAAAAAACTGATTTCCAAAATTTTCGCCTGCGCCGCTGTTGTTGGGGGAGCTCTGCCCCCAAAGCCCCCCGCGCTTTTCCAACGAAAGTACAAATTGTGAATTTTGTCTTCCTCTGCCAAAATTCTGCTGGCGCCCTTGCCTGTTTCCCCCCTTTGTAAAATGTCTGTGCATGACTATACTTGGACCACACCTTAGATGCAGTGCCTTTTGCTTTCAAAACCAAAATCGGGTAACAGGGACCAGAGAAAATCAAAATTTGGATGATATACAAAACACGTAATTACGAAGGCGTGGTAATTTGTGCAAACTTGAAATTAAACATGCTCTTAACTTTTATAAATATCTAGCGTCCACAACACTAAGGGGCAAATTTGGAGGGACCGTGGGCCCAAAAATGTAAAAAAAAAAACTCTTTGACTTTACAAATTTAATCATTCAAAGTCCATCATTCACACCTTGATAGGAAACAAACAGCAAAAACATGTAATATCCCCCACAAATACAAAAATGTGTAAAAAAAAAAAACGGCAGCCAAGTTCTCCTTCAAAATCTTCGGCTGTGAATGCTGTGAGATATAGAAGTTGAGCCAAGCTTTTCATTCTTTCTCCCTTGTTTCGCATTGAAAAGAAGTAAGAACATTTCGCCTGTTGACGAGCTCTAAGCCAACAATTTTTGTGGTATAAAATTTAAATTTTTAAATTGGTAATCATAAAAAATTGCTTGGCCATTGAATTTGGGTTATGGCCATCATGGCAAAGTAACAGGGAACATTTGCATTTGAGTTGATTAATATATGGACATAAAATTATAGGCTTTTGAGTTTAGTTGGTATAATCAACAGTCAGTATCACTTTCTACAATAACCTCTCTGTTAAAGCCCCCTCCTGCGAGCCACCTGGTCTCTTTGGGGGCTAATTCTTATGTTTTTAATATGTATTGGAAATTCTGAAACAAAAGACATGAACTTAACTGAGAAGGGCGCGTTAACTGTAAGGCCATAATGCGCCACTCAAGCCTATGATAGGCTTGGGAGGAAGAACCATGCTGGATCCAGCCTTATGTAAGGGAATGTTACCAGGTACTCAACACAATGGCTCACTCACTCGTCTTACAATGACTTTGGCCTTTTCCTGGTATATAACTTAACATCAACTCCTCTCAAAAGGTATCAAATCCAGTAATGTTAATTGTAATCGAATGATTATTTTAGATTTAATATTAGTTGATATCAATTAGAGATAAATCTTTGATTGAATATTTGCTTGCGATACGTCGCATATTATGTTTACTGTGTCGGTGGTTGTGTCACAACGACACCGTCGAACAACACAATTTCACTGCATTTTTTAGACGACCAATGAACCTCACTCTTGAACACTTAATTTATCTTCTCCTGACCCACCACAACTACAGTAAACTGTGCGTTATCTTAAAATCTTAGCTCTTACCTGCAAACGGCGACATATTCTGCCCAGTGGTAATTGTTGCAAACGCAATGAGGCTAATTATCCAGCAGAGAAGCAACATCATTGCAGCTTATCTACAAGACTGGTGCCTCGTGGATCCGTTGGTTTGTTATGCTGAGAATCAACAACCGTCATTCGACGAATGAAGTGACTGAAGTCGTCCTTCTCAATGCTCCATTACCAATAAATGTCTCGTGCTCCGAAGAGGGTGTTCAGGAGATACAGCAAGGTGAACCGTACACCGCCGTCTATTTACAAATACCCTGTTGTGAGTGTTCCATTGTGGTTGGAAAACTAGCAATGTCTTTTATGCAGTGGCAACGTCCTGACATTCAAGCGGACAATAATATTCCATTGCAAATTTATCTTAACACTTTAGGACACTGGGTAAATAGATCATACACTATTAAGAATAACGTTATAAATAATGCTCGATTTACAAATGAAGCTCACTCACAGTTTTACCTTTTGAGAATGATAACTCTGCCATTCCCTTTTCTGTGCAATCACAGGGTATTGGTTTCTGGTAATATTATTTGCATTTCTGATTGTCAGTCAGGGGATTCTCTATTGGACGATTGGTCGGAACTGGATTCCTGGGAGACCTATTTCTCACACTTCCGTGAGTCCCAATCGTTTGGCGGATAACATAATTACGCAACGCACGTTTGTCAGATCAGACGCTCACATCCCAGTAGCACGTCGACACGTGGAGTTACCTGTGATCTGTCCACCCCTTATTATTCCGCCTCTCCATGTTAATGCCCGGATTGAATCTGAGATCTCTGACTCTTTGACTTACATGGAGCCTAACGACCTTCCCGTACCCCCCTCGATTTCAATCCCCGTTCCGCCTTTGACACCTGTGGTAGGTCCTGACGGGTACATTGAAATGAAGACTCTTAACCAAGATCAGTATGTTAATTTGAAGTTATGTTTTTTGTTCACAATATTTTCCATTGGTATTCGATTCTATTAAAATTCAATCGATTAATAATTTTTCCGTTTTGATGTTTTTTTGTCCTCAACACATATTGTGTTTGGTAATGGTTACAAGTTTATGATTTGCTTTCCTTGCTTGAACTGTTGATCTCTTTGTATTGTGAACTAGGTATTATGTACGCATTATGTATTACATGCACAACTGTATTTTTATCTCAAGATTATGAAACCACCCCCTGGAAGTCGGAGAGACACGTCCCCGCAAGGCATGGATGACGCCACCCCGTGTTCCTGGGTGCGAGTTCCATATCCCTGGACGTCGTTATTTGTTTGGTCTAGACTGGGTAACGTGTTGTGGGTTAGCGGGGTAAAGGTCTTGAAGATCACGTTCACTCTACACAAAGCGTGGTGAATGCATCTAAGTTAAACGGAAAACAAAGCATCCTATTGACGATAACATCTTGGAGGATGGTACGTGAAGGCCGCGACAGTCGAAACAAACACCCGGGTTATCCACAAGGCACCAGTCTTGCAGAAAAGCTGCAATGATGTTGCTTCTCGGCAGGATAATGAGCCTCATTGCGTTCGCAGCAATACCACAGGGCAGAATATTTCTCCGTTTGCAGGTAAGAGCTAAGACTTTAAGATATCGCAAAGTTTAATTGAGTTGTGGTGTGTCAGAAATAGATAATTTAAGTGTACAAGAGTGAGTTTCATTGGCCGTTTAGAAACTTCAGTGAATTTGTGTTGTTCGACGGTGTCGTTGTGACACTACCACATACACAGAAAACATTATATGCGGCATATCGCAAGCAAAAAAATCAATCCAAGATTGAACTCTAAATGATATCAACTAATGTTTAATTAAAATAATCATTTGATTACAATTAACATTACTGGGGTGCGATGAATAGACAAGCTCCTCGCGCTGCACCCTGGGTAACGCTAAAAGTCTATTCACAACATGATGCCAAACATCTACTCTACTTGGAATTTTATTACGTCCGTGGTAATGCATTAAAGCTTTTCAAGACGTATCTTTCAAATCGGCGTCAATTTGTTAAGTCTACTTCAATTTTTATGGGTGTGGATTAAAGGGTTAAATCAAGCCCCAAGTCAATTAAGTGGGGAGTGCCCCAAGGCTCGTTTTTGGGACACGTATTGTTTTTAATTTTTGTAAATGGTATGCCTGGGAATGTGACGGGTGTTAAACTTTTTGCAGACGATACGAGTATTCTATCAAATATTTAAGAGTTGGTTCTCTTAAAGAGCAGGTTGAAACTCAGATTGAAAAGTGTTCTCAATGGTTTGAAGATATTAATCTTGTGCTAAATGAAGCAAGAACTAATTTCATACAATTTTATACTTATAGTATCCTGGGACGAGGTATCTAAAGAGGATACATATTAAATGATTTTACACTGACAGCCATCTAGTCAAGTAATGACGTCCATTTATTACCCAACCGGACATACGCTCAGCAGTGAGCGGCAGTGAGCCACCTCACTAGTCAGTTCAACAACTGAAGTGTATAGTCAAGTAGAAGAGCACTTCCGGTAGGCGGGAGCATACAACATTCCCTCGTTAAACAATTAAAATAGTAATACAAATAAAAATATCAAACATATGGTACATAAAACAGAATAACTTGTACATAATGAATTTATAAGGAACATCAATCAAATTAAATCTTAAATGTAATCAAAATTAATGAAACCACAAAGTATAACGATCGTCTTTGCTTAGTCTTGGTATCGTATAAGTAAACTTCGTTCCCTCTGCGGCCTGGGTTCCACCTGGGCCGGTGATCTTGGGCGCTCGGGCGGAACGTAAGCTCGAACGACCTCCTGCGTCCCATTGTTCTGCACATCTCCATTTGGTAGATCCATGTTACTAAGCTCAGAAGGAATTTCAGATAGGGAACCAGAGTGGGAGTATCTGGTATGGAACCTCTTAAAATAGGTAGAGTTCTGGGTATAGCGGGACTTTTCCCATTGTTTGATACTACTTAGGTTAGATAGGACAGTAAGGAGTAGTTAGTTTGCTAGTTTTGTTTTGCTTCATCAAAACCAAATCTCCTTCCACTATCACACTTTTCTTAGCGTGTCGTGACTTATCTGCATATTCCTTCCCTTTCCATTTCCTTTCAAGGTCGCGGTCTCCGATTTCCCCATCATCCACTGTTTTTGTCTACCAAGTTGGTAACTTGTCTCTGATTTTCCTACGGAATAGAAGTTCGGCTGGGCTTATGTCTGTAGAACTGTGCGGAGTATTACGGTATAAAAATAGATACTGAAGTAGAATTTCTTTCCAATCTTGTCCTGTTGCTTGTGCAATACGCAGACGTTTTAACAAAGAATGGTTTAAGCGCTCAACCTCCCCGTTTGCCTAAGACCACAACGGCGTTGTGAAACGTAGATCGATATTATTTTCTCTGCAGTATCTCTTGAACTCTTCTCTGGCAAATTGTGGTCCATTATCAGACCTTATGGATGAGGGTTAGCCAAACCTTGCAAATATCGGTTTGTTTCTCGTTTTTGTTTCTCAGCGGTAATAGACTTCATGATGTCTATTTAAAAGAATCTACTGTAATAGTCAATGCTGACTAGTAGGTAGTGCCTTGACGGTAGGGGTCCTAGAAAATCTACAGCTATGTCTTGCCAAGGGCGACTTGGCAGTGATGTTGTGCAAATAGGCTCCGGAACATCGGGTGCAGCGACAAGCTGGCAACCATGACAAGTCTTGACAAATGTCTTACATGCCCTTTCAATCCCTGGCCACCATACCTTGGATCGTAATCTCTGCTTCATGACCGACATTCCCGGGTGACCCTCGTGCGCCAACTCCATGGTTTGCTGCCTGAGAGCAACTGGTATTATCAACGATTTCCATGCAAGATGACATTTGCTACCTTGCTCAGTTCACTGGCAAATGCATGAAATGCTTTGCTCAAGTCATCACTCCAAGAACCTGATTTGAGACTACGAGATACAGACTGAAGCTCCATATCAGTTTCAAAAGCATCTTCGATATCCTCTAGTCTCAGTGCTACCGGTGTTGATGACTGAACCATAATTTGAAGACATTTCTCACCTTCAGCATAAAAAATTGTCCCTCTTTTTCCGGGATCTAACAGCCAAGAGAATTGATCAGCAATATTAGACTTCCAGGGCGATGTACAATGTTTTAGTTATAGGATTGTAATCTCAACATCTATTGTTCTATATGTACATGGTTTGCCTTTCGGCGACAGTATGCATTCAAAGAGCTCATTGTCGATGATCAAATCACACGCCCACACCAGGGCTAAGGCCTCCTGTTCATTCTGGGAATAACGGGACTCAGGTCCTGTAAGACTTTTACTAGAGTAACTAATTACCTTGGGTCCCTCCGATCAATTTTAAATAAGAACGGCTCCCAGTCCCTTCAGGACTTGCATCAGCGATCACAGTGGTTTTGGCATCCGGATTATAGTAGCCTAGCGATCGAGCCTCTGTGAGTCGCGTTTTCAATTGGTAAAATGCTTCCTTCTTCCTGACTCCCCAAACAAAGGACGTATCTTGCTTCATCAGTTGTTGCAGAGGCTCAGTTGTCGTCGACAAATCTGGAATAAATCTCCCAAAAAGTTAACTAAGCCCAAGAAACTTCGTACTTCCTCAGACGTTTCTGGTTGTCTAAAGTTGCAGACGGCTTCAATTTTACTATTTGTTGCTGTGATTCCTTCCGAGGATAGCTTATGTCCCATGAATTCAACTGATTTAACTCCAAATAAGTATTTTCTTTTGGTAAATGTCATGTTCTTTTCCACCAGAACTCCTAAAACCTTCCTCAATCGCCTGTTTCTCCTTAGTTTTTCTATGCACGAGAATGTCATCAATAAAAATTAAAACACCCTCACATTCTTGCAGAACTTGTTCCATTGTGCGCTGAAACATTTCCGGGGCACAATTAATGCCGAACATTAGGCGTTTGTAGCGATAAAGCACTTAATGTGTTAAGAAAGATGTTATCTCTCTTGATTTTGGGCTCAATTCAATTTGGTGAAAACCACCGTCAATGTCAAGCTTACTAAAGAATTTATACTGTACCTTAAATCAGGGAGTACCTCATCAAAACTTGGTATGTGATGTTTCTAACATTCCACAGCAGTTTTTGCCTGACCCATGTCAACTCAAATCCTGGCATCTCCATTACCCTTAGGTACCAGCACGAGCTGTGAGGACCACAGCGATGGGCCATCAATATTCTCAATGATATCTTGGTCTTTCAACTCTTGAAGTTTTTCTTCTAGAATTCTTTGAAAGGGCACAGGAACTCTTCTCAGTGGTTGATACACTGGTTTCACATCATGCATTATATTAAGTTTCATTTGAAAATCTTTCAACTTTCTTAATACAGGCTTAGGCCTATTAGACTTTTCAATCTGACTCACATGGAAGCCTATCTTTAGAACTCCTAGTTTTATTGCAGTCTCTTTTCCCAGGAGTGGCACACCCTTTTCTTTGATTACGTAGAACAAAGCGCTTACCTTCTGACCGGGTCTTACCTCGACATCTGCTTGGAATTTACCCGGGACAGTCAGGGGGGTCAGGGGGGCCAATCCAACCATTTTCGTGCTAAAAAACGTAAAATGTTTAAACTCAAAATCAATGACAGTGACAATGAAGAGAACTGCATTGCAATGGCTAAGCAAATTTTTTAATGATCTTGAGGTTAAAAATTTCACCTTTTTACCACGAAAATTGTTGACTTGGCGCTCGTCAACAGGCAAAATGATCTTACTTCTTTTTAATGCGAACCTAGAGAGAAAGAATGAGAAGCTTGGCTCAATGTGTGGCTCGTTGGTCTTGTGGTTAGCGTATCTGCTTCCAATGCAGAAGGTCCAGGGTTCGATTCCCGCCAAGTCAGAAGTTTTTTAACTTCTGATTGGGAATTCAGTCCATCAGTTCTTGTCTAAGGAGTTTGTAAACGGTGACTTTGGAGCCGTCCTAGCAACGAAGCACATAATAAATTCAGAGTTGTTCTGAATCGGCCTTGTTGATTCTGGCGTTGATCCGCGGGTGTTCGCACTGTCCATACCACTGATTGCTATATTTCCTATTAAAAATATTGATCTTTGGTTGGTTATCGCTCACTCGTCGATTACGTCGGGGCCTACAGGGCTGGCTTCGTCGCTTTGATTTACTGTCCCCCACTGAAAATCAGTTATATAACTGAGTGGGTAGACTCTTAACACAATTTTATTTATTTATTTATTTATTTTATTTTTATATCTCACAGCATTCACAGCCGAAGACTTTTGAAGGAGAGCTTGGCTGCCGTTTTTATTTAATTTTGTATATCTGGGGATATTACATATTTTAACTGTTTATTTCTTATCAAGGCGTGAATGATGGGCTTTGAATGATTAATTTTTTTTTCAAGGAGTCGATTTCTCAAAAAGTGGGTTGCTGTGTCAGATAGTGGCGGTTTGTTTGAATTTGGACTTGGACGCCGTTCATAGTGTTGGATATCTGACTTCTGTTGAATTGTGTGTGTCTCTCTCTCTCTCTCTCTCTCTCTCTCAACTTGTCTCGCTGCTTTGATGTATACCGACACCAAATGTATTCCACGTTTGAAACTTCTCAGTTATAGCGTTTTCTTAGAATGATACATTTTTTTAAAGTTCAGAGTTGTTTTTTGACATTTTTGGGCCCACGGTCCGTCCCAAATTTAGGTCCTTGTGTTTTGAACGCATGCAATTTATAACGGTTGAGAGCATGGGGAAAAAAACAGTTTTTATAAATTACCAAAGCCTTTTTTAAATTTGTCATGTTTTGAATAGGATCCAATTTTTTTCTCCTGTCCCTGTTACCATATTTTGGTTTTGAAAGCAAAAGGCACTGCGTCTGATTTTACATCTAAGTATGGCCCAAAGTTTCATAGTTCAAAGATGAACCGTTTTTCTTTGTAGGCTCTTAATAACTTTCCTCGGGAATTAACTACCCAGCTAGCTTGCTAGCTAAACAGCCAGCCAGCCAGCCGAAGAATTTTTGCGATGTTGGGGGCACTTTTTTTTGCACAGAACGGGTTATTAGATCGGGAAGGATTTTTTTTGTAGGACAGGGAAACCACATATAAGGTCATATACCGAGTTTCTAGATTGTATAAATCTTTTGGGGCGGCGTGTGCAGACAGCTGAACCCCCCTATACTCGAGTATCTGTATACAGGGTCGAAATCGTCGTTGCCTAATCACAGTCTCGTGGCGCTTGCCTGCGTGCGAACGACCGTCGCCCTTGATGATTAAAGCTTGTGATTTTCATATTTTGTTACTATGCCCGACAAGTAATTCATTGTATGCGTGCAGTTTAAACCAAGTAACACATTGATGACGAAAAACTTAGCTAACATGTGACGCCACTAGTTCTGATGTTATACTAGATAATATTGTTTAGTGACACTAGTATCTACATTCATTTTAGAAGAAGTGGCAACGCTTGTGGCCTTGAAGCTGAAGTAGTTCGCTTCTTCTCCCAATAATCGATGCAATTAAACCACGTTTTGTGATTGAAATCTGGCCCAAAGCCTCTTGAGAAAAAATATCCAGGAGTTCTTTTTATTGAAGCCAATCCGTGTCCATGCATAATAAAAGTTAATTGGGTTCATTAATGTAGCTCAACCACCAATAAAATATGGACGTAAGATATGTTTTTGAATTTTGCACACTTTTTGCACAATTTTGCACCACCAATGACGATTTTTGCACAAGCAACACAAAAACCTACAGCAACCTCATTTTGCGGGGGCCAATTAATGGTGGAAAAAACAATAGGGATTTTCAGTTTAATTTTATTTTCGTACCTTATGCTTTTTCAGCGCGAAATCACAATTCCCGAACGGCATGAATGAAACCATTGAATGTTAACAATACCATGATTGAAAATTTCCAGTAGTTTTTATGTATTTAGTATTTTTATTTGTATTTTTTGACATATTATTATTATTAAGTACACGGTAGCTCAATACATATTTTCACAAATTTTTTTGTAATAATTGCCAGTAATAGAACTTCTTTCCTCGATTCCAGATAAAAAGACCAACAGTCCTCGTGTATATTCTTTGTGGGATTTAGTTGTGCATCTCACATCTCCAAATTGAATATCATTCCACAACGTTTCCAAACAGGTACAACAATTTTGAAAATGATGAATTTTGCGAACAATCAATCTTTCAATTAGCGCAAACACGACAGCTGCATAGGAGTAATGAAACAGTGTTTACTTCGCATCTCCTGAAGATGTAGCCTTAGATTTAGTTGTATCCTCTGAACTTTTTGGTGGGGCCCCTTCCTGGCGTCCATTCGTCCTTTACCAAAATCTTTCCAAACCCTTTGCAATTTTTTTGTATCTCCTACATTTATGAATTGCGCTCTCAGTGAGCTCGACCAGATTTCAAAGTATCCATTGTACGTGTACGTGCGTAGTTCATGATGGTTTCCCACGCTCCACCTTCATCTGTGACATAGCTAATGTTGTCCAGAGAACTCCTACCAGGAAGTGAATGACCTATCTCAACCACACACCAGGGGACTCCCCACATTTTAGCCACACATCGCTAGTAAAATCTTTCCCTTTGGAACAAACATAGTTGAAACTAGTACAGGGAACATTATACCCAGAATCTGCTTGTTTGCAATAGTCTTCATCATCAAAAGATGCGTGCACATATTTGAAATGCCAATCCGCAGGGTTTACTGAAGAATAATCGTAAGGCAGTGCTATGCAATTCTCGCTTTAAAGGGGGTTCGCCATTCTTAATATTAAAATAGGCGAACATGAAGTACATTCTGTTATGGCTGAATGATTACATAAATACATTCCCAGGTTCGTTTTGTGATGGCAGGTAGAAAACGTTTGCAACATTGATGTGAGGATATTTATAACTCATACGTCAGGGTCAAATAACTGTTGGTTGAAAGAAATATTATTCGTATTATTCGTTCAAAACAATTTTCGTCATTAAATGGATGGATTTATTCATCTATAGTAAAGCCTGGTTTAGAAAAGGCAACATTAAATAATTTTTTCTTTTCTTATTGAAATGTCATTTTGTAACAGGCACTAACAACAAAACCCAAACCACATCGTCTGTCAACATGGTAAATAGTGAACAGGCCCCAGGTGGTAAATTTAAATCTTTTTCAAGTGTTTTTGTAGAAGGGTGAAAAATTTGAACAGGTGTAACGAAGAAAAAACGATTTACTACCACCTTACCTAATCACGGCTATTTGCTAGCCTCTTCTCAAATTACCAAGCGTCGTACGCTATAGAAAATATGGGACAATTCAATGAATTGAGATTTGACGTTCGAAGGGGTTATCATTCTCAAGGCAAGATCAGTCAAACGACTAAAGCATCATATCATAAGATATTGATGTATTCTTTGATAAAACTTATACACACCTTCCTTGCCGACCCAATTAATAACATGTTTTCGATATCTACCCCGATTTTGCTTTATTATATTTTCTCGCGTTCATCGAGTTCATCGATTTGGTCCAACCTATTTCAATATTTAGAATGGCGATTAGTTCCTTATCATCGAGAATTCCCATAGCAGTCACTAACGATTATTCTTCAGTAAACCCAGCGGATTGGCATTTTTAAATATGTGCAGGCATTTGTTGAAAATGAGGACTAACTTTGCAAACAACTAGTTTCGGGGCTCAGTTTTCATACTGTACTAAATTGTACTTTGTCTGTTCCAAAGGGAAGATTTACGTGAGGTTGTGTGGCTATAATGTGGGCAGTCCTCTGGTTTGTGGATCAGATAGGTCATTTCACTACTGGTAAAGGTTCTCTGGACAAAAAGAGCTGCGTCACAGATGAAGGGGGAATGTGCGAAAACTACATAAACCCGCACGATTCACTTACACGGGGTACTTTGAAAACTAGTTGAGATCATCGAGAGCGCTTCAATAATGTAGGAGATACAGAAGATTTCTAGGTCTGGAAAACTTTTGGCTAACAAATAGATCAAAAGGATACAACTAAATCTAAGGTTTACATCTACACAAGATGCAAAGAAAACACGGGCCATCAAAGCCCAACTCGCAACCTTCTCGTGGTTTTTGGCCTGTGAGTAGGGGAGCATTTGTATTCTCCGAAACCAAGGGCGAGCTTGGCCGGACGGCTAGAGACCTCAAAGAGGGCTCTGTTAAATTCTTCAATCACCCTTTTTATAATTTCTCACAACCTTCCTTTTTTTTTTCTATACGTACTTTCATTTTTTTCTTCCCCTACTTGCCGCCCCCTTTGTTGTCCAAAGAAAACCTTTGCTGTAGACACGGACATGAAAACCCAGCTCAGGGTGTTGGACAGGCCGAGGAGGCTTATGGCTCGACTGTCCATACTCAGAGTGAACGGCGACCATCTGTAGTTCATAGCTAGCTTTGATGGGGGGCTCCGGCACGTGGTACTTTTATTTCCCCTTTTACACAACCTTTTATGAGTCGTCTCTAGGCAATAATGATGATGACAGTAAAAATAACTCATCATCTGATGAGTCAGACCGAGATAAGAGGTGAGAGAGGAAGTGGTAATACCCTTATTTTTGAGTCGTTGTAATTCCGACAAAGAAAAAATAATTTCTGTAAAATAAACCCTTACTGCTTATTAAAGCACAAAAACAGAATTTCCGGCAAAACGTAAATCTATCGAAAGTTGCGTGATGGAACTGTTTAATTCACTGCAATTAATTTATGTCAGGCAAGTAAGCTTTTGGAAGTAAAGTCATTGTGTTCCCACCAGGTCCCCAGTACCTGGTCACCCAAGCTTAATGTATGCTAAGGAGTTATTTTGTGTTTTGACCTGCTTTTATGCCGAAGAGGCCCAACTAAGGAAGACCTAAAACTTACAAAGTAGTGGATGTTACAAGGATCAAGAGACTAAGGGTGGTAAATGTCATATTTGGGCTCCGCCCACATCTCAGGGGTTTGTAGAAAGTAGTTTGAAATGGCTCTGCCCACATCCTTTTTGTTGTATATAGTTAGCTGGCTCCGCCCACCTGTTGTACGAACTGCTTGTGATGAGCCTAGCAGCCAGATTGCATCAGGCAGCTTGCAATTAATAAATAAAACAATTTATAAGAATCCGTGCATATCTGAGTAATTCTTCTAATCCGCCCTACTACAATATAGATATAACATAAAATATATGGTTTTCAGTCAGATCGAGTGTAAGTTTTTAAAGAATTATAATAATTGTGCTAAAATTACGTGGAAAATACACAACCACTTCTCAGAAGCTAGGTTAAAACGGACAACCATACAACATGAAAGGATTTTACGCCCCGACACCGTTAAAAATCAAAGACAATCCAAATGTTCCATGGAGAGTTTGGAAAGCAGATTTCAAAACGTATTTAGAAGCCACAGGAATTTTCAGTTTTATTTTTTTTTCCTACCCTACGCTAGTTCAGCGCGAAATCACAATTCTGAACGGCATAAATGAAACCATTGAAAGTTGACAAATACAATGCTTGAAAATTTCCAAAAGTTTTCATTTATTTAGTACTAATTTCAAAAATTTTTTGACATATTATTATTATTATTATTTTATTATTATTAATTATTATTATTATTATTATTATTATTATTATTATTATTATTATTATTATTATTATTATTATTATTATTACTATTATTATTATTAATATTATTGATATTATTATTATTTTTAAAGTGGCTATTAACCCAAAAAATATTTTTTTACCACATAATCTATAGCATAAACACACTAAAAATGACCGATTAAAAAATTGTATCTTGTAACTGTGATTTTATATGAATTTTTCAATTTCTTTCATCACAAAAAACGCAAAAATTGGCGTTTTGTGAAATTTCTAAACTCTGCTTTAATTTGCCTGCATATTTTTGCTACACAAAGATACAAGAGCATCATACAAATTAAAAATGGCCCTTTATAACATTGTGTTTTTAAAGTGGGCACTAATATACTCTCATACACGCAAAAATTTGCATTTCAAAATCACACCTCTTCTTGTGAATCTGCAATATTTTTGACATAAACCACTTGCCCAAATTACAAAACAAATTTTAGAGGAATTACAGAAAGGGTGTAGATACGTCAATATGGACAAATTGTTTTTGGATCAAAATCCTCCAGGTCACAGGGGCATAATAATCGTCCCTATCTTATTTCTTATGAGAGATTTTTGCCGATGGGAACTGGCGCGAAAAATACAAAAATGACAATTTTTGGGGGGACAATGGTGACCCAATATTGTTCTGTGAATTTCAAAAATTCATTACTAGCTAACCTAAAAGAAATATATTTTTTGAGTTTTGTGGTTGAATACCCTTTTAAATACACGGTAGCTCATACATATTTTCTCAAATTGTTTTGTAATAATGCCATGATAGAAATTTTTTCCTCTAAGTTTATTCCAGATCAAAGACCAACATACTCGTGTATTTTCTTTGTGGGATTTAGTTTAGGGATCTCACATTTTCAAATTGAATTTCATTGCCCCAACGATTCCAAACAGGTACAATAATTTTGAAAATGAAGTTATTATTGAGAACAATCAAACTAACAATAAAAGCAAATAAAGACAGCTGCATAGGAGTAATGAAAAGTGTTTTTTGTCGCATCTTCTGTAGATGTAGCCTTAGATTTAGTTTGTATCCTCTGAACTATTTCTTGCCCCCTTCCTTGCGTCCTTCGTCCTTAACCAGAAATCTTTCCAAACCTTGCAAATTTTCTTGTATCTCCTACATTTATGAATGGCGCTCTCAGTGAGCTCGACCAGATTTCAAAGTATCCATTGTACGTGTATTGTGCGTAGTTCATGATGGTTTCCTCTCGCTCCCCTTCTCTGTGACATAGCTTATGTTGTCCAGAAACTCCTACCACAGTGAAATGACCTATCTCAACCCACACCAGGGGACTGCCCACATTATAAACCACATGCCGCACGTAAATATTTCCCTTTGGAACAGACATAGTCGTATCTAGTACAGGGAACACTATACCCAGAATCTGCTTGTTTGCAATAGTCCTCATTCTCAAAAGATGCGTGCACATATTTTAAATGTCAATCCGCAGGGTTTACTGAAGAATAATCGTAAGGCAGTGCTTTGCAATTCTCGACGTTAAGGGGTTCGCCATTCTTAAAAATTGAAATAGGCTGAACATGAAGTACATTCTGATATGGCGGAATGATGTCTTTACATTCCAAGGTTCATATTGTGATGGCAGTTGGAAAACTTCTGCAACATTGATGTGAGGGTATTTATGACTCAAACGTCAGGGTATAATAACTGTTGGTTGAAAGAGATATTGTTCGTATTATTCGTTTTAAAACAAATTTTGAAAATTAAATGATGTATTTATTCAACTTATAGTAAATCATGGTTAAAAAGGCAACCTATTTATAATTTTTTTTTTTTCTTTTTGAAATGTCATTTTAAACAAGCACTTACAACATAGCAAACCACATACGTCTGTCAACAAAGGTAAATGGTGAACAGGCCCCCGGTGGGAATATTTAAATTGTTGCTAGTGTTTATGTAGAAAGGTGCTACAATGAAAGGGTGTAACGAAGAAATAAAAATTTTACTACCCCCATACCTACACACGCGGCTATTTGCTAGCCTTGCCCAGAATTAACCGAGTGTCGTACGCTATAGAAAGATAAGGGACAATTCAATATTTGAGATTTGAAATTCGCAAAGGTTATCAATCTCAATGGGAAGTTCAGTCAAAACGACTAAAGCATCATATCCTGAAGATATTGTTATTCTTTGATAAAAACCCATATACCATCTTCCGGGGACCCAAATAATAACATGTTTTCGATATCTACCCCGATTTTGATTTATTATATTTTCTCGCGTTCATCGAGTTTAACGATTTGGGTCCAACTTATTTCAATATTAAGAATGGCGATTAGTTCCCTTATCTTCGAGAATTGCATAGCGTCACGATTATTCTTCAGTTTAAAACCCCCAGATTGGCAGTTAAAATATGTCAGCTTCGTTTGGAAATGAGGACTAACTTATTGCAAACAACTAGATTCTGGTCTCAGTTTTTCCTGTACTAGATTTTACTTTGTCCCGTTCCAAAGGAAAAGATTTACGTGAGGTGTGTGGCAATAATGTGGCAGTCCTCTGTTTGTGGATCAGATAGTTCATTTCACTAACTGGAAAAGAGTTTTTCTGGACAACTAAGCTATGGTCACAGATGAAAGGGGGAATGTGCGAAAAATAGCATAAACCACGCACGTTTCACTTACACTGGGTACTTTGAAAACTAGTTGAGATCATCGAGAGCGCATTCAATAATGTAGGAGATACAAGAAGATTTGCTATGTCTGGAAGACTTTTTGGCTAACAAATTTTTTCAGAGGGTACAACTAAATCTAAGGGGTACATCTACACAAGATGCAAAGAAAACACGGCCATCAAAGTCCAAATCGCAACCTTCTCGTGGTTTGGCCCGTGAGTAGGGGAGCAGTGTATTCTCCGAAACCAAGGGGGAGCTCTGGCCGGACGGATAGAGACCTCAAAGAGGGCTCCCAGTTCAATTCTTCAATCAACCTTTTTATTAATTTCTCACAACCTTCCATTTTTTTTTCTATACGTACTTTCATCATTTCTTCTTCCTACTTGCCGCCCCCTTTGTTGTCCAGAAGACAAACCCTTTTCTGTAGACACGGACATGAAACCCAGCTCAAGGTGTGTTGACAGGCCGAGGAGGGCTTATGGCTCGACTGTCCATACTCAGAGTGAACTGGCGACCATCTGTAGTTCATAGGCTAGCATGATGTGGGGCTCCGGCACGTGGTACTTTTATTTTCCCCTTTTACACTAACCCCTTTTTGATCTTCTCTAGGCAATATGTTGATGACAATAAAAATGACTCATCATCTGATGAGTTTAACCGAGATAAGAGGTGAGAGGAGGAAGTGGTAATACCCTTTTTTGAGTTTGTTGTAATCCGACGAAGAAAAAAGAATTTTTGTAAAATAAACCCTTACTGCTTATTAAAGCACATAAACAAAAAATTTCCGGCGAAAAGTAAATCTATCAAAAAATTGCGTGATGGGAACTGTCTTAATTCACTGCAATAATTTATGTCAGGCAAGTAAGCTTTTGAAGTAAAGTCTTGTGTTCCCACTAGGTCACAGTACCTGGTCACCCAAGGCTTAATGTATGCTAAGGAGTTTTTTTTGTGTTTTGACCTGCTCTATTCCGAAGAGGCCCAACTAGGAAGAGCCTAAAACGTTACAAGTAGTGGATGTTACAAGGGTCAAGAGACATAAGGGTGGTAAATGTCATATATGGCTCCGCCCCCATCTCAGTTTGGGTTTTAGAAAGTAGATGAATGGCACTGCCCACACCCTTTTTGTGTATATAGATTAGCTGGCTCCGCCCCCCTGTTGTACGAACTGCTTGTGATGAGCCTAGCAGCCAGATTGCATCAGGTAGTTTGCAATTGATTTATAAAACAATTTATAATAATCCGCGCATATCTGAGTAATTCTTCTAATCTGACTACTACAATAGTAGATATTACATAAAATATATGGTGTCAGTCAGATCGAGTGTAAGTTTTTAAAAAATTTTAATAATTTTTCTAAAATTACGTGGAAAAACACAACCACTTCTCGAAGCTAGGTTAAAACGGACAACCATACAACGTGAAAGGGTTTTAAACCCCGACACCGTAAAAAATCAAAGACAATCCAAATGTTCCATGGAGAGATTGGAAAGCAGATTTTAAAACTATTTAGAAGCCAAAGGCATTTTCAGTTTAATTTTCTTTTCCTACCCTATGTTGTTCAGCGCGAAATTACAATTCTGAACGGCAAAAATGAAACCATTGAAATTGATAATACAATGCTTGAAAATTTCCAATAGTTTTTCATTTATTTAGTACTTATTTTATAAATTTTTTGACATATTTTATTATTATTTTATTATTATTATTATTATTATTATTATTATTATTATTATTATTATTATTATTATTATTATTATTTTATTGGGATTTTTTTCATAAAAACTCGGTTAAAAACCGGAGCTAACATGTTGTACGGATTTACGTAAAGTACTTCCATGTGTACCTTTTACATACTTTATTATTTTGTCTTAACTCAAAAAAATAAGTCATTTAAAAATTGTAATATTTTTTGAAATGATGTTTTCTTTCTGCTGGTACGGTCGTGGCCCGATTTCTCGTCGCCATCCTAGCTTTTGTTTTCGGACTATGGGAAACCCAAAAAACCATGTCGGGAGGGAAGCTGTTCGAAATCTGAAGTATCATTCTTATTTTAAAAATTTTTACGAATATTCTCACGTGTTGAGTATTACTCCCTTTTGAGTCTCGATGTATAATTGGGTTGAAGATCTATTTGTTTAATGTTTTTCATGAAAGCTTCTTGGTATGACCGTTGGCTGATATAATGAATAGGATTGTATTTACCTTTTTCTTTTTCCACTCTTTTGATCTCAATTGCAAGTTCACTATATTGTCAACTTTTTTCTTCCACGTGGTTCGACGTTAGGCACATTGGGAAGAACGTCGATAAGGGTATTTCTTTTTTCTTCTTGTAAATTTAAATTTTTAAAATCCGGTCTGTTGTGATTTTCTTTTGGTCGTTAAAACTTGGGGTCGTAATAAAAATTGAATCTTTACTATCTAGTACTTCTCTGGTTTGTATTTGTAGAAAGGGTGTGTGTGTGTAAAGGGTTTTTCTTGATTGTATTTTTTGATGAATAAGGGGTACTTGTTATGTCTGTAGAGGTAATCTGTTTGACATGTGACTTGCCCCCGGATATGATGTGTTCGATTGTTTTCACCCTTTGCACTACTTTTTTCTACATTGACGTTTACGTCGCTTTTTGTATTATTTTTTTTTTTTATAATTGTTCTCGAAATCACTCTGTCTTAAATGCCTCTAAACCTTTTCTGTTTCCCAAATAGTTCCCTTTTTAACCCACCTATTTGATGCTTTAATTCTACTGCCCTTTTTGTGTAGTTCATCATAATTTCTTTTGGTGGGTCTTTTTGAGAGCTAACTCTTTTGAAGCGTCATTATGATTTTTCCCTTGATATTGACATTTTCTTTTGCTAGATTGAGTGGGTTAATGTTTTGTCAGCTAGCCCCCACAGCCCTTGCGGGGATTGGTTGCTCTTTGAAAAAAAAATTTTTTTAAAAATGCCCTATTTTTTTATAATATAAGTTTTTCAGATAAATTAGGCCCCGTCCCCCTTTTCTCTTGAAGTGTCAATCTCTCTATTGCGATTTAGGATGATGTTTCTGTGTTGGAATTAGTACGATTTTAATATTTCCACGCGGGGATTCTGTCTGCGTCCTTTAATGATTCCGATGAATTTCAGACGGGTACAGCATATGTTTTTATTGCTGTGATCTTTTTTTTTACCTTTTAGTTGCGTCTTGAGGATAGACTTTACGTTTTTGTATGATCTATAAAATTTTGCTTTCATAACTTTATGTTAATTCGGGCAGCTTGTAAAACCCTAAATATTTTTTAACATCTTTATCGCCCCATTTTTCCCAAACCTATTTCCATCATCTAGCTGGAATTTCTTTGGTAACCTTACCCTTTTCGATATGTCGTCTTACATTTGTCTACTCCAAACTCCATGCGATATCTTGACTAATTCTAATGTTGTATTATAGACGTTTAGTTGAGAAAAATTTGATGCATACAACTTTGGTCATCCAGTGAATAGGGGGGAAAAATTGTGGACAACCCATTATTGTCCTTAATTTTAAATCCTATGTCGATTCTTTAAAGCATATGTGACAGGGGTTTTATAAAACAACCATAATGCATTAAGAGTCCCTTTGGAAAATGCCACGTTAATTTGTATTGGATCTGTAGTTATCTCTGGTTTTTTCTATTTAGTTTTAGTTGTTTCCATGTCTCCATTACTGTCTTCAAAAGTTAACAATTAGGGGTTGTTTTTAAATTATTTTGTAAAATCTAAATAAGCCTGTGTGTGGTTTTGAGCCCCAAGGCTTTCTTGTAGTCAATGTATTTTTACGTGAATATTCCTTTTTCTTTTTGTGTCCCTGTTTCCTTACATAAGTCAAAAATAATTTGTTCTTTACCCCCTGTGAGTTCTTACAGCACCCTTTTTGTTCCTCGGCCGGGGTATTATTTTCTTCCAATGATTTTATACTTTTTTTATGCATAAGTCAAATTTTATTATATTTGGGGTAAATGTAATTGGGCCCATATTTACTTGGGTTCTTCGGTCATTGTCCTTTGGTTTAGAAAAGGTTTTCCTTTAGTAAAATTGGGTATTTTTTTAACTCCATTTAAAACTCGTTGAACATTTTTTTAATTTGATTGTATAGTATTTAATTTCTTATACAAAAATTTGAATATTATCATTACCCGGGGCTTTCCAGCTATGTGTAGCATGATTGTCGACTTTAATTTTCCAAAAGTTTTTACCTTCGAAACTCATCTCATTAAAATCGCTCATCCTAGCTATTTCATCTTTAAAACCTTGTGCATCCTGGTTTTTTGCTACCCGGGGTTTCCCCCTATTCCTGCCCAAAACTTTCTTCTCTGTCTTTGTTTGGGGCCCTTTCCCTTTTTTTCTTCGGGACTAATAGTTGTTTGGGAAACTGTTTTCCTTTTTTTTTAAACATTTGGTTTTTTTCTTTTCTAACTACATTTTTTATATCTTTTTAATCTCTTAGCTAAACACTTCTTTTTGTTTAAATGTTCCAAAATTTCGTGAATGAAATTTGTTAAGGTTTCATGCTTTGCGGAAACCTTGAATCTTTCAATATATTTTGGGAGTATTATCACATTTTTAATCGATTACCCCTTCGGTATTGTTTCCTCGACCCATATCCTCCTAAGCTCAAAGATTCTCCCCAATATCGCTTTTTCCTTTCGTATTTTTTTCTCCTTTTTTTTCTTTGAAGATGTTGCAGTTTTACCTTTAAACCCCAAAAAATCTAACCCCTGCTACGCGGCCAATAAATTGCCGCATGAAGTCTCAAATGTAGTTCGTCTTGTGGTAACTGGTAAATTGTTTGTTCATTATGTTTTACCGCTTTTCTTTATTTCCTTTGAAAGCTTTGGGTTTAGGTATGTATGGTCTTTGTTTGTTGTATTCGCAAAATCGACAGGCTGTTGTAAGCTAAAGAGGAGTTCTTGATTGATCTGTCAGGTGTATTTTCTATTGCGTTATGCATATCTACCTTTTTTGTTTTATGCTAGTTTTCTGGGTATCTTGATCTTCTTGGTTGGTTTTGGGATTTTTAGTGGTTCTGGGCGTTTTTGGGGAGGCCTGGATGTTCTGGTAGGGGCCCGGGCGTTCTGGGAAATCTGGGTGTTTTTGGGTTTGGGCGGACATTCTGATAGGGCTGGACTTCTGGTTGGTCTGGAATTCGGGGGTGTCTGGTAGATTTGAAAATTCTTTTCAGGGATGGGGAATACCGTATTTCTGGGATTTTTAGTGCTCTGGTATAAGTGGGGGGCTTCTTCTTCGCTTCCTCTGCTGTGTATTGCCGTTTTTATCTTGATGCGCTTGTAGTTTGTTCTTCACTTCGCGTTTTTTCTATTTAATATGTTTACTGGGAAATTTTATTTTTTAATATAATTCTTCTTTGGGCAGCTATTCTCTGTTCACTTACTTCTAAAAAGGTATTCACGAACAAAATCCCCATGGGGCTCTTGTCGATAAACCCATTAAAACAGTCTCTAATAAAGTTACCCCCTATAAAAGCTAGCATCACACAATGTTTTATATCTTCTGTCCATTTTATGCGCTGTCTCATTTTTCCAGCTTTGGTGGCGTAAAGATTCCATTACGAAAATCCCTCGTCTTAAATTCCCTATCTTCCTTGTTTTAGATAAATTATTCTACTTCTGTCAAAGTCACCCATTATTTGTTTTTGTTTTTAAAACAAGCACTTAAAAAAAATGAAAAACACTTTTTCATGATTCACAATTTTAGGGGGGTGATGAGGGCTTCGCTTCTCAAACCCCCTTCCTTTCGTTTTTGTAAATCTTTTTTTATTTGACGAATTTTTGAAACTTCAAACTTCCGTTCTGCAAAATAATTAACGGGGCTTCGTAAAAAGCTAAAAAATTTACTATTTTTGATATATTACCTTGGGGAAGTACAAAAAATGCCTCTAAAAGAATATTGCCCACCCCCTAACTGTCAAAAAATTAACAAAATTTAACTGTTTCAAAGAAAATTTTTAGCCCAGGGCTATTCAACATATATAACTAAAAAAAAGGTATAAATAATAGAAACTATATTCCCTTCATGTCACTTTTTGTACGTCCCCCATAGATCAGATGCTCAAAATTTGAGATGGAAAGCTTGTATTTCAGCGGGAATAGAAAATTTTAAACCCGCACTTACTCGAGCTTGCTAGCTTGTAACCCCAACAAAGTTGGGGTTTATTTTTATTATTATTATTTATTATTATTATTTATTATTATTTTATCATTTATTATTATTATTTTATTATTATTATTGTATTATTATTATTTTTAAAAGTGGCTTTTAAACCCCAAAAAATTTTTTTTACCAAATCTATAGCATAAACACACTAAAAATGACCCCCGATTAAAAAATTGGGTATCTTGTAAACTTGATTTTATATGAATTTTTCAATTTTTTTCATCACAAAAAACCCCAAAAATTGGCGTTTTGTGAAATTTTTCTAAACTCTGCTTTAATTTGCCTGCATATTTTTGCTACACAAAGATACAAGAGCATCATAAAAAATTAAAAATGGCCCTTTATAACATTGTGTTTTTAAAGTGGGCACTAATATACTCTCATACACGCAAAAATTTGCTTTCAAAATCACCCCTCTTCTTGTGAATCTGCAATATTTGACATAACCACTTGCCCAAATTACAAAACAAAATATAGGGGGAAATTAAACAGAAGGGCTGTAGAGTACGTCAATAATGGACAATTTTTTTGGATCAAAATCCTCCAAGGTCACAGGGCATAATAATCGTCCCTATCTTATTTCTTATGAGAGATTTTTGCCGATGGGAACTGGCGCGAAAAAATACCAAGAATGACAATTTTGGGGGGACAATTTTAACCCCAATATTGTTCTGTGAATTTCAAAATTCATTACTAGCTAACCTAAATGAAATATATTTTTTGAGTTTTGTGGTTGAATACCCCTTTAAGTACACGGTAGCTCATACATATTTTCTCAAATTTTTTTTGTAATAATGCCAGTGATAGAACTTTTTTCCTCTAAGTTATTCCAGATCAAAGACCAACAGTACTCGTGTATTTTCTTTGTGGGATTTAGTTTAGCATCTCACATTTTCAAATTGAATTTCATTGCTCAACGATTCCAAAAAAGGTACAATAATTTTGAAATGAAGTATTATTGAGAACAATCAAACTAACATAAAAGCAAATACGACAGCTGCATAGGGGTAATGAACAGTGTTTTCGTCGCATCTTCTGTAGATGTAGCCTTAGATTTAGTTGTATCCTCTGAACTATTTGTTGCCCCCCTTTCCTTGCGTCCATTCGTCCTTTACCAGAAATCTTTCCAAAACCCTTGCAAATTTTCTTGTATCTCCTACATTTATGAATTGCGCTCTCAGTGAGCTCGACCAGATTTCAAAATATCCATTGTACGTGTATCGTGCGTAGTTCATGATGGTTCCCCTCGCTCCACCTTCATCTGTGACATAGCTTATGTTGTCCAGAGAACTCCTACCAGCAAGTGAAATGACCTATCTCAACCACACACCAGGGGACTGCCCACATTATAGCCACATGCCGCTCGTAAATCTTTCCCTTTTGGGAACAAACATAGTTGAAACTAGTACAGGGAACATTATACCAGAATCTGCTTGTTTGCAATAGTCCTCATCATCAAAAGATGCGTGCACATATTTGAAATGCCAATCCGCAGGGTGTACTGGGAAAAATAATCGTAAGCAGTCTATGCAATTCTCGACGTTAAGGGGTTCGCCATTCTTAAAATTCAAATAGGTGAACATGAAGTACATTCGATATGGCGGAATGATGTCTTTACATTCCAAGGGTTCATTTTGTGATTCAGGTGGAAAACTTTGCAACATTGATGTGAGGGTATTTATGACTCAAACTTTAGGTAAAATAACTGTTGGCTGAAAAATATTGTTCTTTATTGTTTCAAAATTTTGAAATTTAATGATGTATTTCAACTTATAGAAATAAAAAAATTAATTTTTTTTCGTTTTCATTTCAAGTTCAACATAAAA